>MWVB01000014.1:114583-225127 GCA_003054985.1 Leucosporidium scottii
GGGGAGGCACCGGCGACCCAAGTATGTATTTCGAACGAGGAAATGGAATAGCAGAGGAACCGAGACAGGTATCTCCTTCTCCTAACCGAATGCAGGTCGGAGCAAGACGAGATGGCAAGTTCTGGGCAAGCCTCGCCGCTCGATCATGGGCCGGCGAGCGATCAGGAGGCTCTCAATCCACTCGCGACGTCGTTCAACAGGCGGCTCTTTTGCTTTCTCTTCTGCGTTCTTGTCCTCGCCTCTTCTACGGCTGTCGCCCACCTACAACCTGATGGCGACGACCTCTTCCCTCCGCCGGCAACGCGCCCCTTGCGCCAGCGGCCTGCGATCTCTCGCTCTCGCAGCGGTTTCCCTCTTCCTCTTCGCATCCACCTCGTCCGCTACACCTCTCTCCGACTTTGTGGATCCCAAGACATTGGTAGATCTCTATGAGAAGGGTACATTTGGACGTTCTCCCACAAAGCACTTTTCCTCGACCTCCCTGGCTCCCCCCTCGCTGCTCACCCGGAAACCCAAACGAGGTCGGACTCTGTCGGGAAGCAGCGATGGTGACGAGCCAAAGCTATTGACTTTTATCGGCGCTCGAGGAGCCGATGCGGTGGATCCTGCGCCTTACCTTTTCGACGACGACGGGGAGCTGGTTTGGAGCGGGCGGAAAGGAAACGTCATGAACTTCCAGCGGCATACGTACATGGGCGAGCCGGTTCTAGCATGGTACACCGGTAAGCCCCTGCTCTGAGATAGCTGTAGAGGGTCAGATGAGGGGGGACCGGGTCGAAGCTCGGCGCTGAGAGGTTCGAGACTGACTTTCATCGTTTGAAGGCTCGGAGGAGTTTCCAGGGTACGGTCATGGTCAGTGGCAGATTTACGATGAGACCTACAGCCTCATCGCGACCGGTAAGCAGCTGACACGGCCTCTCGTTCCCGGCGAAAGCTCACCTTCCCGTCTCTCCTCAGTCGAAGCTCAGCAGATCGGTCCAAATGCTGTGAGTTGCAGTGTAACCCATCGTATCGAGCACCACTGACACAGCACACTCTCAGACCGACCCTCACGATGTACGCCGACCTACAACACCTCCTCGGCGCTCTCGGCTGACCTCCCCTCCTCCCACTCGCAGTTCCAAATCACCAAAGACAACACCGCCATCATCGAGTTTTGGAAACCTCGCAAGACAGACTTGAGCCCGCTCGGTGGCTCTGTCGATGGATACGCCTTCGACTGCCTGATACAAGAAGTCGAAATTGCCTCGGGCAAGGTTGTCTTCCAGTGGAGCACAAATGACCACATCCCCATCACCGAGACGTACTACAAGCTGCAAGAACCCCATCTTGGACTCACGAAGGAGACCGCTTTCGATGGCTATCACCTCAACTCGTGCGCCGACTCCCGCTCAATCCAAGACCGAGGTCGCTCGCTGACCTATTTGTACGCTTGCAGAGTATGGAAAGACGACGCCAACAACTTCCTCTTTGGTTATCGAGGGTCTTCTACTCTCGTCTACGTCTCCGGCTCGACTGGCGAGATTCTTTGGAAGCTCGGAGGAGAGCACTCGGACTTTGAGCTCCACGAGTGGGCTCGCTTTGACTTCCAGCACAACGCTAGGATCATTGGCTCCGGCATGGAGGATACATACTTAATCAGCCTATTTGACAACCAAGCGAACCAGTACGTCTGACCCTTCACCGATGTACCTCCGAAGCCTCAGCTGACCGCTTCTCGCTTCCTCACAGATACGAGCAACGAGCAGGCGAGGCTCGCGGCGTCCTCCTTCGCGTCGACAAGAACTCAAGGAAGGTCACCCTCGAACAAGCCTTCTGGCCCAGCTTCCATGGTATCGCCACTTCGGAGGGCTCGGTGCAAGTGCTACCAAACGGAAACGTCGTCGTGGGCTGGGGAATCGTGCCCTACTACTCGGGTGAGTCTTTTCGATTTTTGACGCGAAGAGGCGCTGACGAATCTCCCGTCCGCAGAGTACTCGCCGAACGGCACTCTCATTCACGACGTCTCGCTCGGTGCTGGAGGAACGACCCTGCACTCTTACCGCGCTACGAAGGTGCATTATTATCTCAGATCCACTTTTGTAGCCCACTCCAGCACGCTAACGTCGACTCTACTCGCCCAGGCTTCCTGAACTGGCCGTCCTCTGACTCGCCCTTCCTTCGCGATCGACACCCTCCGCGACGACCGAGCCTACGCTTCATGGAATGGAGCCACCGAGGTCACCCACTGGCGTCTGCTCGGAGGTAGCAGGCCGAAGCTGCTCAGTCGACTCGAGGAGACGAGGAAGCTCGGCTTTGAGACGGAGCTGTTCGTGTCGTTTCGCAACGATTACTTCGCTGTCGCTGCTTACGATGCCAAGGTCAGTTCACTGACTAACTCTCCGCCGCTCCAACTAAGGCTGACGCCGCTCGTCGCCCGCAGGGAAAGTGTCTCGGCGTTTCGGAGACTCACCACTGGTCGAACGGAACCACCACGGGAATCGGAATGCAGTGCTCGGGAGTCACGTTGGTCGATCATACATCTTCCTTTGTCGGGCTCTTCCTTCTTGTGCGTTCATACTTGCTGCTCCGGCTGCTGTCGAATCCGGCGCTGAATCCCTCTCACGCGCTCCTTTGCAGGCGGCAATGGGCCTCTACCTCTTCATTCGTCGGCGGACTCGACTTCAAATCGTTCACTTGATGAGGCGAGGCAGCGATGTGCTCTTATCTTGTACGTCGCGCCTCCTCCCTCGCTCAACAGGTAACTCGGCGCTGACCCTATACTCCTCCTCTCCCAGCCTCCGAATACCGCGACAGCGGCCACAGCTCGTCGCCCTTGGCGGAGAAGACGGCGGTGCTCATGTCTCCTACGATGAAGCACACACACTCGCCGGTGCTGAGGCAGAAGTTTTGAAGTACAAGAGGGCGAGAGATCGTCGAGGTCGTTCCGTGCAGTAGGCGTCAATGTTGTACTCGTACATTCTTCAGTGCAAAGCTCGATTCGGGCATCTTGCTTCCCAAAGCACTCGTTTCGCTGCCTGATGCGAAGCGCGCGCCGAAGTCTCTCGGCTCTCCTCCGCTCGCGCTCTCGAGCCCAAGGTATGAGGAGAAGGACAGCAATGGTACAGTATGCAAGTAGTAGAATATTCTAGCACAGAAAAAGGAGGGTTCCGCTCAAGCGAGGTTGGAGGGGTAAAGGAACTCGGTGGGGGAAAGAGGCGCCTTTGCCTTCTCGCTCGCCGAAACTCACAGCGTTCCGAGACGACCGTCTGTTCCCTATTGCGCGACTGTAAAGCTACTTGAAGTACTCCTTGAGCTCTTTGGGCAACCCCACTCCGCCGTTGTTCTCGTAGATGGCGAACTCGTGCTTCGAGGAAGAAAAGACGAGACTCATCCTCTTCTCCGCTCCCGTCTTGAGCATGGCTTGCTTGATGCTCTTGAGAAGCTCGACTGCCTTGTAGATGTCCGACTTGAGCATCCTCTGCTCCGTGCCGAGGTTCTTGAGCTCAAAGTTGAAGATCTTGTTGAAGCGACCGCGGTCATGGCAGCCGAGGAAGAGGCGCGAGGTTTGCGAGAAGAAGAGCGCGCGAATGCACTCGTCGACGTTGTAGATTTGCCCGGGGAAGAGGCGGCGAGTCTTGATCTCG
This sequence comes from Leucosporidium scottii, assembly GCA_003054985.1. Classification (NCBI taxonomy): domain Eukaryota; kingdom Fungi; phylum Basidiomycota; class Microbotryomycetes; order Leucosporidiales; family Leucosporidiaceae; genus Leucosporidium; species Leucosporidium scottii. The sequence goes on from MWVB01000014.1 coordinate 118,210, forward strand.
ACGATGGACGATTGAGGCGCGAGCGTGCCGCTGTGAATGATCTTGATGCCGGTCGAGAGATCTTGCGCCGAGACCAAGTCGGCGGCGACGGAGGGAGCGGAGGAGAGGTTGACGCCCTTCATGAGCTCCTCGAGAGACTGATCAGAAGAGCGTGAGTGGGAGGACAAAGTGTTGAGAGGGAGGCGAGCATCCACCGCGAATCCTTCGAGGATCTTGAGGCCGCCGAGGTCCTGCAAAGGGGAGCGAGGTCAGTCGAGAGATCGAAGAGCGTGAGAGGACGTCGCCTTACAAAGCTACAGATCCTGTGACTCCCCGAAACCTTCCTTCCGCCCCACTCCGGAGCGTCCTCGGTCGTCTTCTTCCAAAACTCGTCGCCATATCCCAAACCCGCCTCGGCGACCGTCTGCTCCTCCCAGCGAGTAAGGACGACGGTCTTTCCGACGAGCTCGAGATCGATCCTGAAGTCCTTGGCTCCGCGTCCGCTCTCGTTTCCCGCCGTGCTGAGCTTGAGGAGGTCGTTGCGGTGCAGCGCGAAGTCGACGTCGGCGAAGGCGAACGAAGGGTCGTACGCTTTGACAGCGACGACGAGAGCAGCCATCGCGGAGCTATGCTTCATCCTGTAGGCGTTCTGATTGACGAACTGCGTCCCGCCAGCCTGCCTGTCACGGATGAGCGAGAAGGGCAGGGGAGGCGGCGACCAGACGGCGGGAGAGCCTACAGAGATGTGTCAGCTCCACTACTTCTGTAGCTCATCAAGGGTTCTCACCGGGTACAATCATCGTCGGAGTCGAGGTTTGCGCTTCGTCGAGCCAGTTGTAGCTGGCGACGCCTTTGAAGTTGCTGGGCTCGACGAAGGGCGCGAGGCGCTGCACTACAGGAGTAGGAATGCCGGCCACCTTGTCTGAGGAGAGATCCTTGTACATGGAGCTCATGCTGGCCAAACTGTGAGTCGAGCGGTGCAAAACGACGTGGAAGAGAGAGAGGGGCGGCTCGAGAATTGGGAGGACCAGGCTCGGACTAGTAGATGCGCAGCTCTCGCTTTCGACCTCTCTTTCGAAAGCGGAGGTGATCAAGCAGTACGGTATAACAATACAACAGCTCTCGGCGTAGAGCAAAGCGAGCTGCCTGATCTCCAAAGCGCGCGCCGAAGTCTCTCGGCTCTCCCTCGCTCAGAGATCGTCGAGGTCGTTCCGTGCAGTAGGCGTCAATGTTGTACTCGTATCATCTTCAGTGCAAAGCTCGATTCGGGCATCTTGCTTCCCAAAGCACTCGTTTCGCTGCCTGATGCGAAGCGCGCGCCGAAGTCTCTCGGCTCTCCTCCGCTCGCGCTCTCGAGCCCAAGGTATGAGGAGAAGGACAGCAATGGTACAGTATGCAAGTAGTAGAATATTCTAGCACAGAAAAAGGAGGGTTCCGCTCAAGCGAGGTTGGAGGGGTAAAGGAACTCGGTGGGCGGCAGGAAAGTTTCCTTAATGCTCCTTGCCTGGACGAAGCTGGAGGAAAATAGACGCGTTAGCGAGCTATACAATGGTAGAGAAGAATAAAGAGTGACATACCGCATGAAGATTGACATGGAGCCAGCCTTGTCGTTGGTTCCCGAACCACGAGCTCCTCCGAAGGGCTGCTGTCCGACGACGGCTCCAGTGCACTTGTCGTTGATGTAGAACATGCCCGAGGCGTTGCGGAGGAGGTTGTTGGCCTTGACAACGGCGGCGCGGTCGGTGGAGAAGACACAGCCAGTGAGAGCGTAGTCGGTGGTGGTGTCGATCAGAGTGCAGGTCTTCTCAAAGTCCTCGTCCTCGTAGACGTAGGTGGTGAGGACGGGACCGAAGATCTCCTCGACCATGGTGACCGAGCGGGGGTCCTTGGTGACGATGACGGTGGGCTTGACGTAGAATCCAGTCGAGTCGTCGCCGGAACCTCCAACGATGACCTCTCCTCCAGCGGCCTTGGCCTTCTCAATGTAGCTGATGCACTTGTCGTACGAGAACTGGGAGCTGTGAGGAGGAGACGAGTCAGCGACACAGAAGGACATTCGAGAGAGAAAGCGAGCTCGGCGTACATGACGGGTCCCATAAAGTTCTCGAAGGCGTCAACAGGTCCCTGGGCAATCTTGTTGATCTCCTCGACGAGGATGTCCTGGAAGCCACCCTTGGCCTCCCAGAGGGAGCGGGGGACGTAAAGGCGAGCGAGAGCCGAACACTTCTGGCCCTGGTACTCGAAGGCTCCGCGGATGGCCTGGACGGCGGCGGCGCGGACGTCGGCGGAAGGGTGGACGAGCTGCCAGTTCTTTCCACCAGTCTCTCCGACCATGCGGGGGTAGCTGAGGTACTTGTCCATGTTCTGGGCGATCGACTTCCAGAGCGACTTGAAGACGTGAGTGGATCCGGTGAAGTGAAGGCCGGCGAAGTACTTGTGGGAGATGGCGCGGTCGACGAGCTTGATGGTGTCGTCTCCGTTGGGGCAGGGGAGGAACTGGATCACGTTCTTGGGGAGACCGGCCTCGAGGAGGATCTGGAAGACGACCCACGAAGCGTAGGTGGCGGTAGGCGAGGGCTTCCAGAGGACGACGTTTCCGACGAGGGCGGGGACGGCGACGAGGTTACCTCCGATGGCGGTGAAGCTGTAGAGGAGCCGATTCAGCGATTCGCTCGGTGCAAACTCAAGGGCCGAACTCACTTGAAGGGGGTAACGGCGAAGACGAATCCCTCGAGGGCACGGTACTCGACACGGTTCCAGACTCCGGGAGCGTTCTCGGGAGGCTGCATGGTGTAGAGCTGCTCGACCTGCTGGGCTCCGAAGCGAAGGAAATCGGCGAGCTAAGAGAGGAGCAAAAGTCAGAGAAACGCTTCTTCGGCGCTCGAGAATAGCGACTCACCTCGGCGGCGGCATCAATCTCGGCCTGCCAGGCGTTCTTGCCCTGTCCGAGCATGGTAGCAGCGCAGATCTTGGCGCGGTACTTGCCAGAGACGAGGTCGGCGGCCTGCGAAGCGAAAAGAGTGGGTCAGCGTGCGTTCTCGATAGCCCTTGCGGGGGTACTCCAAGACGTTCATACTGCTCGGTAGAGCAAGTGGTGATCTTCCGTGTTAAACTCACCTTGAGGAAGATGGCGGCGCGGTCCGAGAAGGGCATGTTCTCCCAGTCCGACTTGGCGGCGAGGGCCGACTCGATAGCCTCGCTGGTGAGCTCGGGCGAGGAGGTAGAGAAGGTAGCAAGGGTCGAGGCGTGCTTGTGGGGCATGGGCTGGCTCGACTGGGGGCCGGAAGCGGGAACCTGCGAAGCGAAAGCGTGTCAGCTGCCAGCTCCGCTGGGATGCTGGCTGCAGGCTACTCGCCTCCTTGCCGTTCACGAAAGCAGGGACGTAGTAGGGAGCAGCAGCCTCCATAGCCTTGAGCTCAGCAACGAGGGCAGCGCGCTCGGGCGAGTCGGGCTTGTAGTGAAGGTTGGGCTCATTGCTGATCTTGGGGAGCTTGTAGCTGGCGTTGGAAGGGGTGGCCATTTTTGAGCTGTAGATCAATGCATGTCAGTACTCGTCAGATGCTTGCGGAGGGCCGAGAGACTCACAAGGAAGAGGTATGGAAGAGAGAAAGCTGTGGCAGAGATGGAGAAACGCGAGCGAAAGAGGTCAGCTGAGTGTTCTGTATGTGAGCAGGTAGGTCCTAGGAGGGTTCGGCTGATTGAGCATAGTCGGAAGAGTAAAGCCTACAGGACGAGCGGGGTGGAGAACTGTTTTCGAGACAAGGCGAGTTAGCACCATGCGGCTGAAGCGAAGGGGGGGAGCAAGTGCGAATGACAGTCAAGCTCTGAAGCTGTAGGTGGGTAAAGCTGCAGCTTGAACCGAGGCAAAAGCTTACCTTCGAAGTGAAGTGGTGGGAGAACAAGAGTCGAAGAGGGAAAGAAAGCGCGAAGGAATCCCAAGGCGAGCCTCGGATTTGCCGAAGCTCGCCGACAAAAGGGGCTCCAGATTTTTGGGTGGAGGAAAGAGATAAGATGCCGAGTCCTGCAAGTCCTCCGCTGCTCGGTGAAAGTGAGATGAAGTGAGGAGAACCTGAGAGAACCCAGCCGCAAGGACCTGCCATGATCTGCGCCGAGCGCTGTGACCTCGTCTTTGAGTCGTGATCCGAGAAGTACAGGCTGGTTGAAAGGCTCACTGGAAGCCACGCCAGTCGCAACGAAAGTTCGCTGTTGGTCTTGGGGTGGTCATTTGAGACGTGGAGCAGTCGCGCAAAGGGTACAGCTCGCAACATCTCGGCGCAAGAACCTCGGCCGAGGATGATGTCTGAATCGAACTTGAAGCGCGTCGGGTTGAAACACCGCGTTGTGATTCGAGTGGCGCTACCGCTGCATTACCTCGACCGACCTGTAGCGCAATCATGGCGAGCAAAGCGATGACGAGCTCGGCGAAGCGCCGGCGAAGCGCTCGGCGCTCGCTTCAAGGCAGTGGAGAGGAGAATGAGGTTTCGGCCGTCTCAGAGCGTAGGAGCTACGTCTACGGTCGACGTCAAGGCGAGACGTGCCATTCGGCGGCAAAGCAGAAGGCGAGAAGCGCCAGCCCCCAACTTCCTCCTCTTCCTCTAGCTTCTCGTCTCAGTACATTCAGCTGCTCCTACGTCTCAGGGCCCTTCCAGTGCCTCACAGAAAAAGATCACTCCCAAGCTTGGGTGTTAGGATACCCCTCGTCGACCACAAGAAGTGGCGTAAGATGAGGCAACGAAAAGCTGTAGCGGGATATCGAGGGGTCCGGCGGCTCCCCGAGGGGTACAGGGAGGTATGATACATTGGTGATACTACCCGCAGCAGGTTTTTCAGCGATGCCGAGCCTGCACTCCACCAGCGGAAGCCTCTGCGACGTCTTCTCGCTCGGATCGCTCTCTAGGCTGTAGAAACTCCAGCACTGGAGCCATACGTGACTTACAGGTCTGCTACATCGTTTAACCCACCCGCCAAGCCCCGACCCGTCATCAACGTCGGTCTCCAGCCTCCGCCAGCGCTCTGCCGAGCTGGCGAGTCCAAGCGCGGCGACTCTCCCAGGCGGCGGCAAGTCGATCACATCAAAAAACGAAGTCGCGGCCAGCTCAAAGGCAGAGTGCCTGACAGTAAGCAGATTTGACTGGCTTCCGCCGAAGTGAGAGCCTCGGTATTCTGCCCCTCCTCGGGACTCTTCGACCCAGCAGCGCCGTCTTCGCCGTGCGAAGTCTGCCTATAAGACGTCCTTTCCTCTCTCTCTCTCTCTCTTCCCTTCATCTACACCTCGTCTTCACACTGTCGACTTCAATGCCAAAGATCACCCCCGTCCTCTCACACGTCTCTCAGCACCCCGCCGCCCACGGCGACGAGGCCACCTTTCCTCAACTCACCGAGCGAGGACCCATCACCGACGCCTACGTCGAAACAACAGCCACTGGGCTGGTCGACGCTCTCGATGCGGAGCGCGAGATGAGTCGCACTACCTCCCGAACGGCCTACAACCACGACGCATCAGCCGCCGAGAAGGGCAAGCCTGAGCACGACGCCAAGCTCGTCACCTTCCTCAACGACGACCCAGAGAACCCTCGCAACTTTTCCCCTCTCACCAAGTGGTAAGCTCACTCTCTCGTTGAAGCGTGAAGAGGGAGGAGGAGTCGTGGCGGCGCTTGCTGCTCGGCCATGCTCCTTCGCTCTTCGGCTTGCTTGTTGCGTAGCGTAGCTGACCACCGCCTCTCCGTGTATCCAGGGTCGTTACCGTCATCGCAACAGCAATGTGCTTCGCCGTAGGAATCTCGTCCTCAATCATCACTGGCGGTCTGCGCGAGACTCGTGAAGAGTTCCACTCGAGCCAAGAGGTCGTCAACCTCACTGTCTGCGTCTTCGTCATCGGCTTCGTGAGTTCTGCCCCTCTGCCTGCCCTCTGAGCAGCTTGTCGGCCGCTCTCCACCTTTCCTCCCTCCCAGCCTCTCAGCCTCTTCGCCGAGCTTTGGGCGCTCCTTTCAGCGCTGCCGGATCCGAGGGCCTCAAGCTGATCTCGTTTTCTGTCTGACCACTTTTAGGGCGTCGGACCCATGTTCATGTCACCGCTCTCCGAGCTGATCGGTCGCAAGCTCGTCTACCTCATCTCCATGGGCCTCTTCTGCATCTTCTCAATCCCTTGCGCCGTCGCCAAGTCCATGGCCGTCCTCATCGTCTTCCGCTTCCTCGCCGGCACCGCGGCGAGTGTACCAATGTGTAAGCTCAATCGTCGCCGAGCACGGAGCAGCTGGCTGACGCGTCTTTCTCCAATCAGGCAACGCCGCTGGATCCATTGCCGATGTTGTAAGTAATCCTCCTCTTCCCTTTTCTTCTTGGGGCGCCTGGAGCAATTGAGCGGAGCTGACATTCTCATCATTCCTTGCAGTGGAGCATCGCCGAGCGCGGCTACAAAATGTCGACTTTTTCCTCCATGCTCTTCCTTTCGCCTTGCCTCGGACCCCTCTTTGGAGGATACATGGCGATGAACATCTCCTGGAGGTGGCTGTACTGGCTTCAATGCATCATGGCTGGCGCCCTCTTCCTCGCCGTCTTGCTGTTCATGCCCGAGTCGTGAGTTCCCTTTCAATCTTGTTGCCACATCTCGCTGACCTCATACTGATTTCACATAGCTACGCCCCTACCATCCTGGCTCGCCGCGCTAAGCGCCTTCGCAAGGAGACTGGCGATTCGTCCATCATGACCGAGCAGGAGCGCCGCCGTCGACCTACCTCCGAGATCGTCTCCGAGGCCCTCCTTCGTCCTTTCATCATGCTCTTCACCGAGGGAATCATGATCGCTTTTGCTGGCTTCCTTTGCCTCATCTACGGCCTCCGTGAGTAGCTTCCTCCGCTCGGTCGAGCTTCGCCGAGTTTACCGAACTGACCATCCCGCCACTCCCCTCGTAGTCTATGGATTTTTCTTCGCCTAGTAGGTCTCGAATACATCTATTCACACCTTCGATGTCTCCCCAAAGCCCTCTCCCCTCTCCTACGCTCACACGAAGCTGACTGCTCGCCCTTCTCCCTCACAGCCCCATCGTCTTCGAGCAAGGCCACGGCTTCAACTCTGGACAGACTGGTCTCGCCTTCCTCGGTATCTTCATCGGCATCTGCATTTGCGGCGGTGTCCTCTGCCCCATCCAGGAGAACTACTACCAGCGCAAGGTCCGCGAAGGCAACGGCCAGGCCGATCCCGAACACCGCCTGCCGATGATGATGGTTGGCGCCGTCATCCTCCCTATCTCGCTCTTCATTTTCGCTTGGACTAGCAATCCCAAGACTCACTGGGCTGGAGCCGTAGTGTCCGGCGTTCCCTTCGGCGTAAGTCTAAGGTCGAGCAAATCCTTTGCCGTGCTCCAGCTGATCTCCGTCTTCCCTCGTGCAGTGCGCGCTCGTGGCCATCTACATCTCCGCCAACTCCTACCTCGTAGACACCTACAACCTCTACGGCGCATCCGCCATGGCAGCCAAGACCCTCATCCGTTCCCTCGCCGGCGCTTCCGTGCCGATGTGGCTCAGTTATATGTATTCCAGGCTCGGGAACGAATGGGCTGGATCACTGCTCGCCTTTATCTCGGTCGGCATGGCACCAAGTGAGCTCCCCTTTCCCTTCAGCGGCGCCCGCGCTATCTCTCTCCGCTGCTGCTGAGCTTCCCACGATCTGTGCTGACCTACTTTGCACTTCCAGTTCCTTTCCTCTTCTGGTTCAAAGGTGCCGCCCTCCGCAAGCGCTCCAAGATGGCCTCATAAGCGCTTCGGCGCTCCACTTTCCCTTCGCCGAACCCTCCAAAGGGTCAGGGCGATCCCTACAGAGGTCGCTTCGGCACCTACACACGCACATAGACTTATCACTTGCATTCATAATAGCTTAGCATGGCAATCATAGCCCTAATTTCGTTCGTTCAGCCTCGACCGAACATCAATTTTGAAGCGAAAGGCCTCATCTCGTATGCGCCTCAGGCTGGCTTACAAAGTGGAATCACCTTTCTCATCAAAAAGACTCAAGTACAGGAAGTTCGAGGTGCGCGCAGTTCTCTGAAGATAGAGATGAGACATGAGGCTTCGGACTAGGCTCGCCCCGACCCACTGTCGTAGACAAGGACGCGTGTTCTCCTTCTCTCCTTCCTACCACAACCTTCTCCAGCATCAACATGAACTTCCTCAACGAGCTCCAGAACTCTGAGCAGGGCAAGAGCATCCTCGCGGCCGCTGAGAAGCAATGTGAGTCTTTGGGCCCGAGCGTCGGCGCTGTCATTCTGGACAACGCGAGGAATTTCCGGCGGTTCTACGAGCACCAGACGGCTCTTAGCATTTATATGAGCTGACTTTTGCTCTCTCTCCTCTCCCTACCCCCTCTAGTCAACCAGACAGACGGCGTCGCCGAGGGAGCGAACAAGGACGAGTCTCTGTTTGACAAGGCCAAGGAGTTCGCCAACTCGGAGCAGGGCAAGAAGGTCATCAGCCAATTTGAGCAGCAGTTCAGCGGCGAGGGAGGACAGCAGTCCGACCTCTTCAAGCAGGCCCAAGGCTTCCTCGGCGGATGTGAGTTCGGCTTGATGCTCTGCAGGCGGATCGTGCTCACCCTTGTCTGAATCTACAGCCAAGACCGAGTAGATGCAGCATCTCAAACAATCTCAGTATACGTCGTATGCCGTGTTCCGTCTACGAGCAGCTCCGCGAATCGGCCAAAGCTCGGTCGAGCAGCCGACGACGCTGGAGAGATGTAAAGCAGCTGGAAGAGCTAGAAATACCTGTGAAAAGACGCCGACAAGCTTCCTGGGACCCCGCTACTCTGCTACAGTTCTGTCATTCGTCGATGACAAGCGTCGCGAGCGACGGCCAGGGTTGCTCTCCTCCACTTCGCTTCGCTTCTCTCGTCGCTTCGCTCGGGCGCTTCTTCGCTGTATGCCACCACTAGGGCGCGTTCGCCTTCCACTCTGTCGGCTAGCAGCACCCCGTCGTGCCCTCGCTACAGGACCATCCCCTCCAACTCCAGCGGCTCGTCGCTCCACTTGGGACATTGGATTGATCGCTGCCGGCGGTCTCGGCGTCTCTGGGCTACTGCTTTACACTTCTTCCGGTCGTAGGGACAAGAGCGACATGGCAGGCGACGACCGGCCGTCCTTCACCGTTCCCGTTCTCTCCCAGTGAGTTGCGACTCGTTACGTCTGCGTTCGGCTCACTGGCGCGCATCGCCGAACCTGTAGAGGACTGTGGAGCAGGGCGCTGGATCTTCAAAGATGCTGACCATCTCTCTACACTCGCAGAACTGGCGCCGCGAGCACCAAAACCCTCACTCGGCTCACCCAGGCGGAGACGAACGCTCGCCTCAAGGAGCACGAAGCGAGCTACGCCGTCACTCGCAAGGGCAACCCCGTCTTCCGCTACGATACTGTAGCGCTTCCCTCCAACTCGCCCATCGAGGACGACTCTTGCTGTGTGATCCTCGAGCGGGATGCGAGCAGCAAGGTGCAGGGCGACCTCGTCTTTTGGGGCGTATTCGACGGCCATTCGGGTTGGCAGACTAGTCGACTACTCTCCTCCAACCTCGTCTCCTACGTCGCTCGCGAGCTCGACCTCGTATTCCACTCCTCGGCCCCCTACGCCAACCTTCTTGCGACCCTTCCTCCCGACGCCATCCCCACAGTCCCCACCTCCTCATCCTCATCCTCCTCGTCATCCTCAATATGGTCACTCTTTGGTGGTCGTTCATCTCCCAAACCCGAGCTCGACCTATTCGACCCCATCCTGCAGCAAGCGATCAAGAACGCGTTCGGCCGGATGGACAACGAGATCGTCAACTCGCCCGTGCGGCTGCTGGAAAAGCTCGAGAAGGAAGGCAAGCAGCACTCACCACGGGAGCCGGGTATCGAGCAGAGCGAGGCGTTGCAGACGCTCCTACCGGCGCTCTCCGGAAGTTGCGCGCTACTGGCCTTCCTCGATGCTGGAAGGAACAAGTGAGTCGCAGCTGCATAGCTTCTTAAAGAGCGTCTGAGCTTGATCGTGTTGCTGACCCATCGGTAAATCCTCGCAGGCTTCACGTCGCCTGCACCGGCGACTCGCGAGCAGTAATGGGAACTTGGGAGCCAGGAAAGGGAGGAGGAAAGTGGCGGGCCGAGGCGTTGAGCGAAGATCAGACTGGACGGAACTTGGCCGAGGTAGCGAGGTGAGTTCATCTCTCGAGCGCCGGCCCTCGTTGTGACGGGCGCCGAACTGACGTGCTTCGGCTTGACAGGATGCAAGCGGAGCACCCAGCAGAGGAGGCAGATACAGTCATTGCTCGCGGACGAGTACTTGGAGGTCTGGAACCTACCCGAGTACGCTTTGGCACTCGCAAGCGTGGTGGACTCGGCGCTGACCCTCGGACTTCTCGCAGGCCTTTGGCGATGCTCGCTACAAGTGGCCGCTGGGGATGCAGGAGAAGCTCGCATCTGCTTTCCATGTATGCACTCTGCTGAGCTCTTTTGTCCAAGCGCCGAAGACTGACCTCCTTCCCCTTTCGCAGCCTGGATCCGTTCGGGGCAGGCCAAAGAATTATCACACCCCTCCCTACGTGCGCTGCTGCCCTTCTCTCTGCACAATGTCCCTTGCTAATATTCCTCCCTCTACAGGTCACCGCCACCCCCGAAGTCGTCACCGTCGACCTTTCCAAGGGCCTCGCTCCTCCTCGCAAATCTCTCTCATCCTTCCTCCCCGTCGCCTCTACCGCCGAGCCTCTTTCCCCCCAAGCCTCGCGCTTCATTGTCCTCGCCACAGACGGCCTCTACGACCGCCTGAACAACGACGAGATTGTCTCGCTCGTCGGCGCCCACCTCAACGGCGTTCGAGGGACTCAGTCCCGCCAGGCGGTTCTCTCCCACGTTGCTCCTTCGAGTAAGGATACAGAACCTTCGCATACGCATGCCCCGAGGCAGGAGCCTGTGAGGGGAGAGGGAGACGTCTACACCTTCGAGGACGGCAATCTGTCGACCCATCTCTTGAGGAACGCGCTGGGAGGGGCGAAGCGGGAGCAGGTCTCGGTGCTTCTCTCTATCCCTGCCCCTACGTCGCGCAGATATCGTGATGATGTAAGTCACTTGCTCATCGCCTACATTGACCTTGTCCCGCCGCTGACCCTTCTCATCGCGCTCAGATCACAATTACCGTGATTCTCCTTGGCGATGCGAGCCACGGCGGGGATAATGGCACAGGTGGTGTCTATCGACGTGAGGAGCTAGAGCCACTCAAGGCAAAGCTGTAACGAACCACGCCATGATCAACCATTTCGAGCGCCCCACCCTTGAGAGAGAGACCGCCGAGCTGCTCGTCGCTGAGGCTGTTCGCTCTGCTCTCGTCTCGACGCACGTCTATGCAAATGCTCGGGTTGTTACAATCAAGAGGAATCACACAAAAGCACTATTGAAACTGACGAAACTAATCACAAGTTGCGGTTGAGCGACCCATATTTGGCCTCTGCTCTCCTCCTCCCTCCAAAGCTCTCGTCTTCGGGCGAAAGACTCATCATCTCCAGCGACCGAGCAAACTCCTCGTCCAAGCCATCGCTCTTGTTCAGGCCGGGGACGGCGAGTCCACCACTCGTAAGGGGTCCCGTATCATCCTCATCGGCCGCCGAAGAATCATCGTCGTCCGAATCCGAGTCGGTATCCTCGGAATCTTCAGACGAGGTGCCCGAAGTGGAGGATTCGTCGTCGGCGACCCAGTCGCGGTAGATGTCGTCGATGTAGATGGAGGAGAGGGGGAGCTTGAACGGGTCGAACGGGAAGAACGAGTCCATCTCTTCGGCGACGAGCAGTTGGCGAGGGGCGGCGGCGGTGATAGTGGCGGTGGAGGAGGTGCGGGAGGGAGGTGCGGGCTGGTAGGGTCGGCCGTTGGGAGTGGAAGGAGGGGCCATCGAGTAGGACTCGCGGGAGGCGACGCGTCGGTTGGTATCGAGGATGGCGTAGCAGTAGAGGAAGTTGGTCTTGTGTGCGATCGTAGCGAACTGGTTGACGACGGGTTGAGCGCAGACCTGTTCAATTGAGAGCGGAATGAGTACTAGAACAGCTGACGATGAAGCGAGGATTAAAGCTCACCTTGAGCGGGTTGTAGGAGGATCCCACGGCCCTCTTAATCGTCTCCAAGCCCAACATCCACCTCCTGCCCGTTTCCAACACCAAATCATCCTCATCTCCCTCGTCCATCAAATCCTTCCACCTGAAGCAAAAGATGTAGAACACCGCCTGCGCCACCGCATAAAAGACAGGAAGGTCTCCTCCCGCTGAGACGCCGCTCGCGAGAGCGTCCATCTGCTCCTCGAGGAAGCGGCAGAGAAGACCAACGACCTTCCTCGTCATGCCCGCATCAACAAACTTGGCACGACTGATGAACGAGGCGACGTAGCCCGCCGCTGCGACCCTCGTGACCGCGGGCGTGTCGTTCTCGAAGGCTCGGCCGAGGAGGACTCCGATGAAGCGGTCGGAGGAGGCGACGTCGAGGGAGGTGAGGTAGAAGAGGAGGAATTGGACGTTGCGGGTCTTGAAAGTACGGAGGAGGGAACGGTCGAAAATGTCGAGGAGGGTGTTGAAGAGGGTGAGGCGTCGTTGGAGAAGTTCGGCGGTGGGGGCGGTTTCGGGAGTGGGAGTCGTTTCGGGCGAGTCGTGGTCGGCGGTACGAGGTGGAGGCGAGGGAGTGTGGGTAGGAGCGGTGTGCAAGGCGGCGAGGTGGTCGAAAATGACCTTGAGGATGGCGTCGAGCTTGGAGCGGTTCTCCAAAATCTTGCGAATCGTCTCGTCCGACATCTTCTTGTCCTTGCTAACCTTGCGCGCCGCCTCCTCATCATCCACCGGTTCGGGCTCATCGTCTGACTCGAGCTCATCCTCCAAGTTCAACTCGCCCTCATCATCGTCATCGTCGTCGCTCGAATCCTCATCGTCGTCCTCGGCCGTCGGTCGGTCCACCAGCGAGTTGACGTCCACCACTTCGGGCTGCGCACCAGCAAGCATCTCCTCCTCGACGTCCTCCCACTCTTCCGGCTCTCCCTGAATCTCGACGTCAATGTTGAGAGCTCGCTCGACGACGAGCGAGAGGACGTCGTCGGCGAGAGCGGGGCAGTATTCGGTGAGGGCGAGAAGGTTGTCGATGTAGCAGATCTGGGCGAAACGGGTATCGCGCTTGGAGGGGAAGTTGATGGCGAGGAGGGGGGAGAGGGAGGGCGAGAGGGTAGGGACGAGGGAAAGGAGCATGCGAAGGAGGGAGTGCAGGCGACCGTAGAGAGTACGACGAGTGATCAATGGCATGGCAGCTGGAGATCCGACGGTGTAGTTGGATCCTGCACGAGAGCGAAAAGGGACGAGCGAGTCAGTTCTCGGCGGTCGATTGCGTCGAGGCGGAGGCCGGGGGGCGCTACTCACGGTACTTGAAGCCCTTGACACACTTCTCGAGCACGAGACGAAGCCACTCGGGGCGAGCACTAACAAGAGCGCCGATGAAGCGCATGTAGGCTCCTACAAAGTTGTCGTCCATGGTCGCCCAAGGCAGCGCGAGAATCGTCTCGACGAGGATGCCGTGGGTCTCGTCGAGCTTGGAAACGACGTGGGTGAGAGCCTCGAGCCAAATGCGAAGCTGGCTGGTGGTGGGAGGAGGAGGAGCGGTGGACGAGGTGGAAGCGGTTGAGGGACCAGAGGCTTGCGAAGGGATGAGGCTCCGAAACTGCGAGACGAGCTCCGTGTAGCGCTCATTGTTGCCCTATAATTGTAGCAAAATGTTGGTCAATACTATCGCTGAGCACCTCGCTCGTCTGTACCCTCTACAGCGGCTCCCCCCACTCACCTTGTGGCGCTGAGCAAAAGCGTCGTCTACGAAGGCCAAGAACATGCCCTTGCGGTAGGATGAGCCTTCGGTGGTAGGTGTACCAGGTAGTTTTCCTGCAACTGCCTTCATCCCTTCCTTCTTGCGAATCGCCGTGGCGGGCTTTTCCAGGTCGGAAGCGTCTGAGAGTCGCTGCCTCTTGGATCCTCGCGCTGCTGTAGGTGGAGGCATGGCGTTGGCGGAAGGTGAGATGGGCGGGGCGTGAGAACGTTTGACGGTGCGCGAAGCTTTGCTGCCTCGCGCCTGATGCTTGGTCAAAGGTGCAGCGTCTCTCGGCGCGACCATTGAGTGCGGATGAGCGGCGGTCGAGCTGAGTGAAGGAATCGAGCTGCCTGGTTGGAGTGAAGTGCTCAGCCTGGTGGGAAGGCGAAGGGCCGCGTGAGATGGAGCTCGGTAGAGCGGAGCTGTTACGGTTGAGCGGCGCCGTCAAGAGGCGGGCGAAGGGCAAGGAGAAGAGTTAGCGAAAAAGAGTCTGCGAAGAGCAGAACGCGGAGTCGTAAGCCTCCTCTTTTCTGATGGGGTGCAAGAAGCTCCTTAGAGCGGTAAAAATACTCTGAGCTTCACTTGGTGAAGTTTGGTTTGCTCAAAATCTCTCCTTGCTCCCTTCCCAGGCCGCTCGGCGCCTCGGCGCAAGGGCCTCTTCCGAAGCTGCAGCCTGAGCGCGGAAATGTGCAGGCCAGACATTACGAGTGAGTGGTTCAAGCGATTGGAAGCGCGGGGCAGCCACAGGAGCTGTCGGCGAAAGACCTCGCTCGAGCAGGCGACTCGCGTTCGTCTCTTTCGTCGTCCTCTTCGTCTCTTGCTCATTCGCATCTTTCGTGCCATAGCCAGCTTATCGCCGCTGCTGAGACTCTGCACAGCACTCGACATCTTTCACACGACAATCGCTCGCTCATCTCCACTTCACGAGCCCTTTCGGCCTTTCGCTCTTGCGCAATGCTTCCCTCTGTCGAGTCATCCACCAAAATGGTGTACAGTAGGAGCAAGGATGCGCTACTCGCCGCGCAGCCTTCCTGTACGTTCTCCCGCTCTTCATTCTCGCCCCCCACTCCGCGCTGACGCCCGCGAGCTCCAACAGCAATCAAGTTGGATGCCGATTCGGATTCGGAGGAGGAGGACGAGCCGGACAGCTTCTTTGAATGCTCGGACTGTTTCGAAGAAGAGCCCAAGCCCGTCTGTATCAGTCTTCCGAGCGAGCTGCTCGCCTCCATCTTCGCGGAACTCCAAGAGGATCTCAAGAGCCTACAGGCGTGCTCTCTCGTGTCTCGTGACTGGGGGCAGGCGGCACAAAGAGCGTATGTACTCTGTCTTGCTCTCGCGCGCCGCTTGAAGCTGACTTCGCTGTCTCAGCCTCTTCGGCTCGCCGCTCGGCGTCACCGACGAGGAGTCCCTTCGACGATTGAGGATAGTGCTGGACAGCAACAGGACTTTGGCTCGAGCGGTACATACGGTGGACCTTAGCAACCAAGGAGGGAGGTTCCGGGTGTCCAAGGTGGGCTCAGCGCCGCTCGCAAGTGCTCCCCGAGCGCTGAGCTGACCCTGAGCATTTGCAGCTCAACGAGGTCTTTCGACGGGCAGCTGGATTCCTTCGTCTGACAACAAATGTCACCGATATCACCGCCCTGCACGTCGCCCTCAGCTCCACCGTACGTCGATGCACTCTGAATCGACCGAGCTCCGAGGCTGACCACTTTCTCGGTCGACAGGTTCGTCACAAATTCTTCAGCGCCCTCCACGCTCTACCCATCAAAGACGCCACCTTCTACTCGACGGGCTGGTCCCGCGCAGGCTCCCTCAATGCCCCCGGCGAAGCGCCCGAAATCGACGCCCTCGCGCACACGCTCGTCGCCTGGAAACGCCTCAAGTACCTCACCCTCTCGGGATACGTCTCCTACCCACAGCTTCTCACTTCAGCCTCGCCACCTGCGCACGCCTTCCCCTCCTACCGCCTCGAAGGGCTCCGACTCGTCTCCTGCGAGCTACAAGCGCCAACCCTCCTCTGGCTCCTTGGGTCCTCCGGCAGCTCGCTTCGCCAAGTCACCCTCTCAGCAACCTCGGGACTCGACTCGGAGGTCCTCTCCCACATCTTCAAGCTCGTTGGACCGACACTCGAGCAGCTCAGTCTCTCGCTGGATCGAGACGACTTTGCCGCCCCGAGGCCTGAAGCGCTCGATCCCAAGACCCTTGCGCCGCTGGTCAACCTCAAGGTCATCATGCTCTCGACGGATCAGATGTTTGGAGACGACGTCTTGCCCCAGTTGGCACTGCTGCCGAGGTTGGAGTGCGCCACCCTCGCTTTCCTCACCGCTTTCCGACACTCGAGCGTCGACGCCTTCCTCACCAACGACTTACACACGCTCGAATCTCTTGTACTGGATACTTGGTGAGTACAACAAGCGAGCTGCCTACCCAGGAGAACCGCCACTGACTCCCCTCCTTCTCTTCGCAGGGATTCGATCACCGTCTGGAGCGAGTCACAACGTTACGCCGTTGCCAAGCTCTGCACATCAAAAGGAATTGCTTTCTCGTTGAACGGAGCGAGTCAAGAAGTCATCGAGGATGGTGAGTTACAGAGAACCTCGGTCTCGTTCGGAACTTGCGCCTCGCCTCGGAGCTGACCCTGCGTTGCCGTTCCCTCCTCCGCCGACCGAAAACAGCTTGGTTCGGACTCGATTTGGCTGAGTGTTGGGGTGTCATGGAGGATCAAGATTGGCCTACTGCTAGGTATCGCTGGGCGTCGGATAGAAACTTGTGGGTCCCTCGCCACTCGCCACTCACTGCCAAGTTCGGCGAGAGTTCGCTGACGTCTCGCTTCGCAGAGCTATGGCTTGGTCGTGATTCCCACCAGCTGTGCATCATTCTCTTACTACTCTATGACATCCATCTTATGCAGCAGCATCATGACTTCGTCCTCCCGCCGATCGAGCAAGCAGCGGCAAGATCGACCTCGCCCTTCGTGCTGCTCCTCACGCTTCCCCATCAAGCAAGCGTTCGCCCTCCGCCGCCGACACCGATGACTGTAACCTCGCACGCCGCGGGAAGCTCAGCAGCGGGAAAGCAGGGAAACGTCACCGAGCTTTTTTCCGCCAACACCGAACCTCGGCTTGCTCGCCCCCAAATCGGCTTCGACCAACTCTCGGTGTGGCATCAGCTGGTGCAGCGCGAAGGGGTAGAAAAAGACGCTCGGTCGTCTCTTTCTCTCTCTCTTACTTTTTCATTCTCATCCTCGAGCCCATCACTTCAGCCTTTTGCCCCCTTTTCGCTCTCGCCCCCCTCGCCTTCAATCTCCACCCTCGCCTCCAATCCTTGTTCGCAATGGGACACGACCCTCTCGACACCAACTTTGAGCAGCCCGCTCGCTGGGTCCCTGGCCTCCGCGCCTTTGGCTATGCTTTCGCCTCTTTCCTCGTCTTTGGCCTCGCCGCCGGTCAGATTGGAATCGTCTCCGACCTGTTCCAAAAGTATGGCAACTTGGTGGACAACTACCCTTCGCACATGATCAAGGTGAGTTCGAATTGTTTCTCCAGAGCGATGACCTCGCTGACTCGAGGGTCTACAGTACACGCTCGGCCTTATCCTGTTCAACGCCCTCCTCTCCCTCCTCCTCGTTCTCGGCTCCTACTGGGCTCCCTCCTTCTTCTTCGTCTTCGTCACCTTCGCCAACATGGTCATGTGGATCGTCGCAGCGGGCGTTCTCAACAAGGCTGAGCCCTACCGCGCTGGAAACTGTGGCAGCACCTTCTCCCCTCCCTTCGACCGCTTCGTGAGCGATTGCAAGCTGTATGCTGCTGCTGAGGCGCTCTCGTGGACGCTTTGTGAGCTTCTATTTCCGTTTCCCGATGGCGAAGAGTCCGACATTGCCTCGTCTTGCCCGTCAAAGCGAGCGCCGAGCTTACCCTTTCTCCTTTCTCTTCGCAGGGGCCCTCACCTTCGTCCTCATGACTACCCTCATCCTCGACTTCTTTGTCCTGAAGAACAAGAAGAAGACTGTGTACGGCGCATAAGCCCCCTGAAACTCCTCGCCCGCCCATTCCTTCGCCCTCCCTCCTCAACTCGATCCTCCTACCTCCCGCCGCGTCCCTCGCCACATCTCTCCATCACCCAACCGAACCACTCACCTATCATGTCTTATTCCTACCGCGCCGCACTCTACCACTCCTCTGCCGTGCTTTCTTCCATTCCCTCCCCATCCCTACCTAGTAGCTCAACCTTCGCCGCACTCGCCTCCCTCCTTTCGCTTTTGACGCCTTCTCACCTCCGCACTCGCATCTGTTCATCCCCCCTACTTTAGATCTAGTACATAGTAATGCAACCTAATCTACCATCCTTTCACTTCGGTCAAGGGCTTTTCCAAGCGAAGGCTCGGCGATGGTTTCGGCGTTGCTCAAGCGGAGATTAGCCTCGACAGCCACGACTCGAGATTGAGCTGCGAAGGGGTGATTGCAAGGGTATACTTTATGCTACAGAACGACACACAATCTAAGTGAATGAAAGGGAAGGAAGCTCAATTGGGGAGCCCGGGGTTGGCAGCGAGGTGAGCAGCCGCCTCCTCGTCGCTGCGAGTGTAGTGGCGGGTGAAGAGGTCCGATTGGATCCACATGGCCTTGTTGAAGGAGCGGACCACGGCGGTCTTCTTGACGAGAGGGAGCGTCTCATCCGGCAGCTCGAGGACGGTTTTGGTGACGAGATCGCAGACCCAGGCAATGAGGGCGTTACCTGTTGAGATCGAGGGGAGGTTCAAGTTGAGGGTGAGTAGCGTTCAGAGAGGCAGGAGGGCAGAGGTGGGAAGAGATGGAGGTAGACGAGCGAAAAATGGCCAGTCAGCGCAAGTTCGGCAAAGGCAAGAGAGAGGAGAGGCTCTAGAGCTTCGACGTACAGGCCATGAGATCGATGATCAAAGGCTCTTTGTTGGCGCGGTGCTTGAAGGCAGGGTTGCCAGTGTGCATGAGTCCAACCTGGGCAAGCCGAGAAGGAGAGCAGCATCAGCCGAGCAGCGACGAAGGGTCGAGGCGAGGTGCAGGACGAAAGTGAGGGAGCTCGAGAGGGCGCAGGAGATGGAGGAGATAAGACGAGGAGCTCTTACCTTGTCGAGGTAGGTCCAGATGGCCTCTTCTTCGTAGCTCGCTGTAAAGATCTTGGAGACCCAAATTCTATGAGATGGGAGGCGAGATCAGCTTCGGAGCGATTTAACCACGTGGAGCAGCTCCGAGTACGTGAGAAACTTCTTTCGGAAGGCAATTTGAGGCGAGTCGACCGCTATGACGAGAGAGAAGCAAAGGTCAGCGCCGAGCTCGGCGATGGATGGGGGGGCAAGCAACGATGAGGAACCAGACTCACTGATCTCCTTGATGTCGGTGAGATCCCCCTCGAATCCTTTGTTTCGGTGGGTGAATGGGTCGGTGGTGTAGTCGTACAGGAAGAGGTGGTCGTACACGGCGTCGACGACCCCCTTTGCCAGAGGGACGACGAGAGGTGCAGCCGAGTTGAGCGTTTCTCCGTCCTTTTTACTGAATCCGATGAAGGAGCGGAGGAACGCCACTCGATCCGGGAGCGAGTTCATGAGGAGGTTTCGGTCGACGTGCTGCATAGCGAGGTTGTGCGAAAGTCTGTTGCGAGACGTTAGCAGAGCTGAAGTGGTATAGGAATAAAATAGAGTGAACAAACTCACTCGAGGGGAAGACCAGTCAAGCAGAGATGGAGTGCGAGTGAAGAGCAGGAGAGCAAGAGAGGACGACCGCTCGCTCTTCGGTTTTGGTCTCTACGTCTGCTGACTCTAGCTCCCTCGGCTTCGAATGCTTAAGTCCTTGCACGGAGCACAGAAGGAAGATTTCCAGCACTTCTGATTTGCAGTCCGCGCCGCCGAGCTCCTCCCCGTAAGCCCCCGAGAAGGCCGAAATAGCGAGCCCTCCGTTTCGGTGCGGACCCTTGTAGATGCAGAACGACGTAGAACATACAACGTAGAGCATGGCGGCAGGAGCCGAGCGATCCGACTTGATCCTTCGCAACAACGCGAGAGATTGGCTCGGAGGAGAGTAGCGAAAATCTTCGGGGACTAGATTATGCGAGATGTAAAGGTGTGGAAGCTCTACAAGGTGTATTAGTCTATTTTGTAGCTCTGTATACTCTACCTCGAACCGCCGAAGCTCTGAAACTCTACACATGCACGCGCAGCAACCTGCCTGACCCTTCTCTTCTCACCCAATTCAGTTCCTCTGCTGTCAAACGACTTCCCGAGCGACCAGCACTCGAGCCACCTCCTCTGCGACCCGACGGCTCCCACGACCCGACGAGACCTTCCTTCTGCCCGCGAAGAGGAATGGGTGGGCCCTCGGCGTTGGCGCTGGCGTTAGCCGAGCCGAGGTAAGGACCGACAAGAGGGAGGTAGCTCATGCTCGTCAGCAGCAAGCTTCTGACGCGAGCGAGGTAGCTGTTGCCCAGCTGCACGGGCCCAAGTTGGCCGTCGCAGGGAGATCCGATTGAACCGAAGAGAGAAAGCTCCTCGAGGTCGGTGGCTTCGACGAGGGTGGCGAGGAGGGCGAAGGAGGGGAGGGTGGGAGAGAGTAGGTTGATGTCAACGTAGGGAAGGGTGTGCGGCGAGGGGGCGAGATGGACTGGAAGGGCGGAGGGAAGGTCGCCCATGGCGGGCGCCGAGCCGAGACCGGATGGGAGCGTGAAGGCGAAGCCAGAGACTGCAAAAGGAGATAGTCAGATTCAAGTGCTCGATTAGAGAGCGATTCAACCCACTGTTGTAGTGATGCTCCCTCGCCGTCGTCCCATCGACAGTGAGCTTCTTCAGACCTCGTCCGCCGAGCCCAAGCCTTCTCCGCTTCGCCGCCTCCTCCTCGCCAATTCCCAGCCTACTCAGCATCGCCAACTCCCATAAACTCCCCAACGTCAATCCCGTGCACCCCAATATGCTCAACGACCTCAGCTCCTTGCAGCCGGCGCCGACTTCCGGCCTTCCTTCGAGGTCAGGGAAGACGGGTATGCTCTTGATGTTCTGACATGCGACGACCCTCAATCTCCGCACCCGAGTAAAGTGCGACAGATGAGCGGCCGAAAAGTCGCAGTGAGAGATGGAGAGGGATTCGAGTTGAGCGTAAGCGGGTTCGGCGAAGAGGGAGAAGGCGGAGGGGTCGAGGTTGGGGAGGGAGGCGAGGTGGAGGGAGGTGAGGTGGGCGGAGAGGTTCCAGGGGAGGGTGAGGTCGAATTCGAGTGGTAGCGGGTTGGGGCGAGTGGTGGAAGGAGGGGTGGAGGTGGGGATGAGGGTGTCAAGGCGGAGGTTTCGGAGGCGTGGGCACCATTGCTCGACGAGAAGGGTGGCCTTGGGTCCTAAACTGCATCCTTCCAGCGAGAGCTCTTCGAGGTCCGAACCGCACACCTCGAGGAAGTAGTCGAGGGAGGACAGCTTGATGGGCGTCGAGAGGAGTCGGAGGCTCTTGAGGCGGAAGGGGAGGTAGTCTTCAGCCTCGGTCTCCTCTCGAGCGGCTAGGATGATGTTGGCAACGCTTCTGAGCGCCTTGCCAATCTCTCCCTCTGGCTCCGCTTCCATAATCCGTCGTCGCCGGCTTCTGGCATCCTGGCCGATGATAGCGACTTGCTGTAGGGCAGGAAAGGCAAGGAGCAAGCCCGAGAGGGCTGGAGCGCTGAGATGAGTAGAGGAAGCAAAGGAAAGAGCTCGGAGATTCGGCGCCAGTGACGGCAGCGCGGGGAGGAGGGGGATTGTCGACCTGAGCGGGTGGCGAGGGGCTCAGCGCTCGTCTTGATGAGTATCGTATCTCGCTACAGCACTCACTTGGTAATCTCGAAAGCTCTAATCCTCTGCCCGACCTGCGGGTGTTCCAGCACGAGTCGCCCAAAAGCCTCAACCGCTCGCGCCGAGTCGAGGCGGATGGGGCGCTGCGAGAGCAGCACGTCGGTTGCTACAGCGTTGAAATGGCGAGAAACCAGCGCCAGGGATAGTAGAGTGTCTTGCGGAACCTATAGTGGAGGATATGTGAGTCGTGGGAGACTCGAAGTGTACGATTCGCGCACCTCAGCAAACACCCTGCTCAGCAGAGGAGCGTGAGACAGCACCAGAGAGTCCTGTACAGTAGTAGGCTGCTCCAGAGCACGAGAAGCTGCCGATAATCGTTTGGCGTACGCATCCATGGCGAACGAGGTGCAGCAGAAAGAATCGAGCGATAAGGCAGAAGCGAGAATTGCGTTCGAGCTCGGGGCCAGCCTCGGATGAAGTCGTCTCGGAGAAATGTGAGGGTTAGATAAAACTGTTTGCACGATGATCAAGGGGAGGTACAAAACAGGACACCAGCTAACTTTCCAGCATCAGGGATCAGCTTGAGCGACCGACTCGAGAAGGGGGGTTCGGCGCCGGCTCGAGAAGAAGAAGCTTAGGCGACGGTCTGGGGGAGGGGCTCGTTCTGGGGGCACTCCCTGGCGATGTGTCCCTCCTCGTGGCACTGTGGGAGTATCGACGTCAGCTCTCAAAAGCCTGAGGGTATCCTCGGCCGAGCCTTTCGCCGAAGAGAGCCAAACGCACCTTGTAGCAAGTCTTGGGAGGGCGAACACCGGGCACAGCTCCCGCTCCAGCTCCAGGGTTGGAGGTGCAGTTGCGAGCCATGTGGTTGGGCTGACCGCAAGCGTAGCAGCGAACGACCCTGGGGGCGCCGAAGAATCCTCCGCGACCGTATCCTCCAACGAATCCACCACGTCCGGGTCCAGCGAAGCCTCCGATCCTGCCGGCAAGAGGTCCACGTCCGGGCATGGGAGCTCCAACGCCACGGGCGACGGGGTTCACGACCGAAGGAGCGAGCTCGCCGTCAAGTCCGGGAGCGGCAGCCTGGGGGCAGCTCCTGGCGATGTGGCCAAAGTTGCCGCAGGCGTAGCACTTCTGTCCTCCTCCAACTCCGAAGCCGTTGTTGGCGCGAAGGGTGGGGCAGTCGACAGCGAGGTGACCAATTCCTCTGTGGCGAACCGAAGGGGGGTCAGTGAAACGGCGCCGAGCTGGCGTGTAGCGAACGAGCGAAACTCACCCGCATCCGAAGCACTGCTTGGACTCGGCGGTACGGGGCTCGGGGCAGGCGTTGCTCGAATGCTCGGGCGACTTGCAGTTGTAGCTGAGAAAGGATCGATTAGGTCAGCGCTCGGTGTTGGTTTCGGCGCTTCAAGCAAAGCGAAGGACATACCAGAGCCTGGTGGCGCTTCCACAGTTCTCAGCAATGTGAGAGAGCTCTCCACACCTGCACACCATCCACAACTCATCAGCTCTTACTCTCTCTCGCAGCGCGCCACTGCCCGCTCTCCCCCGCCCGCGGCGCTATCCTGCCGAATGGAGACTCGTCCTCACTTGAAGCATCCCTTGCGCGAGAGAGGTCCGGACATCTACAGGACGCCAAGCACCGCGTTAGCTCTCTGCTGCTCTGTAGGCTCTTGTGACGCGGCTGAAGCGAGCGGGAGGAAAAGCTGACGGGATGCGCACTTACGTTGATGGATTAGGTGTTGTAGGGTGGTACTGTGCTACTGCTCCTTGACGGCTCCGTTACTCTCCTACGCTCGAACGAAAGGTGAGAAAGGTGGGAAGAAAGTGGTGTGTTGGAGAGAAGGGGAGAGCGGAGAGAGTGCGTCAAGTTGGAGAGGGGTCTTTCGCTATTCTTGTGTAGCTTCTCACTCAGTCCGGGTCAGCTGTACTCTGACGATAGATTCTGATACATATGCCATGCTCTACGAGGCCCTGCTCTGCTGTACAGAAGCAGCGCTCGGCCCTCCCCCTTTCGCCGAGCTTTCGGTCGTCTCGGGATTAGATTGAACAGCCGCCAATGCCCGCTGTACTTAACTCGTACCAGAATGCAGCCGAGCAGAGTGCCGGATGACCTCACGTGAGTCGAGTTATCTCTGGGCGAAGCAGCACTGCCCTCCGGCTCTGTGAGCCCACCTCTCTCTTCCTCCTCCCTCAACATCGCCGTTCTTGCAAATCTCGCTACAGCACCAGCAGCCACCTACAAGCAATCTCCTCTTATCAGACTATCGCCATGTCCTTCTCGCAATCCACCTCGGGCGATACGGCTTCTCCCAGCTACTCGAACGGCAAGCAAGGCGCCTACCACCTTGGCGCTGCTGAAGGCGAGGATCACGAAGAGGGACGTCCTCAACGCCCTACAGGAGCTTCTCACACCTCCCAGTAAGTCCTGCACCTCTTCTTCAGCACCTCCGCTGATCCTTTGCCAACTTCGTCCCATCGTTCGACCCCCACCCATCGCCACTTTTAATCACGCTCATTCGTCTTCGTTCACCCTGCAAAGACCGACGGAAAGGGATGGACCTATCATAACCGTGCAGCCCATCAAGCGTGCAGACCTACAGCCCTCTTACGCGATGGATTTGAGCTCCGAGATTCCGTCGAACCATGGATTTTACGGTAAGCGCGCTGCTCGTCTCCTTCAGCGTCATGTGTCTGACCTTCAAGCACGACACAGGATCCATGATCGAATGCTTGGGAAGCATCGCGGGAGGTACGTGTTCTTGCTGCTCGGCGCTCAGCGCTCAGCTGCCCTGTTGGGTCCTTCTCGCTGCTCGGCGCTCGGCTGACCCTCTTCCGGCTTCGCTCGACAGGACTCGGATCCGTACCATGCCTTTTCTGCTGCCCCAACCCCTACAAGCAAATCCACCAAGGCAGCGTCGGTCTCGTCACCAAATTTGGGCAGCTCAAGTCCACCAACGACCCGGGATTGGTCAAGTTGAACCCATTCGCGGAGAAGCTCCGCATTGTCGACGTCAAGATCCAGCTCTGCCAGATCCCTCGCCAGAACATCATCACCCGCGACAACGTGAGGCCTCCCTTCCCTGCTCGGCTTTCCTCCGCCCGCTGACCATTCCCTTCCCCCTTCTCTAGGTCACCGTCCAGGTTGACTCGGTGCTCTGTTACCACATTACCGCTCCTCACAAGGTTCGCTTTTCGTTCTCTCGCTTGCTCCATCTCTTTTCGACGAGCTGACCTCCGCTCCCTCCCACCTTCAACAGGCCGCTTTCGGCATTGGAGACGTCCGCCAAGCTCTCGTCGAGCGCGCCCAGACCACCCTTCGCCACGTGGTTGGATCGCGCAACCTCCAGAACCTCCTCACTGATAGGGAGGCCGTCGCCGCCGAGGTCGAGCAGATTGTCGAGGACGTTTCGGGCCAGTGGGGTGTCAAGATCGAGTCGTTGCTTCTCAAGGTGAGTTTCTCATTCTTTTTAAGTATGGCTTCCGTACAGAGAATCTCGAAAGAGCTCGAGCCGTTGGACTCCAACTGCCTCGTCGCGCTTGCTCGGCAACGAGGTCGTATTCCGCCTTCCAACGCGCTAACCCCCGCGCGCTCTCTCTCTCTCGCAGGACATCCTCTTCTCCGAGGAGCTCCAGCAGTCGCTCTCGAGTGCTGCCGCCGCCAAGCGTGTCGGAGAGGCCAAGGTCATCGCCGCCCGCGCCGAGGTCGACTCCGCCAAGCTCATGCGCGAGGCCGCCGACATTCTCTCGAGTCCCGCCGCCATCCAGATTCGTCAGCTCGAGGCTCTTCAAGCCATGGCGAGGAGCTCGGATGCCAAGACCATCTTCATCCCCATGAACCTCGTCGGTGGCGGCGCCGGAGGAGACGGTCTCGGCAACACGGGCTTGATTCAGCAGCTCGCCCAGGCTTGAGCTCGAACGCCGACGCGGTGCCCTGAACTGAAATCCTCTGCTACTCTGTACACATAGTTACTCCTCTGTGAATTCTATGCCTAATGCCTTTACCCCGTTCTCGTTGATGGAGCGAGCAGTTCGGCGAAGCTCTTCTCTCTCCTCCCGATTCGGCGTCTGAGGGCCACGCTCGCGAGGCATCGGCGCAAGCAGCTTCACGGCGCAAGCAGCTTCAACCCTCTCTGTTGATCCGTCAAGAGTAGCTTCGAAGTGTCTTCTATGGCAAAAGCTTCTTTGTACATCGGCTTCCTCGGCGACAGCTCTAAGGATCCCACTTGTCCAACCTCATCGTGCCATGCAGCCTCAGATTCTCATGCATCTTGAAGGCGTTGCGAAGCATGTGGGGCTGGTGTCCTGCTCCTCGAGCAAGGTTTTCGTGCAGCGCGCTGTGAGGGGAGGGGAGATCAGCTCGGTTCGGGCGAGAAGAGAGCTCGGCGCTCGTTGGCTCAGGCGGAGAAAGTGATCGGAGGATGTGACTTGCCGCTCGTAGTAGTCCATCAACTGGTCGCGGTAGACGGGGTGAGCGCACTTGTTGATGATGACGGGCGCACGTTCCCGAGGCGAAAGCCCTCTAACGTCGGCGAGGCCTTGCTCGGTGACGATCACCTGCAGGGCAGTAAGGTGATCAGCACGAGCGTAGAGACTTGTGCGAGACTGTACCGACATCGATGTCGTGCTCGGCTGTGAAGGTAAGAGTGGGAGAGAGGCGGTCAGCGATCGTCTTCGTCGTCGCCAACGGAGGAGGGACTACTACTAGGGAGCAGACGCTGGAGCTTCTTGGGCAGAAGCTCAAGCGGTTCAGCATCAAAACGGAGCGACTCACTGTGGTCGATGTGCGAAGCGAAGGCAACAATGCAGGAGATGCCGTGAGGATCAGTTTTGGTCGGCCGAGTTGAGGGCGTGTGTACCACGCTGAGCCGTGCAGCACGGTTAAAATCGCCTGAACCTCCAATCCCGTTCAACATGCGTGTCCCCAAAGCGCATGTCGAATTGACGTGGCTTGTCTGGATGTAGAGGTGCGGGTCAGTGATCGCTCATCTCGGCGACGAGTCACTCGGCGCTCACGATGTCGACCTCGAGAGGGGTGTTGGTCGCGATGACTCCGAGGCGGCGGATAATCTCGGCAGAGTTAGCAACAGATTGAGGACGGAGGAGAAGGCGGTCCTTGTAGCTCGACCAGTTCTCATAGAGATGCTGGAACATATCGGGGGAGAAGCGGATCGAGGTGGCTGTGGCGAAGTCGAGCTTGTTGGAGTCGAGGAGTGGGATGAAGGAGTCTTGAAGAACCTGTAGATATGCAAGGCGTTCAGCAGCAGATACTAAGTCACGCATAAGTGCGACTTCAAGCTCCTTCGGTGCCAAACTCACCTCGGTCCAGACGGTGAGATGCTCGAAGGGGCTGTCCTCGAGCGCTCCAATGACAGCGTTGGCGATGTTGCCGATACCCGACTGGAGGGGCAAGAGGCTGGGGGGCAGTCGCCCGGCCTTTACTTCGTCGGAGAAGAAGTTGACCAAGTGGGCGCCGATCGCGCGCGAGATGTCGTCCTGGGGGGCGTTCTTGCCCGTATTGTCGGGTCTGTTGCTCTCCACAATGGCGACGACTCGTTCTGGATCGACAGGCATCGAAGTCAAGCCGATGCGGTCTGAAGGGTGGGAGATGAGGAGAGGCTGGCGGTAGGGAGGGGCGTAGGAGGGAGCAATGTCGTGAAGGCCGCGGAAGGAGGGGAGGTGGGTGTTGACCTCGACAATGATCTTTTCTGCGCTCTTGAGAATCTCTGGTGTTGCTCCGACCGATGCACCGAGAATCAGCGAGCCGTCCTCGAGGATCTCGGTCGCCTCGACGAGGGCGTAGTCGAGAGGAAAGCGAGGGTCGCCATGCTTCTTGTTCAGCGTGTAGTAGCCGTCCTCCAGGTCTTGGGGGAACTTGGAGAGATGTGTGTCGGCGAAGTTGATGCGGCCAGCGTTAGCACCCGCGCTGATCGCCTTCCCAACTTGATGAGGGAATCGACGAGCGACCAGATCCAACTCGGCCCACCGGTTTTCGGTTTCGGGCCCCGTCGAGGCGCCGACGTAGAGGTTGAACTTGAGCTTTGTAGCAGGGTCGTCCTGCAGGTTGTTCTTCTCGACGTGGTCCTGCCCGAAGTTCGAGGATCAGCTCGGCGGCTTCGGTGTTGTCGTCGGCGAGCAGCAGCTCAGCGAGAACGCACGGCGATGGCTGCGGGAACCATCTATTGGGGTCCAATGCGTTAGCTCAAACGTCTACAGCTTTGACCGTAGGCAACTCACCTTCGGGTAGCCTGGAAGGAGACGTGAACCCAATAGGTGGGGGAGGTCAGCTCTCGCACTTTTTGTAGTTCACTAGATCTCGCTCAAGCAGCAGCGACAGCAAGTCTGAATTCACTCACCAACTCCCGTGAAGCCAGACCAGCCAATGTGCATATCATTCTTGAAGAGCCCGACGAGTTCTTCGGGAGTCTTGAGCTTGTCTAGGAAGGACTTGCGCCCTACACGCTCCTTGAGAGCAGCCGAAGCTACTTGCTGCTTCACAATACGACTGGCGCGCAACATGGAGACGAGGTAAGATGTCGAAGGAGAGAGAGAGCGAGCGAATTGGTCGCGGCGTCGTCCTCCGATTCCCTCGCATTGACCGAGTTCGCAGCTTCGAGGGAAAAGTTTCGACGTTCCGGCAGAATCTGTGATACTTCAGGTCAAGCTGCAAATGCTGCATGTCTCCTCCTTCCTCCCCCTTGGAGGTAGAAGGCCGAGGCCGAACTCGGCGGAGGGCTTTGCGTTCTCGGCGACCTTGGAGAGGAAGAAAGGCCCGCACTGAGCCGGGTACTGAGTTCGAGAATGTCTGTTTGCTATACAACAATACTGAATCTTAACAACGAGTCTTCTGCGCCTTCTGCCACTGCTCGCGAGTGATTCGGCTTCAACGTGAGGGTCAGTGAGCCGAAAGAGGTCAAGCCTAAGATCCCAGAGAGCTGAACTCACACATGCACCTTCCCATCCTTTTCGCCGACCTCCCTGAACCCACTGTACGAGCAGAAGCGAGTCAGCTTGAACCCTCCTCGAGAAAGCCGAAGCGACTCACAGCTTGCCCCAACACTGACGGGCGCGCACGTTGGAAGTAAGCGTCTCTCCTTGAATCTTCTCTGCTCCGTTGAGGCGAGAGAAGCTGTCTCCGTCGCCGAAGTCTGCCGCCGAGTCGAACGAAGGGGGAGCGAATCCTTCGGAGAGCAGCCAGGAGAGCGAGGCGGTCCCGAAACCCTTGCCCTGTCGTGGGAAAACGTCAAACCGTGTGAGAGGAATCGAAAGCGAAGCTGGCGCACCTGATACTCTTGCGCAAGAGCAATTCCGAACTGTCCCTCCTCGCCCTCCTGGCTGCCAGGCAACGTCAAGGCCATCATCCCCACCACCTTCTCCTTCTCGAGGTACTGCTGCAAAAGGTGATCTTGGTCCCAGGAGCGAGGAAGGAGGGAGATGATGGCTCTGCGTGAGAGAGTTAGGTCAGCCTGTGAGCGCTCGGCGAAGAGCTGAAGGGGCTCGGGGGGTCAATTTCGAGCACCAGAAACACT
The DNA here is from genome assembly GCA_003054985.1 of Leucosporidium scottii. NCBI lineage: Eukaryota > Fungi > Basidiomycota > Microbotryomycetes > Leucosporidiales > Leucosporidiaceae > Leucosporidium > Leucosporidium scottii. Next base: position 147,324 of record MWVB01000014.1, read on the forward strand.
CACCCGAAGATGAAGGGATCATTCCAGAGGTCTATCAAGTTTCTCGCTTCCTTGTAGTCCATTGGTCTGTGCTCCGAAATCCATCCCCCAACATTAGCTCGCTCGCCCCAATCGTCCGTCTGTGAACTCACCCATCTCGTCGTTCGCCCCTGCTCATCGAACATGTAGTCGAGTCGCCATGTATAGCCATAATCTTCTCAATCTCATTCCAGTTCCTCCCGGGCAAGAGCGGTCTTACAGCGAGTCGGTGCGAATCGTTGAGGAGGATCGTTCGGAGCGAGACCGGCGGAGGGGGAGAAGGTGCAGAACGAACGGAGGCGAGATTGCGAGTATGGCGAGCCACGGGGAGCATGGCGCGCATGATGAAAAGATGTGGCAGGAAGGAGAAGGAAGAGGTTGAGACTCGAAAGGAAGGAGAAGCAGAAGTGAGAGCGAGTTGGGGGACGAAAAGGGGAAGGGCGGGGGAAACGTGGAGGAGCGGAGAGAAGCGAGCGAACAGCAAGTCACAGATTGTGAGCAACAACGGGATCACTCGTTGAACCTCGGTAGCCTCGGTTGAAGCAGGGGTATAGCTCGCCGCGGTAAAGAGGCAACTTAGAAGCCGGGCGGTCTTCCTCGGTCGACGTGGATGCCGTCCATTCTACTTACCTCGCTTCATACAGGCGGCTCATCCTTGCGAATAGAACAGTGTTGGGGTAGCAATGGTGAGGCGAAAAGGTCAGCTGTCGTTCAGCCCCGATGGTTGCCGAGCGCCGAGCAAGCGCTGGCGCCGAGAACTGGTTGCACGCCTTGCGCAGTCTCGTCGAGCGACAGAGCAACAGAAGATGTGAGCGACATAGTGTTTCTGTGTCGGGTGCAGCTGCTAATCGTCGCCTTCGCACGAACACCAAGCAAAGCGCGAGCAGGGAAAATTGACGCCGAGCTGGGCGAGAGAGGGTCGTTGCGTCGTGTATGATAACAATCGATCTGTAGTGGATAGAAAGGTCAGCAAGAGAGAACGTATATGCACAGCCCAAGCCTTGCTCACCTACAAATCTACACTCTTCAGCCCGATAGTCTACTTCATCTTTGAAGCGCTCTAGCGACCATATACATCTCCCATTCTCTTCTCAAATCCTCCGATCATCATACCGCTAACTTTCTCCCACACGGAGCTCACTGCAGCTGCATGGAACGGCGAGACGAAGGCGTAGGCGATGTAGAGCTCGACCTTGGTGAGCGGTCGGCCGGCGACCGGGGATTGCGGCGTGAGCGCCCAGGATGTGGTCAGTTGCTTGAATATGGTCGTGTCCTTCGCTGTAGCCTGCTCAGAGACCATCCGACATTGCGGAAGCGAGTCAGCGAGCTTCGGAGGCGAGGGGCAAGCCGACTCACCGACACCTTTTCCCACTTCTTCGCCTCTACATTGCTGACATAGCCCTCCTCGAATCCCATAGCTCCAGCCCTCAACTCGGCCTCCATGTTCCATACGTCTCCCGGCTGCCCGCCCTTGAGCCATCCTTGCTCCTGCACACGCCGAGATTGGCCATCGTGCACGGCTGAAAGGACCTCTGAGTTGGTGGCATAGGGCAGGAATGAGGAGTAGGCATCTACATCGGCGATGACCGAGTAGAGCTGTTGTGGCGTGTAGCTGCAAAAGAGCAGCGAGGGGACAGGAGAGCGAGACGCGTTAGCTCGGCGGCGCTAATCCTCGAAACGAGCTTCAGCTACTCACGACATATTGCGAGACTCTTCATACACGTATACAGAGCCACGCTTGGACAGAGTGCCGGCTGCTGATGAGGATGACGACGACGAGGAGGAAGAACCGAAAGGGGAGGGGAAGCTGAAGAAGTGCCGCCGGGGTTGTAGCTGTACACGGGAGCAGGGAGCAGCAGCAGTAGCTAGCCGTAAAGATCGCCGAGCAGCAGTGGGGGCGAGCGACATGAGGGTGAGACGAAGAGCAGCGAGCGGTACGAAGCCAACCCTTGCGAATCGCAACTCGCCGCTGCTCTTTCTCCTGTAAAATCACCTCGACGAGCTTTGTTCGACTCCGGATTCAGCGCTCCTACTCGGCTACAGGTAGTAAGGAGCGCTCTCATTCAATCAACCATGGACGACCTACTCGACCTCGACCTCTCAGCGCCAGCCGCGCCTTCGAGCTCGAGCTCGGCGGCCAGGGGGCCTCAAGCAGCGTACGGTGCAGGCAAATCTTCCTTCGATTACCTCTCACAAATGCGCACCAGCACGCCTTCACCACTCCCATCTCGCTCGGCTTCACCCTACTCGCCCAGCTCCACTTCGACCTCAGCAGCCAACGGTCGTCTCGCTCCAGCAGCTGCAGCTCGGCCAGCACCTCCCGCCAAATCCAGCTCAGGTGCAGGAGATGATGCCTTCTCATCGCTCTTCGGCGCCTCCCCATCCTCGGCGCAGGGCAACGGAGGCGGTCTGAGCATGGCTGAGCGACTGGCGCGGGAGAGCGCTGCCAAGATTGGCGGTGTAGGAGCGAATGGCGGGACTTGGACTACACTGAGTCCGAGTAGTACGGGAGGATCTGGAACGCGCTCGCCGTACGTCCACCTACATTTCGCAGACGAGACGAGATGCGTGCTCGTGTCGCGTGCCCCCGCTGACCTCCTCGCTCGCTACAGCTCACCGGCTCTCGCGCCTTCACGGGGAGCTTCCATGAGCTCAAGCACAACTCCCAAGCCGCCCCAGGCCAACCCTGATCCCTGGGACTTTGATCTTCTCGCGTCGGCGCCGCCCGTCTCGTCGAGCACCAAGCCCAAGCCTACAACCGCCAGCAAGGACCCTTTCGACCTCGGCTTCGATACTCCCCCTCCTCCATCTCGCTCCCCAGCGCCAGTGGCGTCCCGCTCCAACGGGAACGCCCCTCGCAATGTTCTCGACGACGACGACCCCTTCGACGGGAGCTCCTCGCTTCTCGGCAGCTCCTCCGCACCCTCTCAGCAGTCCGCAACAGCCTCTACAGACGACTTTGACCTCCTCGGCGCATTCTCCCAACCCGCTCCTCCCCCTTCTCGTTCCCCCGCGCCCGCTCCGTCACATCCCTCTCGCAATCGCACTCCCGCCAGTGCCCCTCCTCGAACTTCCACCGCTTCTCCTCCTCCTCACGTACTCGGATCTCTCATCGAGATGGGCTTTTCCATCCCTCAGTCGAAGGCCGCCCTCGTCGCGACCGCCTCGCCCGAAGGAGGATGGAACGTCGAGGCGGCGCTGGAAGCCCTCGTCGAGGAGCAGCAAGTTGGCGCGGCGCAGGAGAGAAGACGAGAGGAGGAGCAGTGGGGATCGCGCCTAGCCGAGGATGAGGAGCAGGAGCGAGCTCGACCTCGGCAACAGCACCGAGAACGGGAGGAGCCCGTGCTCGAGGAGCGGCCAGCGACGGGCAGACGAGCTAGGGAGGCTGCTGCTGCCGCCAAAGCCAAGTCCGACGCTGCTACGGCGGCGCAGGCCAAGGTGCAGGACCAGGCCAACGAGTTGCTGGCGCAGGCGAGCAAGATCGGCTTCTCCATGTTCAAGAGCGCCAACGCCTACTGGGAGAAGGGACGGGAGACGGTCAAGAAGGCGCTCGACGAAGCCCAGGAAGGGGGTGTCGAAGGGGCGGGAGAAGGACCGCAGAGTGGAAGGCCGCGAGGAAGGGAGGCAGGCGCTGGTGCTGCGAAGGGCAGGCCAAAGTGGTGGACCGAGGATATGGTCGACGATGAGGAGGGCGCTACCGCTCCCGTCGCGTCCGCCAGCTCGTCGCGTCGGCGACCACCAGGCTCGGAGGCAGCGCCCAACAAGCCTCCGCCAACCCTCTTTCAGGACAGCGATCACGAGTCGGATGGAGGAGTCGTCGACGATGTGCTTCCTCAACGACCTTCTCCTACTCCCTCTGCCCCACGACGCCAACCTCAGCATCCTCCTCCTCCCTCTCAATCCGCCCCCGCTCGCTCGACACCTCCAGCAGCAGCCCCTCCTGCGGCCGAGTACCGCTCTCCCTGGCGACGAGCCAAACCCTCGGCAACACCCTCCGCTCCTTCTCCTCCTCCACCAGCACCATCACGCCGCTCGCCTACTCCCCCTCCAGCGCGCCCCCCTCGACCTACCGTCTCTCACTCCCCATCCGCCCTCTCCACCTCCCTCGAGCACAAGACGACCGGCAACTCACACTTCAAGCTTGGACAATTCGGCGACGCCGACGCCGCTTACACCAAAGCCATCGAGGCGTTGCCAAACGGCAGTCTCGCGCTCGTACCTCTCCTCAACAACCGAGCAGCCGCCAGACTACGGAACGGCGACGAGCGCAAGGCGGGAGAGGACGCCGGCGAGGTCATCAGGATGCTCCTACGCCTCGAAGAGGGCGCTCCCTTCACCGAGCCCTCGGCAGCAGACCTCGCCGCTCTCGATGCAGAGGTCCTGCCCGCCGAGGCGAGCGACCTTTCGCTGAGGGATCAGCTCGGCAAGGCGCTCGGCAAGAGGGCAAAAGCCAACGAGACGAACGAGAAGTGGAAGGCGGCGTTGGCAGATTGGGAGACGCTGAGCAAGGGTGGAGAGGTGTTGGCCAAGAGCGGTGGCGGAAGGAAGGTCATCAGCGAGGGAATCGCTCGGTGCAAGAAGATGCTCGGCGGCGGAGGAGGAGGATCAGCCCCGCCCATATCGTCCATGGGAAACGTCTCCGCCGTCGCCGCTCGTCGTGCCCAACAAGCAGCAGCCTCTTCCACCCCTCCCCGACCACGACCCGCCGCCTCAGCCTCCGCCCCCACCGTCCAAGGATCCGGCGACGCCGTTCGCGCTCTTCAGGCTGCGTCTGCCGCCGCCTCGGCCGAGGAGGACCTTCGCCTCTCGCTCAAGGACTCGGTGGACGCTAGGATCATGGCATGGAAGGGCGGCAAGGAGGCCAACCTGCGCGCGTTGATTGCGAGTCTGGAGAATGTGCTATGGCCCGAGTTGGAGTGGAAGAAGGTTGGTATGCACGAGTTGATTTCGGAGGGGCAGTTAAAGGTGCGGTACGTGAGGGCTATTGGCAAGGTGCATCCGGACAAGGTGAGCGTCTCTACTCTCGTCCTTTTCTTCGGCGCCGAGCTGACTCCTTTCCATCTTCCCTCCTCATTGCGTTCCCACGACAGCTCAACGTCAGCAATACGACGGTCGAGCAGCGTATGATTGCCGGAGGAGTCTTTGCCGGTCTCAATGACGCATGGAACGCTCAGAAGGCGTGAGGTAGCGGGAGCGGTGGCCGGCTCTTGCGACGAAGAGGGCGGGGGCGGGGATGCAGGAAGCAGAAGTATGACTAGACTGTACTAGACGTCGTTCTCTCGCATCTCTATTCTTCCGACGTGGGATGACAGACTCTTCCTGCTCGTTCGGCTCTCCAGACGAGCGGCATTTCTTGCGTCGTTCGGTATGCTTCGTACTCATCACTCGTCACCATACAATTACGCGCAACATAACGCATGATGCATCAAGGACGCCTCTCATATCAACTAGAACGCCGTAAGAGGGTAGTCCAGCGCTTTCGTCTGCGCCGAGGTAAAAAGTCAGCTCGGTGCTCAGCGACGAGCAGCCTAATCGCGAGCAAAGTAAGTCACTCACACTTTCCTGTCCAACAAACCAGACCACGGGACTGCCATCACTACTCTTGATCCTCGCCATCGGTAGGCCAGTCTCAGGGTCCTCCTGTTCCAGCACTCGCTTGAGTGTATTGGCGTCGAAACCGTAGCCGAGGGAGACGACGTGCCGAGCGCTGGCGATAGCTGGGTAGGTGAGAGTGATGCGCACAGGCGGAGGCTTGGGCGAGTCGGTGAGGTAGGTGACCCAGCGAGTGTGTTCGTCGAGGAGAGGGTGAAATGGGAACAGAGAGCAAGTGTGGCCGTCGGGGCCCATTCCGATGAGCACGATGTCAAAGCGAGGGAACCCAGCAGCGTCGAGGTTGCCCTTGAAGGCTTCACGGAGCCGAGCTTCGTAATCCCTATTCAGCGAAAGTCAGCTCAGCGCCGAAGCAAGATCGCACCGAGCTCACTTGGCGCAGGCATCGGGGTCGCTCAGTAGCTCGGGGTTGGCAGCTTCTACCTGCGAGCGCTTGATGGACGTCTTGCTGAACAGCTCGTCCATGTTGAGGCGAAAGTTGGACTCCTGGTGGTCGAGAGGGACGAGGCGCTCGTCGGCGAGCCAGACTTGCCTGTGAGGTCTCAATTGAGCCTGAGGAGAAGAATTGAGCTCTAGGAGTCTATGGCCTCACCACTTGGACCACTGAATCTCCTCGCACGCGAGCAAGCCCGAACAAAGCACCTCGGGCTGATCTCCTCCACTGAACGCGATGCTGAAGACGCCGCGCTCAGCAATAGCCTTGTTCTGAGCCTCGAGGATGAATTTGGCCCCTGCGGCAGAGAGAGCAGCGGGGGTAGGGAAGGCGTGGACGACGGGCGCGCTGGAGCGGGGGAGGTGTCAGCCGTCTAGCAGGGGAGGAGAGACGCAGGGACTTACGGAGCCATTGTTGATTTTGCTGGCATACAAGCAGAAGATCGAAGCGAAAAAGCAGTGAGCGGCAGGAGAGAAAGAGGTGGGGTGGCTCATCGGAAGTTGGATGGGCTGATAGGAGCCTCGGTCAATTCCCTGCTCGTTTCAGCATCTATGAGGCGTCTTGAAAGAGCATTCAAAGCACAGAGATAGGCTCGTTCTCTGTACACTTGTCATCGGAGGTCCTCACGTCCGTCTGGGGAGCCGACGCGACGTCCGACCCCACGGCCGAACCACTTTCTGCCTCTTGCACTTTGACTCGCCTTGCAAAGTCGACGACGATGGAGGCAGTAGCACCAGCATTGACTACCGCTGCTGTGCTGGATGTACCACCGGAAAGAGCACTCAGCAAGGAGGAGGAATTGGAGCTGGAGGATGGCTCGAGCGCGACTGACGAGCTGGTGGACCAAACGAACCTCCTTCCGCCCTCGCGCATCATCCTGGTCTTCTTCGCACTGGGTACAGGCGTACTCCTCTCTATTCTCGAAGCGTCCATTATGGCCACTTCCCTCTCCACGATCTCGGCAGCTCTCGGCGCTGGAACGAAGGGCAGTTGGATCGTCACGAGCTACCTTCTCGCTCAGTGCGCGCTATGTCCATGCTGGGGGCGTCTCTCCGATATTCTGGGTGAGCTTGTATGCTGCTGAATACCTGGAAACGCTGACACTTCTTCTTCAACAGGCCGAAAGGTCCTCCTTCTTTTCTGCCTCGGCGAGTTCCTCTTGAGTTCCCTCGCCTGTTCTCTGGTTTGTCTTTTCTTTCTCTCCCACACCTAATATACTGACTATTGTCTACTTCAGGCTCAAACTATCGGCCAAATGATCGTCTTCCGAACGTTCCAGGTGAGAGCTTCGGCCAAGGCTGTCTCGGTCAGCGCTCACTCGCAACTCGCAGGGCATCGGTGGCGGCTCTCTTCTCGTCTTGGCGCAAGGTGAAACTTCCAGCACTTCCAGTTTCTGTGAAGCTTGCTGATCAGCTCCCCCTTCAACGTCTCAGCCGTCTGCCTCGACGTCGTGAGCATCAAGGAAAGAAGTGAGCCCGAGCTGCCTCATTCACCAGCAAACGCTGACTTATCCACGTGCAGGCAAATACCAAGTCATTTTTGTGAGTGGTGGCCGACGTCTCTCGGCACAAGTATTCACCTAAATGTTCTCGTAGGAGGTCATGTTCGCGATGAGCGACGCCGTCGGTCCTATCCTGTAAGTATCGCCTTCCCCGCCCCTCACGAGCTGCACTTACCCTGTCTTCGTAGTGGAGGAATATTCGCTGCATCTGATTGGCGTTGGTGCTTCAGAATCGTGAGTTCCAGCACACCCGGCTCGGCGCATTAAGACCTGACCTCAGCCTCACAGAACCTCCCTCTCGGCGCCGTCGCAATGGTCCTCATCATCTTCTTCGTCCCCTCGGTCCCCGTCACAGGGAGCTGGCGAGTCAAGCTCGGCCAAATCGACTTCATCGGCTCGGGACTTCTGATCTGCTCTTCGGTGCTCATCTTGCTCGCTCTCAGCTGGGGCGGTGAGTTTGAGGTTTCGCAGAGCGGCAAGATCATAACATTTGCTAATCGTCCTTCTTCTTTGCAGGCGTTGAGTACCCCTGGGCGTCAGCTCCCGTCCTCTCGGCGCTCATCGTCGGCGCCGCCATCGCGGCCACCTTCTGTGTCTGGGAGATTCGAGGCCCTCGCATTCCCATCATACCCATGCGTATTTTTAAGATCACTACCGTGCAAGGGGTGATGCTCCTCGGATTTCTCACGACGGGGATGAACATCGGGTGAGCTGCCTTCTCTTCTCTCCACCCAGCTGCTGACGTTCGACCTTCAGCTTCCTCGTCTTCTAGTGAGTCGCACATCAAGTCGGCCTATACGAGAGCTCACCCTCTGCGCTCACCCAGCGTTCCACAATTCTTGCAAATGGTGAAAGGCTTCACGACAATCAAAAGCGGAATTTACCTCCTCCCCCTTCTCTTACCCATCAGTGCGTGTTCTTCTGTACCAATCCAGGGATGAGTGATCACTAATCTTGCGCTCCCACCAGCCACCACCGTCTTCATCTGCGCCATGATCACCGTTCGGACGGGGCGAGTTCGCGAGCTCATCTGGGGCGGAGTGAGTTCCACTGCGTCGTCGCGTGATCCCGGGCGACCTGACCTTCTCTCAGCTCTTTTTTAACAGTATAGCTCTCGGCTTGATGGCCACCATGGATGAATCGACCTCGCAGGCTCGAATCATCGGCTTCCTGTGAGCGCCGAGCACGCCTCGGTCGAGCTCTCGCTCATCTTGCAATCCTACAGGCTCCTAGTTGGGTTCAGCCTAGGTCCCACCTTCCAAACAGCTCTCATCGCAGCCCAGTCTGCCGTCGTCAAAGCCGATCTCACAGTGGTAACGGGCGTCAGGGTGTTCGTACGTCCTCCTCGCCTTTTTTTTATCTCTGAGCATGAGTCTTGCTGATCACGCCCGCTCGACAGATGAGGCAGATTGGAAACCTTTTCGGCGTCGCCATTGCCTCCACCCTCGTGCAGAACGCCGTCTCGCACGCCCCCGTTGCCAAGGAAACGCTCCGAGAGATCCTCGACAACCCTCCTCAGCTGCGATCACACGAATCCGGCTTCAGCGCCGAGACGGTCGCTACTGTGCTTCACTACTACCAAGGAGGGTTCCGCAAGGTCTTCCTCGCAGCTGCCATCGGCTCGGCGATTTCGTTCGTCGGCGCCGTCCTCCTCATCCGCCATCATAGCATAGAGGCGGCTGGACAGCCTAATGAGAAGGAGAAAAAGCGCACGTCTAGTATTCTCCTTCTCGCATGCTCACGCTGACCCTTCTCGCTCTCTTCAGCGAGCAACTGAATTCCGGCGAGCGAGCACGAGGCGCTGAGGAATGAGACTGGAGGCAGGGCATATCATAGAGCTTTTTATTGTCCCGATTAGACTGCCGATATGATGCGATGCGGACTTCGGAGCCGAGAACCCAGCAAATGAGCTCGCTAACAGGCTTCGGCGATTCGCTTTCCAAACTCGGCGCCTCCCAAAAGGGCAGAACACACCCAAAACTAAATTCCACCGCGCCAGTTGGCACAAACACACTTTCCTCTCTACTCCCTTCCCACCACCGACTCAACACTAGCCTCCAAGCTCATCCAGCCTGGTCGACCGAGCTCTTTAAGAATCGCCGAGGCCTTCGAGTTGTCGATCTTGCTCAGATCTTTGCCGCTTTGAAAGTTGGGAATGATGGTGCGAGATGGATGAAGCTTGCGAAACTCGTCGAGTACGTCGTCCCAATTGTACGGGCCTGCGACTGTCCAGAGGCGCGAGCCCGAGACGGATGGAAGGGTGAGAGCGCCAAAATGGACAAGGGCGACGTCTTCGACCGAGACGTAGTGCTCTAAAGTCGAGAGATGCGGTCAGCATTTCTCGCAAGGGATGGAGCAAAGAAGAGAGGAAGCATACGGGGCGGGAACATCTCGGCCATCCCCTTGTCGCCCTCGAACATCGACAAGATGAACTGCTTCTTCTGACTCGAGTGCACCGAGGGACCGATGATGGTGTTCGGAAGCACCGAGTTGAACTCGAAGTGGGGCTGTAGAGGTGCAGGCGGTCAGCAAAGCGAACCCGAACCTCGGCGATCGAAAGCTTGCCTTTTCCTCCTCCACCCAGCGCCAAGCCGCCTGCTCGCCCTCGGTCTTGGTCGCGCAGTAAACTGTGAACATATCAGGATTCTCCTTGCGAGCGTTGACCTTGCTCTCCTCGTTCCAGGTCGTTTCGTTGACTGGCGGGCGCTCCTCGTCGGGCGTGACGATCAGACCAGCGGCCGTGGAAGAAGTGAGGACGACTCGCTTGATGCTCGGGACCTTCTTGGCGGTTTTGAGCACGCTGAGAGTCATGTTGACGACGGTGGCGATGACTTGCTCGGGCGGTTGGCCGAGAGACAAGTCGGTGGCGACGTGAGCGACGGCCGAGACGCCTGTGCGAGAATACAAGAGTCAGGGAGGCGCAGAAAGCTTGGAAAATCTGTTGCCTACCCTCCATCGCCTTCAGCAATACCGGCTCGTCCGTCAGATCCGGCACAACGACCGTCTCAAAAAGGCCTTCGCCGAAGTCTGCATCCCACTTTTGCTGCAGACCCGCGAGCTTGTCGGCACTGCGAGTCGATCCTCGAACCCTGTAACCTGCTCCGAGAAGCTTCTCGATGAGGTGCGAGGCGACGAAGCCCTGTGAAACGCCAGGTCAGCTCTGTTCGAACTAACATCGAGGGAGCGACTCACATTGGCGCCAGTCACGAGTACGGTAGATGCAGGAGGTAGAATGGAAGCGGGCATGATGATGAAATGAATGCAGGAAGCGAACAGCAGGAGGGAGAGCTTGCCTCAGCTAACGTTTCGGCGAGGGCCTCCACTTCGACCCACCCGACCGGCGCTTGAGAATGGACCGTTCACTTGGCTTTGTAAGAACTTGGGCTGGCAGCGGAGGAGGATGACATCTTGTTCAGGACCGGTTGCAAGAACGCATCAACTCCCTACAGTAGCGAGCAGACTCCTATCAAGGAGGTGGCTTTCGCCGGTGACAGCCCTCTGATCTTCGAATGCAGCTCCAAGTATGCTGGAGTATGCTGGAGGAGTAACAATGGTGAGAGTAACTCCTGCAGTAGTCGTGACGCCTTCTCGACCAGCTTCTTGCTCGCCAATGCCAGGTTCGCCATCGCCGAGCTTGCGCCGAGACGGCTCGGGGTCCCATCGCCTTGGGCGACCTGCTTTCTTTTACACTGCTCAAAGAGATGCATAATCGAATGTTCTCATCCGCCTCCTATCGTCCTCCGCGCTCGTGAGCTACCTGGAGTCTCGAGCAGTGGCAGGTGACGCTCATCTAACTTGCGCGAGATCTCTCGCCCGCTCTTCCTTCTGCCTTGCCCTCTTCAGCTTCTCAATCACTAAATCATGGAAGCTTACATCAACAAAGGTATGTCGCCCTGCTGCAGCGTCTGGGGCGGCTCGCTGACCCTTGCTCGTCGACGCCGTCAGTTACAAGTTCGCCCGAAGGCAAACACGCTTTCCTCGAAGCTGAGCAGCAGTGTGAGCTTCAGTGGCTTTTACTGACAGATTGAGCTGACCGTAGCACCCAGTCGGCGAGTTCAAGAAGCTGGACGACGACCACAAGATCGAGTTTGTCGATTCGGTCGAAGCTCACTTCGCGCATCACCCTGCCGACTCGCATGTCGACCAAGGTCACTACACCACAGGTCAGGCTGATAGGACAGGAGATTATCTGATCGATGGTGAGCCGAGTGCACCTTCCCGAAGCTCTCGCTGTGGACAGAGCTCGCCGAGCCCGAACGCCGAAGCTGACCTCCTGCTGCAGTTCAGAACCAGCCATTCATCCATCATTGATCGGCTTGTGTAGCAGAGTGGAAGTCAAAAGTTAATGTAGTACACCTGAGCATGCCTCTGCTAGACGAGAGCAAGCAGGGCCGAGTGCAAGAGAGAGCGAAAGAAGGCGAGAGCGAGTCGACTTTGGCGCTGAGGAACCTTGGCAGGTGGAGAGCAAGCACTGATGAACGACTTTGTATTGCGAGGTGCTCTAATGCTGATGATCCACTATAGCTTGGCCTCTAGACTGCGAGCGACGACGGGTTCGGCGTCGAGAGGGCTTCACTGCTTGGCCCCGAAGACCTTGACGCGCTCCTCGATAGCCTGGAACTCCTTGGGGTAAGCCTCGCCCTCCTTCTTTCCAAAGACGAGTTGGGCGGTAAGGATCCAGGTGGAGGGGATCTTGAACTCGGCCTCGATCTTGGCGTCGACTTCGAAGGGCGACGAGAGGTCAGGTCGGAGCTGTCGAGCGAGAGGGGAGGACAGGGGAGACGTACTCAAAGGGTTGTAGTGCTGGAGGTTAGCTCCGAGTCCCTCGGCCTCGAGCGCGGTCCAGATGTTGACGGCGAGAGCACCATGAGCATGTCCCGACCACTCGGGGACTGTCGTTGCAAGCGAGCAGGGGGATCAAAGAAGAGGCAGAGGGAGGACGTTGCGGAGGGAAAGAGATCGGGTAGAGGTAGGGTGGCGACGCGAGAGTCAGCCAAGAGTTCAAACTCTCATGCACGACTTCACAGGGCTCGCCGGAGCGGGACCGAGGTGGGCGGGAAGGGACAGCGACCACTCACACTTGTCCTTGTACATGGGCATCTTCTCTTGGAGGCCAGAGATGACGCTAGCGTCCTCGAAGAGAAGGACGGTTCTGGTGCAGCAAAAATAACATCAGCGAGAGCTCGGATCCAAGCTCGGCGAACGGAGGAAGAGCTCACCCGTAGGCCGCTTCGAAGCCGTTGAGGCGCTGCTCCGACTTCTTCCATGCCTCCTCATCGGGAACAACCGCCTTGATCGCATCCTTGACGGCTCCCCAAACAAAGTGGTGGGACTCGCCAAAGACGACGACGGCGCGGGAGGATTGCGAGTTGAAGGAAGTGGGCGAGTGCTTGACGGCTTCTTGAACCAGCTCGACGATGCGCGAGTCGGGGATGGGAGAGGAAGCCGAAAGAGCGTAGATGGAGCGGCGCGTCGAGACGGCGTCCTGTTTGAGGTGCAAGAGGAGCGGAAAGTCAGCGGTCGGCGAAAGGCGGGAGGGGGAAGGCGAAAGTGGCGATGTAGAAGAGTAGGGGACTGCTGAGAGCAGGAGCGAGAGCTAGAAACGTACAGCATAAGAGATCTTGGAGACGGAAGACATGGATGCTGATGTGGTGCTGAAGAGGGAGGAAAGAGATGTGAGTTGGTGCTGAGGAGCGGCGAAATGGGCGAGGGCAAGAGCTGCAAGGACGAACAAGGTGCGAAGTGCTGTAGGGGCAGATGGACGAGTCGAGTTGACCAGGGAGGATGTGAGAGAGCGAAGTAAGAAGGACATGTGCTTTGAACCGGATCAAAAAGGCGCGAGCTGCGCTGAAGGCTGACCGCTTCTGCAGGCCGCTTAGGCAAGGTGCTTGTTCAGCTGAGTCCTGTAGCATGTCAGCGGGTGCGTAATGAGAGGTGCAAGGCCGAGAGTTACAGCGAAACAAGACACGTCAAGTCCGAGATGAACAGGGAAAGAGCTCGGCGCAAGAGAGGGCTAGCCCCTGAAGGACTTAGAAACGAAACGAGACTTGAGCTTGGTCGTGCTGGCAGAGCGAGCCAGCTGCTCTCCTCCAACCAAACTCAAAGGTGAGCTGTCGACGTACAGAAATCAAAGCTGTACAAAGTTATAGACTACCCACTTCTGCTCTAGTACAGCCCAGCTAACCTTCTACCTTTGTTCTCTTTCGCTTCTCGCGCTCTCTCCTGCTCACCAGACCATCATGAGCCTTTCCGAGCTCATCGCCTCGGTCGTGGACAACCCCGAAGGCTTCGGCCCTAGTAACCAACACCTTCCCGCTCAGTTCAAGGAGTAAGTCACTTGCTCTGCTTCCCTACAGCTCTCAAAAAGAACGCGCATCGACAAAAGACTGACCCTTGCCGCTCTGCGCACACGCTCAACAGCATCCCTTACGCCCCCTTCTCCAAGAACGACAAGGTCGGCCGTGTAGTCGACTGGAACCTCGAGGCCTCGGCTTCCGCTGGACCCGCTGCTGGCGCTCAACGGCGCACTGGAGCTCCTCAGGGATCTGGCAAGTACGGCCGCGAGCCCAAGGAGGCATTCGGCGCTGGATCCGCCGGCACTTTCGCCTACTTCCACGACGAGGACGAGGCTTCCTTCTCGCTCGTCGACGGCAACAAGGGCGCCGCCGCCAAGCGAGGCGGAGCTGCTGGCGGAGGACTCGCAAACTTGGGCAGGACGGGCCAGTTCAACCGCGGTGGAGGACGGGGAGGAGCGCGCGGTGGAGCAGCAGGTGGTCGTGGTGGTGCCCAGGCCTACGGTCGTCAAGGCCAGCAGGGCAGGCAGGACTACTCGCGCGCTGGCGGCAGGGGAGGGCGCGGAGGACAGCAGGGCGGTCGCGTCGGCTGGAAGGACTGGAACAAGGAGCAGAGGACAAGGGACGCTTCCGTCGTTATTGCTAGTGATTGGGCCGTGCTGGAGGAGATCGAGTTCACTCGTCTCGCCAAGCTGAGGCTCGAGGTTGACACCGCCGAGGTAGAGACTGTGTGCGTCCTTTCTCTCGCTTTGATACGCCTGTAGAGCGATAGCTCACTCGTTTCGGTGCTCCTGCAGCTCTTCGCACGGATTCCTGTACGAGTACGACAAGACCTACGACCGAGTCAACACCAAGACCGAGAAGCCCCTTCAGATCATCGACCGCATCCGCTACAACCCCACCACCTCCGACGATCCCGTCATTCAGGACGTGAGTCGCTCTATATCACTCTTTACGTTGCTCGCAGCAAGCTGACATCTCTCGCTACGCCAACAGCTTGCCGCCAAGGACAAGGCTCAGATCTTCGCGACCGACGCCATCCTCTCCATGCTCATGTGCACCACCCGTACCGTCTACCCCTGGGATATTGTCATTACCCGCGAGGGCGATAAGCTCTACATGGACAAGCGCGAGGGAGGACCTTTCGGTGAGCTAGCGCTCTCGTCTCGAGCTCGGCGCCGAGTTGATAGCTGACCTTCTCCCTTCCACAAGACTTCCCCTCGGTCAACGAGAACGCCGCCGACCCTCCCCTCGAGAACGAGAAGGACTCTCTCAACACGCCTTCGTCTCTCTCCCTCGAGGCCACCTACATCAACCAAAACTTCGCCTTTCAAGTCGTTCGCGAGGACACCGAGTCGCGCATCGACCTCGAGAACCCCAACCCCTTCTACTCGCCCGAAGAGACCGAGCCTCTCGCCTCCTGCGGTTACCGGTACCGCAAGTTCGACCTCAGCATCACCGAGGACGAGGACGTGCAGATCATCGTCAGGACCGAGGTGGATTCGTTCGTCAAGTCGGCCGGGGCCGCCGAGGAGGACTCGTACATTACCATCAAGACGCTCAACGAGTTTGACTCGAGGGCGCAGGGATCCGGTGGAGCGCCCGATTGGCGCACCAAGCTCGATTCGCAGAGGGGTGCCGTCGTCGCGACCGAGATGAAGAACAACTCGTCCAAGCTGGCTCGTTACGCCGTGCAGAGTATTCTTGCTGGTGCCGAGCAGATGAAGATGGGGTATGTTGTGCTCCAGCCTCTGCCTTTGTTCCTTCGCTGACCTGCTCTCGCCTCTTTCCCCCTCGCTCCTCCATCTCCCAGATACGTCTCGCGTGCCAACCCTCGCGACTCTTCGCGCCACACCATCCTCGGTACCCAATGGTACAAGCCTCGCGAGTTCGCCTCGCAGATGAACATCTCGCTCGCCAACGGATGGGGAATCGTCAGGACCATCGCCGACCTTTGCTTCAAGCAGCCCGAGGGCAAGTACGTCCTGCTCAAGGACCCCAACAAGGTGCGTTTGCTTGCTCTTCCCTTCTTCTTTCCCCTTTCCTGCGTCCCTCGTCGGGGAAGAGGCGTCGACTCGGCGCTTGCCCAGTCGCCTTCCCCGCTCGCTCGCTCCCGCTTCTCAAATCTCAAAGCTGACTCTCGGCCCTTTCTCCCCTTCTCTCCCACAGCCCGTTGTCCGTCTCTACCGCGTCCCCTACGATGCTTTCGAGACGGTCGAGGACGTCGACGAGGAGATTCCTCTCGACGCTGGTTCGGACGGAGGACTGTAGAGGGGTTTTCGGTGATGCAGCAGACAATTTACACGGGATTATCCTGCGCATTCTGTGCTTGTGAGAGATTATCTCAGCGCGAGCATGAGAGACATGGATCGCCCTCCACAATTCACGCCTTGAAGCCTCAAGCAGCAACGCGTCGAAAGCTCTCTTCTCCGCTTCCATCTCTGCTCGTTTCTTCGCCTCTTCTGCCAGCTCGTCAGTACAGCAGGGGAAAGTAGATTTACTACAGTACCACAGGGGAGAGGATCACGGCTCGCCCGGGGATGCCGCTGCCATCAAACAAGCGACTAGCGCTCGTGGCGGCCATCACGCTAGCTTTGGTCGTCTTCCTGGTCACTTCGCAGCACTCGGCCGTCTCGGGCTTGCCTACGTTGGCTTCGTTCACTACGTATGCTATTCCTCGTATCCCTGCTGTACCGACCTCGCTGATCGCTTGTGAGAGCAGATTCAAGGACTCCGAAGCCTCCGACGCGCCTCTCGCTTCCTCCTCCGCCTCAAGAGCAGCAGCACCCTCCTTCCCCGACTCGCTACCACTGCTACACCCTTCTGAGCGACTAGCCCTCCCGCTCGTGAAAGCCATCGCCGACTTTACCGTCCTCCCTTCGCCGGACCAAGTGAGGATCAATGTCACGGTGTGCGCTGTCCCGACACACGAGATCAGCTACTTGCCGGAGTGGATCGTGTGGCATAGGCTATTGGGCGTTGG
Source organism: Leucosporidium scottii (assembly GCA_003054985.1). Taxonomy (NCBI): domain Eukaryota; kingdom Fungi; phylum Basidiomycota; class Microbotryomycetes; order Leucosporidiales; family Leucosporidiaceae; genus Leucosporidium; species Leucosporidium scottii. Next base: position 164,162 of record MWVB01000014.1, read on the forward strand.
TGAGTTCGATCAGGCTGCTTCGGTCGAGGTTGAAACTCCCAGGAGGGGCAGAGAGCTGACCCGAGAGACTCGCTTTCGCAGAGCGTTTCGTGCTGTTCGACAACTTCCCTACGAGACAGATGAGGAAGCTGCTCAAGCCGTGGCTAGAAGAGGGGAGCGTGATCTTGTACGAGATGGAGTATCATGGTACGTTTATAGCCTCTCGGCGCAGATGGAACCCCTTCGCCGAGCTCGTTACTGATATCATATCGCTTCTGCAGACGGCGTCAACATCGGAACCGTCTATCAACAACACCTCCTCCGCCTCTGCGAGCGCCATGTTCTCCCCGCCACCAACTGGGCCATCCACCACGACCTCGACGAATTCCTCGTGGTCGACCCTCCCGGCTGGTCCTCGCACGTCCCGACTTCCAACCCCGAAGCCGAGGTTGGACTCTCCGCTTGGAATTACCCTCTGCATGGGATGCTGGAACAACTGGAGCAGGCTAGGTGTGTGCCCGTGACGAGGATCATGTTCCAGAATGTGGGAGTGCGCGAGTTGATGATGGACGAGATGGTCACCGAGGTGCATACGACGAGGGAGAGGAAGCTACCGAATCGGGTCACCTATGGAAAGGTGAGAGGTGCTCCTTCGCTGTCGTTTCGTTCACTTGACGAAAGGCTCGCCCGAGCTCACGCTACTACACCCTCAGACTTTCCTCCACTCCAACTACGAGGCCAACGTTGCCGCTTGGCACGGTCCACGTGAGCTATACATTCTCTCTCCACTTTCGCAGCAAGCCTGACCTCTCCCACTCGGCGCAGACGCCTGCAAGCCTATCGGCGGCAAGACCGACGCGAATGTCATCCACGATGTCTACGACACCCCGCTCAAACCCAAGTACAACGTCTACCCATCAGAAGGGCTACCTCTACCGCAAGAGGGCATCAGTCTGAATCGTGAGCCTCCCCTTGCTTTTTCTCGACTCGGCTGACGCTCCACTCGCAGACTACGCTCAACGCTCCCTCCAGGACTGCTACAACAAGGTCGAAGTCCTCCTCGACACTCCCACCGACTGGCGCTCGGTCGACGGTCTCGACGGCTGCGCTCGCAACTATATCCCAACAGACAGCGAGCTCTCGGCGTTGGAGACTCTGCTCGCCGAGCCGCAAGGGAAGAACCTGGCTTCGAGACCGGAGGGTTGGATGAGGGTGTTTGTGGGAGATACGAGGGCGAGGGAGAGCTGGGTGGGAAGGATGACGAGAGGGGTTTTGGATGAGTGGAGAAGGCGGGCGAGGGAGAAGGGGTTGAAGGGGTGGGAGTGGGAAGGCGAGGACGTGGCGGAGGAGGATGGAGCGGAGGAAGAGGAGGAAGATCTTATTGGTATAGTGCGAGTGTCGGTGTAACCCTGTTGCCATCTTGTAAAGTAGAACTGTCCCCCCGGTCTAGCGAGACCTCACCATCACTGAGATTCGATCGTGGGCTTGAAGACGATAAGGGGAGCAGCATGAAAAGTAGGCAAAGATTACCTCATCTTCTCTATATATAGTGGAGAGTCGAGTAGAACCGACTCGATAGGGGCGAGGTGGTCCGAGCGCTCATCTCCGTCGACGAAGAAGATCGTCCTGTACCTTCTCCTCCCCGCTCAATGGCATCCTCCAGTACCACTTCAAAAGCTTCCTCGCCATCGCGCCGCTCTCAGCCCGCTCGCAAGCTCTCGGAGAAGTCGTCCGCCGAGGGGAAAGCGTTGCCAAAGAAGCGCAAAACGAGCTCGAATGATCGTACTAACAGCATGGAGAGCGGTGCACCTTCGACGAGCGCAGGCAAGTCGACGACCCTGCCCGGCGCGAGCGAAGCGCCCAAGGCGTCGTTCCCCATCTTCGGATTCGCCCAAGGTTCGACTTCTACCTCTTCTGCCCTCAGTATCAAACCGCCTCCTCCCACTCAGCGCAGCTTCTGTCACGTCGGCTCGCCGGCTTCACCCTTGCTCCCTTTCCCGACCCTCACCCTCGTCTACGGTCGACCCCCGAGGGGAAAGCTCGACGGAGACCACCTCAAGATCTCGGCAGCCGACATCTTCAACTATGGTGGAGGAACAAACGAGAGGGCAGTTGTCGGATCGATGGGACTCAAGCTGAGCTACATCGCCGAGCTCGTCGGGAAGATGGAGGTCGAGATCGAGTCGACGTCGAAGAAGGGCAGAAGGAAGACGATTTTGGAGGATACTCCCCTTCTACTCATCTTCGACGAGCTGAGCCTGCCCAGCGGAAAGGGAGAGGGAGCGTTCATCGAAGGACCCGTCATCCTCCACCGTGCCCCAGCCAGACTAGGACTCCGCGGGATGCACGCCAAGCTCGTTATAGTGAGTCTGCAAAAATTTGATCTTCTCTTCCTCCGCAAGGCGGCTAAATCTCTCTGACGCCCCACAGCTCGCTCGCAAAGCTCCCGACGGCACTCGCTACCTTCGCATCGCCATCTCGACCGCCAACTTCAACGGCAAGGGCAGCTGGAGTACTGCAGAGAACGCTATCTTCATCCAAGACTTTCCCGCTCTCCTCAACGCGACACATCAGCCTCAGGACAACCCAACTCACACCCAGTTCTCGAAGGCTCTTCTCACCTTCCTCGGCTCTGTCGACCTTCCCAAAAGCGACCCTCGCCTTCGCGCATTCAAGAACCTCTTCTCCGCCTACAACTTCTCGTCTTCCACCCAAAATCGTCTCGTTCACTCGCTGTCGGGCGACTTCTCGACCGAAGCTTGGGACGCCGGGAGAGAAGGAGGTCTTGGAGCGCTAGCATCGGCGGTGAAGAGTCTTAAAGGTTCTTCAGGGGGAGAATGGTCTCTCGAGTGCATGGTGAGCTCGAAGAAGGAGGCTCAGAGGAGAGATTCGAGCTAACCTTTCTCTTCCTTTCGCAGGGCTCCTCGTCGGGACGACTTCCCCACTCCTTCCTCGAGGACGTCTTCACCGCAGCGCAGGGCTTCCCTCCTCGTTCCCGCCACATTACCCAGAACGCCCACCTGCTCGCTCCGTTCGACCCAGCCAAGATCAAGGTCATCTACCCGAGCGAGAACGACATCAGGAATTCGCCCGACGGTGCCTCTGTGCGTGACTCTCCACCAGCAGACACGACAAGAAGTTGACTTTTGGGCTCATCTCTTCGTTCACGCAGGCGAAAGAAGTCTACCACTGGAACCACGGCTCGTGGGGCTCGCTCCCCGAGGGCGACTTGCGCACCAAGGTATTTCACCGGTCAAATATGAAGTCGGGTCGCCTCAGTCACACCAAGGTAGCATCTTTAGCTTCCCTAAGAATCACTCAGCTCACTCCGATCCCTCTTGCAGACCATCCTCATCATCCACACGCCGACCGAGCCCTCGGCCGAACACGAGGCCTTCCTCTACGTCGGGTCTCACAACCTGCGAGTCTTTCACTTGCCTTCTAGCTCCAAGCTATAATCCCTAACTTTCCAACTACAGGACTATCGCCGCCTGGGGTGACTACTCGAAGTCCGAGCGGGTCAGGATCCGCCAGTTTGAGCTCGGCGTTGTCATCCGCTTTGCTTCAAAGACCGCTCAAGAGCTCGACGTTCTCATCGACGATCATCTGCCCTACTACAGACCTCTCGCGCCCTACGGAGACGATACAACCCGTTCCCGGGTGAGAAAGGCGCCGAGGATTCGGACTCGGAGGCGGGTAATGGAAGAGGATCGAGGGCTCGCTGAGGACTTGAGGAGGTCACGAGGAACTCTGGGCTCTCTCTTCGGTGTAGCTCGCTAGCTTGGTATGCTCTTGAGGTCGTCAGACCCACCTTGTTACAGTACGGAGCGACGCGAAGCTCTCGGCGAGCGAGGTCAGCATCCCAGGAGCAGTTTGAGGGCGTCTGACGATTCTATGCTGCTTTGCGGTGTAGCAAACATATCTGAGAGCCTTCTCGCTCGTCTTCTTGCTCTCAAGTCAACAGACGCTTTGGCCTCCTGCCCCACTCTAGCAGCCCGTTCGCAGCTCGCGCCTTCTGTTCCTCCACTTCACTCGCTTGCGATGACCGACTCCATCACGCTCGACGACAGCTCGGACGACGAGTACATCTCCTCACAGCACTCTACCTCTTCCGTACACCCTTCCTCCGCCACCAGCAGACGCGCTTCGAGCAGCGCTGGACCCGCTCCCAAGTCTGACACCTTCCTGCAGCCTCGCGGCATCTTCTTTGGCGGGGAGGGCATGCGCGATTGGAGCGTGAAGGATTCTTCTTCTCCTCAGCCCAAGCTCAAGGACAAGATTGACAAGGAGGAGAAGCGCGGCCGACCTTCGGGAAGCAAGTCGAAGAAGCAGATCCGCAAGGAGAAAAAGATGAGTGAGTCGGAGCTGAGGGCACAGAGGGAGAAGGAGAGCTTTGCCGCGACTCGCAGAGCCAACTCGGAGAGGCTCGTCGTCTCGCCGAAGAAGTCGGTGGCGGTCAAGAAGCAGGGGGTGTTCTCCTCGCGCGCTCTTCCCTTTGCCGACAAGACGCCCGCCGTCCTCGAGTACGGCAACGGAAAGATGAGGCTCACCAAGCCCATGCCCAAGCCTATCCGCAAGAAGAGGAAGAGCAAGAAGCGCGACCACGAGGAGAGCTCCGAGGACCACAGCAGTTCGGAGGAAGGGGAGCGCGAGTACGAGGAGGACCTTCCTGACGACGTCTACCCTCGGTCAGCACCTCCGTTGTCTATTTATTATATGAGGCTCGGCTGACGCTACACCCTCAGCTTCAACATTGTCGATGTCGCCGGCGGCGAGCCAGATACTGCCATCCGCGCCATCATCGCTTCCCCTTCCTTCAAGCTCCCCTGGGCGTGGAACCAGATCAGTCATCCCAAGAGCTACAACGGAGAGATGCCGCTCCTCCTGCTGCACAAGGACCCGCTCGAGTACATCAAGGCGTGGGAGAAGCTCGGCGGAGTCGTCACCCACACGCCTGAGAGGGATCACGGCTCGGAGAGGCTCAACGCTCGCTTCTGGATGGTGAGAGCTCTCCAGCTTTGAATTGAGAACGGTTCTGACCTCGGCTCTCCTGCAGATCTGGCGCCATGATCCCTCCAAGAAGGTCTTCCTCCGTATCGCTATCGGCTCCGCCACCGCCGAGCCTGGACCCTGGGAGAAGCTCGAGAATGTCAGGGGTTTCTCGCTGCGAATACTCTCTGGGACCGGAGGCTGACATCTTCCTTTCTCTCCGAGCAGAGCGTTTGGGCAATGGACTTCCCTCAGCAAACATCTCCGACGGGCGGCTTCCTTCCCACGGGCTACGGCTCGGCCTTCGCGAACAAGACCCACACCGAGTTCTCTCGCTCCCTCGTCAACTTCCTCTTGAAAGATCTTCAGCTGCCCCAGTCTTCGGAGTACCGCTCGTTCGCCGAGCCTCTCGGCCAGATCGACTTCAGCTCCAGCAGCAAAGTGCGCCTCGTTCACTCGCTCGCCGGCACCTTCGAGACGGATGAAGATATCGAGAAGGCTGGAGGTGAGTTCTCGTTGTGCACGCCGAGCACGAAGTTCCGATGGCTGACCTCTCCCTCTTCCGGCGCAGGACTCGTCTCGCTCGCGCAAGCCGTGAGGGAGCTCAAGACGTTCGAGAACGGCACTTGGAAGGTCGAGTACGCCGTGCGTGACCTCCCTTGAGCCGTATATGCTGCTTCAAAAGCTGACCCTCGTTCTCGGCGCAACAGTCCTCGCACTCCGCACCGCTTGGCCGCGCATTCCTCGAGCTCTTTTGGCGCGCGTGCCAAGGCGTCGACCCTCGCGACAAGCTCACCAAAGTCGACAGGCCCGCCGAGGACGACTTCCATCTCCTTTGGCCTACCCAGCTCTGGGTCGAGAACGCCGACAACAAGAGCTACCTCATGAAGCAGGCCGAGGTGCTCAAGTGGACCGAGGCGAAGGAGGACGGTGACGATGCGAGGCCTCTACTCTTCCACAGCTGCGACACCAGGAGCGGCCGCCTCTCCACCGCCGAGGTGAGCCGCCGATTTCGGCGATGACACGGGAGGGAGGCTGACTGCTTCTTCTTCGCTGCAGATGCTCGTAATCTCTCACTCGCCCCCCGAAGGATCTTCGAAGCCCCATGAAGCCTTTTTCCTCACCGGCAGCCACTCCTTGTGAGTCCTTTCTTTCTCGCCGGTTGCTTCGTCGTCCCCTGCTCAGCCACATTCGCTGACGTTCTCTTTCTTTGCAGCTCGCATGGCTCCTTCGGGTTCTACCACAAGAACAAGGTCGTCCTCAAGTACTTCGAGCTGTCCGTCATGACCCACGAGACGAGGAAGTCGGCCAAGGACCTTGACGCCCTCATCAAAGTCCGCGTGGGCTACGAGCGTGACGAGAAGTATGACAGCGACGACGAGCCTTTCAGGGAGATGCCCGAGCCTGCCGAGCCCAAGAAGAGGAGGAAGAAGGACGAGTGAAAGGCCAAGGCGAGACGGCGGCGCAGCGAGGAGGCGCCGAGTTGAGCTTCCGAGTGCGATGAGGAAGATGTCGATAGTCGTACAGAAGATGCCTGTGCTTTTCGCTTGATTCAGCTTTCCAGTCCCGTAGCTTTGTACCGCTTCCGAAATGCGATGATTGTGCTCGCCATCGCCCTGCTACGAGAGTGCTGCGAGGGTATAAAGCAACCTTACAACATGGTACAGCATCTCCGAGTCTCCTGGCACCCTACTTTGCCGCCAGCGAGCCGACCAAGATCGAGAGCAGCTCCTCCGAGACTCGGTCGTTGGTGGAGCGAATCGTTAGACGACACAGCTGCACGAGGGCGAGGGAGGGCGAGGGAGGGCGAGGTTAGCGAGTAGTTTGAGGAGAAGCAGAGCATGGTTGAACTCACCTTGGCCTCGGTATTCGGCTCCAGCCTCAGCAGACAGCCGACCTTGCCGCCCGTCGACATGTGCAAGACTCCAGCGGCGACGATGTTGACGGGATTGGGGTCGATGCCGTCGAGCACGCCAAACTTGGTCCCTCCCACCACCTTCCTATGCTTCTCTGAGTCGACCTTGCCGTCACTGCCAAGGCGAATCGCAAAGATCTTCTGCTGCTCCCTCGGAGGTCCTCCAATCTGCTTCCATCGCTCAAAGAAGTCGTTGGCGCCGAGCTGAACGGGCTCGATGAACTTGGTGAGGAAGATGGGGAGACGGAGGGTGATGGTCTGGAGAGAGCCGGCGAGGTACGAGATGTTGAGGATGGGAGGGGAGGAGAAGACCGCCTTGCACTCGACGTGGACGAGTTGCTGGATCTGCGACATGGCGCTGATGTGCGAGGTGGGTATCTTGGGGAGAGTGACGCTGATAGCATCGGGGTCGTCGACGTCGATGGTGGCGGTGAAGGACTCGAGGGCGACCGAGATCTTGTTGCCGAAGAAGAGGGCGATACGACCGAGGTGGCCGTGGAACTCGGATTTGATGCCGACTTGTAGTTGACCATCCTCGTAGAGCACACCCTCGTTGTTGTAGACGAGTCGAGAGAGCCACCTGTCGGCACCGTGGGTGAGGGGAGTCGATGCCTTGCGAGCGCTGGGAGTGGAAGTGCTCGCGACAGCCTTGGCGGTAGCGGGGGCGGTGGTGGAGGTAGCGGCGTTGGTAGGAAGAGAGGGCGAGAGGGTGGAGACGGGCGACTCGACGATGGGGTTGGCAGTGACGCCGTTGGAAGGGGTAGACAGATCGAGGCCGGCGAGAGAGGTCATGAGATCGTCCGCGGCGGATCCAGAGGCGTGGACTGGTTGCTGCTGCTGAGGCTCGACGTCGACCAGCGCATCGGGGTCTACCTCCTTGACCTTGCGGCGCCCGAAGCCCTTGTAGCGCTCGGCGTCTTGGCCCTGGTTGACCTCTTTGCCGCCGATGTACCACGTCCGCTTGTCGCCCGTATCGCCAGTCTTCTTCAACAGTCGGCTGAGGAGCTGTAGTGTGCGAGCGAGTCAGAGGGAGCTCTCGTCGAAGATCTGCAGAGCGAGCACTCACAGCACTCTCTCGCTCGGGGTACGGCGGCATCTCATCGACAACGACCTGCAGCAGATCCTCGTCTGGCCTCTGCGACACGGCGAGATACTCGCACGCGCGCTGTTGAAGCTCAGCGTCAAGAACGTGCGAGCACTTGCGGAAGACGGCGACCAGCTGCTCCTGGATCTCGGGGAAGAGGTTGAGCCACTTGAAGTAGGTGGTGAGGAGGAGCGATTTAGTCGGAGTGGTACAGAGGTTGAAGCGAGAGTGTAGGATGTGGAACTGCTCGATGGGGCTCCGTCCCTGCGAGAAGTGGGGGGTCAGCGAGGGCGAGCGAGGCGAATCGAGAAAGTAGCGTACGGGCTCGTCAGCGATGAGGTGGCCATATTCGCCGAGGATGTAGGCGCCGACCTTGACGACGTTCTCGTGGCACGAAGGGTTGCCGAGGAAGTCGAAGACCTTGCGAGCGGCGTACTGACGAGGCGAGGCGAGGTCAGCTCTCGCGCGGATCGCTGAGCAAACGACAAACTCACCTCCTGCAGCTCCTCCGTGTTGGTGACGATCTGCACGATGCGATACCACACCTCCTCTCCCACATGGTCGCCGGCGGTGCTCATCAACCGCAGGATCGTGTCGACATACCACTCGTATTCGACGGCGAACTTCTCGGTCAAAATGGCGATTTTGAGGACCATCTCCTCCCGGAGCGTGTAGTCGGCTACTTGAAGGTACTTCAACAGCTCGGCGACGATGGTCTTCGAGTTGGTGGTGTCGCACATCGAGTAGAGGAGGTCGAGCCCTCGTCGCCGAACCGAGATATCCTTGTCACGGAGCGACTGGATGATGATGGGCTGGTGCACCTTGATGGCATCGAGGCTATCACTCCTGGCGGCGAGATGTGCCATGGTGTCGAGACCGAGGTAGCGGACGTTGGTCTCCTTGGCGCTGATGAAGCGACCGAGAAGGTGAGCTGCCGCATGGACGACGGTCGACTCGGTATCGAGGTGGATGGCGAGGTTGATGGCTTCGAAGAGGACAGAGTTCTGAGCGTTGTTGTGCTGAGCGTTGCGAGGCGTCTCTTGCGAGTTCTTGAGGATGCGCTCGAGGACGTTGTGGAGGAGGATGCGAAGGGTGCCATCCTCTGCGTAAAGGAGCAGAGTCAGCTCGGCGCTCAGAGCACGTAGAAAGGCCATCCTCACCTGAAGGCGGGTAGTACTGTAGCAAACGAAGCAGCTTGACCTGCAACCAGGGAATCGGGACCTTGTAGTATACGTAATCGCTCGGATAGTCCTCGTCGATGATGATCTGGCGGAGAAAGGAAGTCAGCGGGGATCTCTAGCGGCGCGGCTTCCTCTCGCACCTTGCTCAAACGGTTGACGGCCTTCTGATAGCACACGGCGTAGGCTTCAAGGTTGTCCTGAGCGAGGGTCATGACGAGACTCGTGACGGCGAGAGCGACACCCTGTGGTCGAGTGAGGGGGGTCAGTTGATGCTCTACAAACGTTCAGAATTTCCTGCTCACCAAGTTGAGGTCGTCCATGATGGACACGATGCGAAGAGCCCATTCGGCGGCGGGGATGACCTCGGGATGCTTGCGGTAGAGCCTGAGGAGCGTGAGGGCGGCCTTCTTTTTTACGAAGGAGCGAGATGTACTGCAATGAAACAGGTTCAGCGCTCTGCTCCCTTGAAATCGGTGCAGACGACTCACGGGCTAATCAGCAGGCGATGGACGTCCCCCGCGAGCGCCTCTGCCATCTCGGCTCCTCCAATGTTGGCGATAGCATGCAGGGCGAGGCAGTTGTTCATCTCGCTCATCTCATCCAAATCCTTGCGAATCGAGTTGACGACCAGGCGCACGAGGTCCGAGTTCTCGTGCATCAGGAGCGTGAGCGCGAGGTAGCCCTGGTAAGGGAGTGGAGGGTCAGCGAGGCGTCGAGAAAGCAGGAAATAGCTCTACAGCTTCTTCATAATACTCACGATCTGCTTCTCCGAGTACTTGGGACTGGAGATGAGGTTGACGGCCTCCATGTGCCCGACGTCGACGTTGTAGCCGAGAATCGAGGTGAAGATGATCTTGCTGATGTATCTGAGCAGCGCGGGGTCAAGCATTAGTCGTGGAACGCTCTGCTACAGCGCTGTAGCCCACTCACTTCTTCTTCTGCCGTCCGTCGAGGTTCCCCTCTGTGATGACAGCCAACGCGTGTCAGCTCTCGCTCCCTACCTCGCTACAGGCCTCCGCGCTTCCAGAGCGGGCTCACCCTTGAACTTCTGACGAATGTGAGCCATTTCCTTGTTGATTCTCTTTTCCTCGAGCTCACGGACGCGGCAAGCTCTCAAATCCGCGATGTACTGCGTCAGACCGCGCATCTCTTCTTTGCCAACCATCTTGACGGCGTGGTATTACGCGAGCGACCTGTTTGGAAGCTGTACGACAGTCGGTTGCGGTGGACGAGACGAGACGAGGTAATGGCGAGAGGGAGAGCAAGCCGAGCGCTCGAGCGCGGTCCTCTCCAGCTCGAGGCCGAAGCTCGCAAGGACAGTTTCGACGGCGACAGACTCGCCCAAACAGTATTCGGAGCCATTTGTCGAGCTGATCCGTGAGTGTGGTGCATCGTTACAGATTCTGCCCTTTTCGAAACCATCACCGAGCCTCGGGACCGCCTCATTCGCCCTTGTACACGGGTGGTCGCTTCTCGGCAAAACTGTATCGGGATTAAATGATTAGTGGAGCTCTTTCTGGAGAGGTGAAGCCAACTCACGCTTTGAGCCCTTCTAGACGGTCGGTCGACTTGAGAATCGTTTGGTAGCAGGTCGCCTCGAAGTCGAGCCCAGATTCACTGTAGGTCGACAAAGTAAGCTCAACACGTATAGTGAGCAGTCCCAAACGCCTCACAGATCCAGCTGTGACCCGGTATCGATAGCCAGCTTGGCAGCGCGAAGAGCGAGAGGACCTGCGAGCGCCGAGGTGAGCTTGAAGCTTTAGATCATGCTCGAAGAAGCACTCACCAGCCTTGAGCACCTCTTGGGCGAGGATCACTGCCCTCTCGGTTGCCGTTTGGCCTTCATCGGCTAAGTAGTTGACGATGCCTGTTCGGGAGAAGGAGAGGTGAGCGAACGCCGAGCACTGCAGCTCGACGAGTGCACAGACCGAGTTCATGCGCCTGCTGAGAGCTCAACACCTTGGAAGTGAAGATGAGGTCCTTGGCCCGAGATACGCCTATCAGCCTCGACAGGCGCTGAGTCCCTCCGGCCCTAAGTGAGAGAGCTCCGTCAACCGAGTTTCGCGAGTTTTGAAAGAGGTGAGAGAGCTGTAGCGTACCCAGGAATGATAGCAAGGCGAGTCTCCGGTAATCCGAGCTTGTTGGCGTTAGAGCCTGTGTAGTCAAAGAAGATCAGCTGGCTCCGTCGGCGCGAACGGCGTTGCTCGCAACTCACTGGCGACCCTCAAATCACACGCCAACGCCAGCTCGAGTCCTCCACCGAGAGCAGCACCATCGAGAGCGGCGATAGTAGGTACTGGCAACGAGTCGAGCTCGCCCAGCATCTGGCGGAGGTTGTAGAGGAATTGAGCGACTTGGAGCTGGGACATGCCTCGGCGCTCCTTGAGGTCGGCACCGGCGCAGAAGACGGTTGGGGTTGAGGAATTGATAATGAGCGCACGCGTGGTGCTGTATGGTAGACACGAGTCAGCTACAGCGCTTGCGGTGATCCCAGCGTGTGGGGTCGCCTCGTCTCTTTCTCTCTTTGAGCTCACCCGTCGAAGCGGACTTCATCCAGCGCAGCCCTAAAGTCCTGCAGTAGCTGTACCGAGAGTGAATTCTTCGCTGCTGGTCTGTCGAGCGTAAGGAAGCTGATGCCGCTGTTCTTGGGATCCTCTGACCGCGAGAGGAAGGCGTGGGGAGGAGAGGGGGCAGTCGAGAGGCAGCGCAAGTGAATCACCACCCTTTGCTGGCGAATCATCGGTCGTAAGAGGCGTGGAAGCATTTCTGTAGTGAAATGCAGGCGAGTGGTCAAAAGCAAACCCTGTGCAGCGAGTGCATGCAGGCAGCTTCGTTCCCAACTCCGCCGATTCGGCTGCCGGTTGCTTCTCTGCCCGTCTCGACGCCCTTCAAGGGTTTCGCTTCTACCGCAACAAACGCCATGTCTGCTACACGTTCCCTTCAAGAATGCCACGAGATCATGACCGCTCCCGGCGCGTAAGTCTTTGTCTGCCCTAACCTGCTGCATCAGTCAAGCTGACCGTCAGCTGCTCTCGCTCTCGTCGTCGCGCAGAATGTGGGAGACGGAGGACAAAGAGATTCACGGGCGCAAGGTCAAAGTGTTCAAGGGACTACACAACTCCTTGCGTGACTTTTGGGAATCCACCAAGGTGAGCTTGAGCTGCAGAAAAGTCGCTCCTGCAGTGCGGGGGAGGATCGACACCTCCGCTCAACGCCTTTCCTCGGTCAATGTACAGGTCTTCGGCGCTCGCGAGTACATCATCTACGAGCAAGAACGTATCACCTACTCCCAGGCGCACGAGCAGGTCAAGATCTACGCCAACCTCCTCCACCGAAGGGGGATTCGCAAGGGGGACCGAGTCGCGATTCTAATGCGCAACATCCCCGAATGGCTCCTCGCCTTCTGGGCTTGCCATTCCATCGGAGCCGTGGTCGTCGCCGTCAATGCTTGGTCCTCTCTCGACTCCATTCTCCACTGCATAACGAGCTCCGAGGCCAAGCTTCTCTTCGTCGATGAGGAGCGGATGGAGGTGCTTAAAGACTCGGTGCGGGAGCTGAAGAAGGAAGGATGTGATACGAATCTCGTCGCGAGGGCCGGCAAAAAGCCACCTAGCGGCTTTGAGGATCTGAACGAGGCGTTGAAGGGTTGCGAGGCTTCGGTTCCCTCGGTCGAAATTGGGCCAGATGTGAGTAGCTTGTCTCCGGTTCCCTTCTCTATGTCAATACTGATAGCTAATCTTTGCTCTTGCAGGAGCTCGCCACCATCTACCACACCTCGGGCACGACTTCGTTCCCCAAAGGCGTGTTCAGCACGAATCGCATGTTCATGACCAACCGGCTGAACAGTGCTTGCGCTACTGCTCGTGCGACTCTACGGAAAGGATTGGACCTTCCCAAGCCTGATCCGAAGGCGCCTCAGAAGGGTCTGCTGCTCGTGAGCCTTTTCGCTAGCGCCGAGATGTCTCCCAAATCGAGGACCAGCAGTGCGTGACAGCTGACCTCGTTTATGTTTGGCAGTCGGTACCCCTCTTCCATGTCATTGGATCCCACAGTCTCATGCAGCTTATCACCTTCGCTGGCGGCAAGGTAAGCTCGCCCGTCTTTTACACTTTCCCCATTCTTCGCCTTTCTCGCTGTCACGCCAACCCAGAGCCTCTTTGTTTTCTTCAAATCAATCTCGCCTTCTAACGAGTCTCTCTACTCTTTTGATAGATCGTCATGATGCGCAAGTGGGACTCGGACGCTGGCGCTCGGCTCGTTGTCGAGGAGAAGATCACTCTCGCGGGCGGTGTGCCTCACATGGTCCTCGAGCTTGTAGAGAAGCTCAAGGGCAAGGATCACAAGCTCGAGGGCTTGTCGTTTGGAGGAGGACCGGCTTCCATCAAGCTGCCCGAGACGGTCGGCAAGATGCTTCCGGGGATTCCTGCTGGTCAAGGTGAGTTGGGACGCGCTTTAAGCATCTGCAAGGACAAGAAGCTGATGATTTATGTCTTACGATGACAGGCTACGGTCTCACGGGTACGCTCACGTCTTGCTTTCGTCATTCTCTCGCCTCGGCTGAGCATCTCCACCCTCGCAGAGACCAACGCCGTCGCCACCTCGTTCACCGGCGAGGACTACGCTCTCCGTTTGTCCTTTGCATTCCGTTCTTCATGCCTCGTGCTGACTTGCCTACCCATCAGGACCAACCTCCTGCGGCCTTCCCACGCCCGTCACCGAAGTCCAGATCATCGACTCATCCACGGGCACCGTCTTGCCACCCAACACAGCCGGCGAGATTTGTATCAAGGGTCCCAACATCGCGCTAGGCTACTGGAAGAACGAGAAGGCTTCCAAAGAGTGTTTCACGGACGATGGCTGGTTCAAGTCGTGAGTTCGGCGCCGAGGGCGATTCTCGCAGCCAGAGAGCTGACTCGCTTCTGGTGCAGTGGAGACGTCGGATACGTAGACGACGAAGGCTTCCTTTACATCTCGGATCGCGCTAAAGATATCGTGAGCTCGTGCCCATCTCGTTCGTCGCCTTCTCAAGCTCACCTTCGCCGCCCTTCAGATTATTCGCGGAGGCGAGAACATCGCCTCAGGCCTCATCGAGAACGCCCTGTACGTCGACTCTCGGGTCAAGGACGCTGCTGTAGTTCCTGTACCGGATCCCAAGCTCTCAGAGCTCGTCGCGTATGTCTTCTCCCTCGCCTCCTGCCTCCTTCCCTCGCCGAGCTGATCCTCTCCTCCCCTTTCAACAGCGCTGTCGTCGTTCTCCACCCTACCCACCGCAACCGCGTTACCGAGGCCGAACTTCAGGCCTTTGTCGCTCGCTCGCTACCCAAGCATTGCGTCCCCGTTCTTATCGTCTTCAAGGACGAAATGCCGAGGAATGCCACGGGCAAGACGATGAAGGCCGAGTTGAAGCAGGAGTTGGCGGGTATCTGGGAGAGGAAGAACGCAGAGGGTATGCAGGCAAAGTTGTAGATATAGTCTCATTGTTGCACCAATGTATCAATCGGAAGGATCCGAGGGGAGTCTTACTGCGACCGAGTCAGAAACTCGGCTCAGTCTTCGCAGCAAGTTCTGGAAGGCTCTCGAGTGTGGTGGTGACTTGGTCGTCGTGACTCGAGGACAAGGGTATAAGAAGACGTTGGAAGGACAATCCCTCTCTCCTTCCTACACCTCACTTCTCTCTCTGCTTCCCTCCGACCCTCGGCGCTCAAGCATGTCCCCTTCCTCTCTCCCTTCCACCTTCACCTTCAAGCTCACCCTCCCTGCCCTCATGGACACCAGCCACACCACCCGAGCCCTTCTCTTCCCCTCCGCCCCACCGCCTACCTGGTCCTCCCTCGCCAACACCATTCAATCCCGCTTCTCCCTCCCTTCGCCACCTTCGGCCCTCACCTACCTCGACGACTCTGACGACGAAATCACCCTCTCCTCTGACATAGAGCTCACAGAGCTCTTGCTTGAGGCACAGGACGACGAAGAGATCAAGCTCACTGTCCTGCGTGCTTCGCAGCAAGAGCAAGAGCCGGATCAGGTCGACGCCGAGTCGCTGCTCAATTCCCTCCGCTCTGCTCTCAGGCAGGATCACTCACTTGCTGGACCTGTCTATCGTGTGTTGAGCAAACATGTTCATGGACACCGCCACCACCCCTACGCTTCCGACTTTGGTCGCCGTCGCGGAGGAGGTCGTGGCCCAGGAACTCAGCCTCAGCGCCGAGAGCGGTCAGTCGAAGTCGAGGAGCTCGTTCTCAGTGACAGTGAGAGCGACAGTGACTCATTGAAGAGTGTTGAGAGTGGCACTGAGGTGCAGATGTCTGATGAGGCGACTTCGGAGTCTGAGTCCGAGGTCGAGGAGCCTGAGCAGGATTCTCGCCATCGCCGCCGTTCCCCTTCGTTCGAGCACCATCACCATCATCACCGACAGCACCAAGGACACTCACACTTTTTCCACAAGCACCCTCGCCCCTCCCGCCACTTCTGTAAGCACCACCGCCCTCCCTTCCCTCCTCACTCCTCCTTCGACTTCGCCCCTCCTTCCCGTTCCCGACACACCCGCTTCACATCAGCCTCCCCATTCGACTTTATATTTTCCGATCGCCACGATTTGTACTCTGGAAGCTCCCCCGAGCACGAGCATCGTTTCCACAGGCCTGGACGAGGACGAGGAGGGTTCGGCGGTCGCGGTCGTGGCGGAAGGAGGGGAGGATTCGGAGGGAGAGGTGACAGGATGGCGCTGTGAGCGAGATTAAATTGAGCTTTGTAAACCAATCCAGCTTGTACTGTGACCATCGAGCCTCGCGAATCGAGAGCATGAGAGACGAAAGACCTTCGCCGAAGCCTGACTCGCTGGACTCAATCAGAGCGGGCACAATCGACACTCTGGACAGAAGCAGAGACACAAGCCCCGTATTTGAACGCTCTTCTACCTCGTTGCAAGCGTTAAGCGCACTCTAAGCCGGATAGTCGCGCCTCAAGCACTTGGCAATCTCCTTCGCCGTCCCAAGCGGATCTTCCTGCACCATGAGATGACCTAGAGGGTCGGAGGAGTTGAGAGAAGGACATATTCAGATGGGAGAGAGCGGTGGAGCAAAGGTAGCGGAGCAACAGGATGGAAAGTCAGCGGCTGTTCCATTCGGCGGAGGATCAGAGGGCGACTCACCTGCTCCGGCAATCCTCGAGACGGTGGCGTATGGCGCTTGCTCAGCGAGATGCATAATGTGCTCCTCGCTTATGATTGACTTGCCGATGTCTGAGTGGATGAAGTGCACAGGAAGCTCGGATGGCAGCTGGGAGAGCCGAGCGCAGGCGCGCCGGGAGTCGACAGCCATGGGATCACTGAAAGGTAGCTGTGTAGCGGAAAGGGTTAGCAAAAGGAGGAGATGGTGTTTCTAGCTCGGAGCTCACAGCCTCATTCACCGGCTTCGTCTTGAGCGCTACTCCCCCTTCGACCTCCCTCAATCCCGTGTCGAGATACGCATCCAACACCCTCTCATCCCATTGCCGGAAGAAAGACTTGCTCAAGAAGGCAGCCTTGGCCTCGTCCCTCGAACCCCACCTCTCCCTCCTGGCAGTAGCTCCCCTCGCGAGCATCGCCCAGCTCGTCTCCTCGTCCTCCTTCGGCAGAACAGGATCGCAAAGGATGACCGAGGAGAAGAGGGAGGGCGCTGCGGTAGATGCGAAAGCCAAGGCTGTACCGCCTGCTGAGTGGCCAATGCCGACCACAAGGCGGTCGCGGTGGGAGCGGGAGCTCGGTGAAGAGTGGCCCGGCGAGGGTGGGGAGGCGTCGAGAGTGAGAAGCGAAGGGTTGCTTGGGAGTCGAGGTAGCTCGTGAGAAGGTGAACACGCATATGATGGTAGGTAGGAGATGATGAAGTTGAGGATGTCTCGCCCGTTGTCGGCCCAAGAGTCTGTTCGAAGAGCGCCGAACGTCAGCTGGAAGCGTCGAGGAGCTCGAGGCAAGGAAGTCACGTGTATTGCCCAGTACCGCGTCGTTCACTACACCCGAGTCTCCTTGGTTATAAGCATCCAGAGACCAGATTTCGTCGACAGGCAACGCACGAGGCTCGGTCGTCTGCTCCAGCTCGCCGAGCAGCTCTGAGATGGTCGGCTCCCAAGTTTCTGCAGCAGTGGAAGGTCAGAGGCAAAGCATTGGATCGTTTGCATAGCGACTAACCTTTGTGGAAGCCGTTGGCGTGCGAGAAGACCAGCGTTAACCCCTTCTCCTTCCCCTCCCTCCCGTTCTGCGGCCTGTAGCGATTGGCGACCGTGTATAGCTGCTGCTGTTGATCCAACTCCTCTTTACTGCTCATATCCACCTCCTTCCAACTCCCCGCTGCCTGGTTCTCATAAATCTTGACGACGGCCGCGGATGCATCATCACGCTCGCCCGTCGGCTTCTGCGTTGCCGCTGCAGGCGATTTGGTGCTGTTGCGAGGTGTCCGAGGGAATGCTGCTGGGATGACGAAGGTGTCGAGCTTCCAATCGGGGTGTCTGGAGCCGAAGGGAGGAAGAGCAGAGGCGCGGGGAGCGAGCGGAGGGAGTTGACGATTCGGGGGCTTGGGATTGAGCAAGGGGACTAGTGGGCCAGTTTTGAGACGTGCTGTACGTTCTATTGTCAGGATCTTGTCCCGTAGAGCTGCTGCCGACATGCGAATGAGGCGATTGGGAGGAAGGCAACCCTCGCTCGGGGATCTGCTCTTCAAGCCCGGCGGTCACTGGAGTCGAGCAAGCGCGGATGGTCCGAAAGGCTTGCTGCCAAGCAGATGGACCCCGCCAAAGAGTCGCCGAGAGTCCAACGACCCGCTCTTCGCTGTAGCTGGAACGCCGAAGTCGGCTCGCTGCTCTCCCTCTCCTTGCTCTCGCCGAGAGACGCCAGGGTATTCCATACTGCATTGGTTCAAAAGGAACGACGTAAAAAGTAGAGTCGAAAGGACGTAAAGAAAAATCATGATGCGAAAGACGAGTGGAATCTAATGCGGGGGGACGAGTGACGATAAGAAGGACACAAGCGAATGGGTATGCGAGACGATGGGGAGTGGGTAGGGGTTTAGACGGTAAGGTCGAACGTCTCCGTGTCGAGATTGAAGGAGGTGGGATCAGCGCCGTAGCCGGTGGAGTTGAAGAACGAGTCAAAGTCGAAGGAGCCGTTGTCGGGGACCGCCGAACCGCTTCCCATGGACGAGTTGAAAAGAGCGTCGACCTGTGTCAAAGGACTCGTTAGTAGCGGTAGAAACCAGAAGTGCAACAAGAAGAGTTCACCTGCTCCTGCGACATGACGCCCGAGCCGCCATCGTCTCCGCCGAAGCCAGCTCCGCCGACGCTCAAGTCTCCGTTCGGCATGGAGAGAAGGATGGGATCATGCGAGTCGAGGGCGGTAGGATCGAACATGGCGGCTGGACTCTGAGTAAAGGAGTCGGGAAGGCCTGAGGGGAGGGGGTTGCTCTCGGTGAGAGGGATGGGGTTGGTCGAGGGGGAAGGTGTCGGCGCAGGAGCGGGGGAGGCGGCCGAATTGGAGCGCTCGCGAGTGGATACAGCGCGCTGGGAGTGACGAGGGGAAAACCGTCAGCCCTCGACTCGATCCGCGACTGAACGGGAAGCTCACCTTCTTCGTCTCCCTGACATCCTTCGACTCCCTCTTCCTCTTGCTCGCCAACGTCCCGCCAGGCGATAGAGCACTCTGATCGCCAGGCGTGGGCGGCTGAAGTCCCGGCGAGGCGAAGTCGACTCCACCGGGCGTCGCTGCCTGAGGCGTCCCAGCCGCCGAGCCCGACCCTCCGCCGTTCAAGGTCGCCTGCGACTGCGAACGGTTGACCATTGGCCGTCCATTCGCTCCGTTGGCGTTAGTCGGAGGAGGAGCCATGCTGCCATCTTGCTGACCTTGGCGATTTGCCTGCTGCTGCTGCTGCTGCTGTTGCTGCTCCATCATGGCGGCAGCGGCGTCCATCTGCTGGGGCGTAGGTGCGCTGGAAGGCGGGCGAGAAGACGAGTGAGGCGTTTGGACGTTCGAGTGGGAATGTTGTTGAGCATAAGCGGGCGAGCCAGCGTTGGGAGATTGGCCGTAGGCGTTGTTGGAGTTCATGCGAGCGTGCTGCTCGCGAACCGGGTCGCCGAGAGCGTAAGAGAGAGCTTGCGCTTGACTGATGCCGTTGGAAGGCCCTTGACGGATGTTGGCGTAGGGGTCGAGCTGCTGCGAAGGGCTGCTGTAGGCGACCTGCGACGACAAGGAGAGAATCAGCGACTGAGGAAAGAGCCGAACAAGCTCGGGAGCACTCACTCCATTCTGATACGGCGAGCCAGCGTTCGACTGGGACTGCTGCTGCATGTCGGGACCTTCAGGAGGAAGTGAGAAGCTGGTCAGCGAAGGCTCGGCGCTCGAGAGACAGCAAGGCGACTCACCTCCGTTGACCATCTGGAATCGCTTCGCCGGCGAAGGAGGGTAGCCTTCCTGATTGTAAGGGCTTCCCTGATTCGAGGGTGGTCGGCTCTGTAACGGCTGCTGCCCCTGCTGGTGAGGGCCAGGAGTCCGCCGCGCGGTGCCCATCTGCGCTGTCTGAGCGTGAGCCATCGCGGCGGCCGCCTGCTGCTGCTGCTGCTGCATCTTGACGCCGAGTTGAGCTTGTGCGGCGGCTTGCTGCTGGCGATGGACTTGCTCCTGCTGAGAGGCGTATTGGCGCTGACGTTGGAGAGCTTGCTCGTGGGCTTGAGCTTGAGGACCTTGGCTACCAGGAGGTAGGTTTTGGAGAGGAGCGGGTCTATAAAGAAGGAGCGTGAGCGTCGGCGGTTCTAAGTAGCGAGCAGAGAAGGATAGCTCACGACATGGCGCCTCGGCGAGTGAGAACGGCTTGACGACCAGCGGCGGAGGCGGTACCTGTAGAGTCGGCGAGAGATCAGATCAGATGGTTGGAGGTTACTTTCTCCGAGTCAAAAGACGTACCATTTGCCCTCATGGCCTGAGCCTGCTGAGCAGCGGCGTGAGCAGCGTCCTGCGCCCTCTGCACCTGAGATGGCTGAGTTGCCTGACGGTAAGGCGGTCCTTGGGGAGGCGGTGGTCCTCCTGGGCCTGTAGCCATGCGCTGTTGAGGTGGAGGTGCGCCGTAGCCCAGCTCGCCTTGTACGCGATACGGCGGAGCGACTCCTCGAGGCGGAGATGGTGGCTGACCTGGTCGAACGGCGTGCTGATAGATCTGTGCATTGAGAGAAGAGTGAGCAGGAGAATAGAAGATGAGCGGATCGACATGATTCTCACCTGCGTGGCGCCTGGATTTCGTCGTAAGCCCAAGTCGACAGCCTGCTGCGACGCCTCGATGAAGGATCGCGCCGAGACGGTCCCTCCCTTCCCAGCCTTTGCGCGGAAGACATCCCAGAAGACGCTCCACCATCTACGAGAAGACAACAGGGCGAAGGTCAGCAGGTGCACTCGCGAAAAGGGTAGTCGGCTTCCGAGCGAAGATGCTAGCGAGGCTGGGAAGAGTTTATCGAAAGAAAGAGCCTACTCGTAGAGGAATCCTTGCGGAGTCTCAATCTGTACGGCGGCGCTGGGTACCGAGCGAGGGTCGAACATGGGCGAATCGAGCTCGGCGAGGCCTTGACCGCCGCCGCCGTTCGAGTTGAAGCCAAAGTGGGTGGTCGACGAGTTGGTAGACGAAGTCGAGTCTCCTCCGTTGCCCGCTCCCGCCGAGAGAGGTCCATCCCGAGGCGAATCGTCCATCTTGCTCGGTCCGTTCGGCGAAGAGAGGTCCAGCTCGCGTTCGGCTCCTCCTCGCCGACTCGGTCCCGCTCCTCCCGCTCCTTCCTCGTCCAGCGTACGAGCTCGACCTTTGCCTTTGCCGCTAGCAGGGTGCACTTGGCCAGGCTGAAGTGGCTGGATCGGGGTATCAGGCACATCGCGAAGGAAAGCGTGAGCAGCGCGGTGATAGTTGTTCTTCTGGAGGTAGTCGAGGATGTAGGAGCTGCAATTGAGCAAGAAGAGGTCAACGAAAACGAAGAATTCCCTGCGCGTAGCGAGACGGACGGCGGACGTACTGGAAGAGCACACGATGGTCTGGCTCGGGCGGCAGCGTCGCGGCGTGTTGAAGGTGGACCTGCTGCTGGTGCTGGGGATGCGCTGGAGGTGGTGCAGGCGGATCTTGGGACCGGGGATCGTACTCGTAGCCCTCCTCCTCTCTCCTCGACTGCTGCTGCCGACCGCGCTCGATGCCTCCGCCGGGCGGCTGGTGTGGGCGAGAGCCCCCGCTTGGGAGCAGGACCCTCCCGTCGCGGTCGACAACCATGCCATTGTCGACGTACTCGTACTGAGGTTGTTGCAGTTGGTAAGGAGCATGGCTGGTCGAGGGCTGGCTCGGCTGGGAGAACTGGCGCTGGTTCGAAGGGGGCACCGAGGGCGGAGGTCGATGTTGGGCGAGGAAATGTTGCTGTTGCGGTGCAGGCGCTTGCCGTGGCAGCGAGCCTGGCGGTAAGCTTTGGCTGATGGCTTGCTCGACCGAGTTGTAGCCCTGCTGGCTCCCTGGCCCGGGACTTGGCGCGAACTCTCCTCTAGGGGTAGCGTGTTGGCCCGTCGGCGGGGGAGGATGCGAGGCGTAGGTGTACTGGGGATGCTGCTGGTGTACAGGAGGACCCTGCCGTTGGAGGTGCTGCTGCTGCTGCTGAGGCGGATAAGGCTGCAGATTCCGTTGAGGGGATGGGGCCGCTCCCCCTGGCGCTTGGAATTGGAGGTGGTGCTGAGGGTGGTCGAGGGGGAGGTTCTGATGGGCTACAGCGCCGCCCCTGCCACTGAACATGCTCCCTTTACGGCTCCTCTACCGGCTGTTGCAAGGCGAGAATACAACGAGGCGGACAAGAGAGACGAGACGAGGACGCGAGAGAGATGGCTTGGAGTAGGGCGCGAAGGGGGGAGGGAGGTGTTACTCTTGAGCTGTGTAGCCCACTCTGAGGGATGTAGGCCGGTAGCTCTGTAGCTGTAAATCGAGCTGCTTGAAGCGAAGCGCGAGTCGAACGAGCTCGAAGCCAAGATGGAGGTGAACGACAACTCGTCGACCAACACCCCTTTCGCCGCTCGCTCCCCGCAACACTTGCTCGTCAAGTTTTGATTTCCTACAACTCCGGGCCTGCTCTGCTCTGTAGTACATCACTTCGCCTCCCCTTTCCCCTCATCGGAACTACGGTCGCTCGTCGCGGGAGCTCCCTTCGCCGATTTCGTCCTTCGCCGACTGGCTCCAACATCGCTGCAACTCACTGACGACAAAGCCATCCACAGCTTTCTCTGCCTCTCTTCAATATGTTACGACCTACCTCCCTCTTGCAGCCACTCTCTCATTTGCACGTTCGGCTCTCGCTGGCCTTCACGATCGCAGCCTCGGCCGGCGCTCCCTTTCAATTTCCGACATTGAAACCTTGCTGCCGATTCAGGATATCGCACGGGGGAGGGCTGCTGTAGGTTGTCCTCGTCTTGAAGCAGATCAAAGCAATGGGGAAGTTCGGTCGACTCGACTTGCTGGCGAAGGGGCTCGGTCCTGGGACTGGGGAAGATAATTGCTGGGACGGAGAGAATGGCACGACAAGGGCGAAAGGCCGTCTGTATACTTATGCGAGTTGGCGCAGATGCAGCAGCAGCGGAGGATGGGGAAAATGAAGCGGCGGGGCGACAGAAGGGTTCGGCGAGGCGAGCGCCGAGAGCACCAAAACCGAGTACGCGTCTCAACGTTGGAAAGGCCCCGCTTACCCTTCTACAGTATGTGTTGTCTCCTCGCTTTTTCTCTTCTCGTGAGAGTGACGAGAACAAGGTCCCAGCCTCCTTACTTCGACTCCTGACCCAAGATGCGCTCCTCGGCGCTGCGTGAGAACTCTTGGCCTGCCCTTCCTTTGCGTGATGGAGCTTTGCTTGGTGCTCGACTTCATTTCAGAGCTGAAAGATCCACTCCTAATGCCTGCGCGAAGTGCTTTGGCTCACTGCTTTGCAGCTGGCTCGGCGCTCGAAATCTCGGCGAAGGCTTTGGCGCTGGATACACCGCGCCACCCTGGCAGCTTTTGACCCCGAGTCTCCTGCTGTATGGATATCAAACCCTTTAAATGCGCTATGGCAGTGGCATCTTCAGAAGCAAGATTCTCTGGCGGCTACCCCCTTGATCGCAAAAAGAAGGATCAGCTTCTAAAGGGCGCCATCGGCATACACACCGCTATATGTCTGCTCGGAATCAGAGGCAGCTACTCTCGATGATCTCCTCAATGGGTGAGAAGGACAGCGCGCCCGGACAAGATCTCGGCGATCGCTTCCCAGCAGTCGGTGCAGCTCATCCCGGCTCCTCAGCGGCGGGGTGAAGGTCAAGTGTCAGTGTTCAGTGCTTCTTCTCTTCTATTACCTCTCGAGCGCCGGGGAGAGGGTGTTCAGAGCTGAGCAGAGCCGTTCTTCGCTGCAAAGGATCGCTCGCTGCTCGCGTGGGCTGCAGATCATCGCTTTGAAGGGCGTCTCTACACTGCTGTGAGCCTCAGTAACAATTCTTTGCCTTCCTCTACATCCCAGCAGCCGACTCTTCACGATCGTCAAGGACGAGGAGGTCCGAGCTCGCGCCAAGCTGAAAATCGAGCTCGAGCTCGCGACTCGCCTCTTTCTCTCTTGCCACATCTTTCTGGGGTGGTCGTTGCGTGTAGCGTCCTCAAGCATGGTGCTCTCGCTCTCGTTAAGGCAGGCCTTCAGTAAAGGGCTCTGCCACTGGACCAAGGCCCGACTCTTCCTCGTGTGAAGTGCTCGTCGACCTCCAACCTTCTCTCAGCGAAGGATCGCAGAGCAGTGCTCCTCCCTCCGGGGGCTGTTGGGAGTTATCTCACTCATGATTCTGGGACGACCGCTTAAGCCTCCCACACAGCTCTCGCAGCGTAAGCTCGAGGCTGAGATTGAGCGCCCGAGGAGCTCGCTGCCATCTGCTCCTCCTTAGCGATGGGAAGACCGCTATAGACTTCCCAACCGACCCCGGGCCATCCCAATGGTGGAGACTTACAGGCTGCTGCTGCTCACTCAGCAAGCTTTCGCAATGAGGAGCCGCGAGCAAGTGCTCCTCAATTCAAGCGTCGACGGGAGGCGCGCTACAAGTCCTCCCTTTCTCTGCAGCTTTCGAGTCTGTGGGGTGTTCGGTGGTCTCGAGATGTACATTGGAGCTTCCAGTAAGTCTACACCTCGTCACTGCTTGATTCGTGGAGGAGGAGAGGGCCGGAGGGAGGGAAGCTGATGAGCGAGGAGAGCGTTGAGGCTCGCGGGGGGCAAGCCGAGGGGGCGAGAGCGGGTCTATGCCGTAGTGAAAGACACCCTGACAGTGCTCCAGAACGAAGCGCTGACCCTTTCCCATCATTGCAGCTCCGTCAAGGGCTCGCGTTCCAGCTCGCCGTTTTAGCAACAGGTGAGTCCTCTCTCTCTCTTCCTCTGTCTACCGCTCCCTCCTCTCCGTCCCGATACGTCGGAGCTCGAAGCTGAGCCGACTTTCTGGAAGGGCTTCGAGAGCCCTGAGCTGGGAAGGCGAGGGGCGAGGCTTGCTTTGGCTGAGGCGCGCCGAGTTGACGTTTCACAGGGCAAGGCGGGCCGGCTTAGAGTCCACAATCAAGCGATATAAGCCTTGCTGCTTCTGGTTCGCGTCATTTGTACGCCTCGGCTAGAGGTGGTGGAAGGGAAGGAGCAAAGCCGGCACCTTCTCCTTTCGCCGAGCAGCGTGAGCTGACCTACGACACCTCGTCTGGCGTAGCTTCTCGGCAAATCAAGGACAGATGGATCAAATTGTGCTCAGAAGTGAGAGTAAGGTGAGTGCAGCTCCTTCTGAATGCGAGCTTCGCGGAACAAAAGACGACGGAGTGCTCGGCATCAAGCTCGGCTTTCAGCCTCGTAGCTCGGAGTTCTCTACTTCAGCCAGGGGATCATGTTTGAGAGGTGCGAGACTTCGAATCGTATACTCCGAAAAGAGTCATGGAGTTTGAGGGAGTGTGGAGGGAGGCGAGGACTCGGAGCGACTGCTCAAGATGGGTCGAGCTCTCGAAGGTGGACCGTCACGGCGGACAGGCGGTGCTGACGAGAATGTCAAAGATTTTTAAAGAGCTACAAGAGAGCTTCTGGTGTGCTACCATGACCTGGGATACGTGCAACCAGCGTCAAGGAGGGCTCGGCGCTGGAGCGGGAGGACTCGGCCGAACGGTTTGAGGATAAGTGAGCTGACCCCAGTCTCTCTACACTCTCCAAAGGCTCCAAGGAAGTACATCGTCTTCGGGTGTGCTTTCAGAACAGGCCTCCCTCCCCAAATGGTCGCCCGAGCTTCTCTCTTAAATTGGTGCCGAGCAGCTTCCCCTCCGAAACAGTCGCGGCAGCTCCGTCTCTGGATCTCAACGCCGGGGAGATAGTTAGCTCTGTCATCCCCGCTTCTCCACGTTCCCGCTCTCTATCTTTCCCTCTCCCTTCCACCGACGAACACGAACGGGAAAACGATAACCGAAGTCCTGAATTGCTTGGACCTAGTACGAAGAGCAAGCGAAGAGAGAGGGAGAAATTATATCTAAGCGGGGAGAACGGGGGACAGAGGGGATAAGCTGCTATGGCGATGTTGGTTGGGGGATATGTGGGTGGAAATGGAAAGCTGATTCAATCAAGAGCGAGGCGAGCAAGAGCGAGGAAACGAGGGGGGAAGGGGAATGAGGTGTGTGGAATGAGATAGGGGGGTGGTGGGGGTATGTATAGGTACAAAGAGAGAGAGAGAGAGAGAGAGAGAGAAGAAAAAACCCGGAAAGAGAACCGAAAATTGGCGCGCGCACAGCCACTAAGCTCCACTCCTTTTACGCCCTCACGGGCCATCCTCCTCCCCACTGCGCCTCTCCTCCAGCACCTCCACTAGCGACCCTCTCCATCTCATGCTGTCCACCATAGTAGCCTCGGGGCGTCCGATCATCTCCCGGCGCCGAGGGGAAGAACTCGGTCCCCTGAGCCTGCTGCTGTTGATGAGGCGGCAGTGCGCGGTGGTGCTGCTGGGGAAGGTTCCTCGGCGGCAGAGGCGAGTGACTAGCCGAGTGAGGCTGCTGATGCGAGTGAAGGGCGAGGTTGGCGAACGAATCCTCGAGGCCGCCGCCGTTGGGAGGAGGGAGAGTCGTGTAGCCCTCGTAGCCGTTGTTGCTGTAGCGAGGCGCAAAGGTGGGACGTCCTTGCGGGAGGGGAAGGCCTCCTTCGGCGAAATCGACGCGCTCGTAGGGCGAGTTGGGCGAGTGGACGACGTAGGATTCCGGGCGGTGGGATTGGTAGGGGGAGGGAAGCGCGTAGGCTTGCTGCATGGCGAGTTGCTGTTGTTGCTGTTGCTGGAGTTGCAGCTGGTTGAGAGCGAAGGAGGATCCAGCGCCGGCGGAAGGAGGAGGCGAGAGGGGAAGGGGAAGGAGGGCCGATCCCGCCGAAGAGAAGGCCGAGAAGGAGGAAGGGGAGACGCGAGAGTACGGACCTGCGCCGTTGGGCTGCTGCTGTTGCTGCTGCTCGGCGAACGAAGTGGCGCTTGATCCCGATCCGCGAGTGAAGAAGTCGGAGCCGGCACCTGCACTGGTTGACGAGGCGGGAGGGGAACGTCCACCGACGAGATCGAGGACCTCTGCCTCGGTCAGACCTGCTGCCGAGGCGACAGCGCCGAGGTCCATCCTTCCCACGCCGAGGGATTCAAAGCGAGAGGTGGTGCCGGAGGGCGCTCCTCCTCCTCCTCCTCCTTGAGGGGCGGGGGTCGTAGCCTGACTGTTGGGAGCCGTCGCCGAAGGAGTCGACTGCTGCTGCTGTTGTTGTTGTTGCTGTCCAGGCGCTCCTCCCTGCACCCCGGCAGCCGTCGCAATCTGCTTGACCGTCGCGGCGTCCTGACCCTGCACCATCCTCCAAACGCTCTCGAACGGCACTCCCAGGGCAGCAGCGAGCTTTCTTACATGCTCAACCTGCTTGTCGCCCTGCGAGCGACCCCACGAGAGACGGATGCGCGATTTGCCGTGGATGGGGAAGTCGTTCATCTTGGCGATGGCGAGCTCGGCGTCGGCGCGGCGGACGAATTGGACGAAACCGCAGCCCTTGCCCGTGGGGATCTTGCAGTAGGTAATCTCGCCAAAGTGGTGGAAGAATGACTGTTGGAAGACAGAGAGAAATTGAGAAAGATTAGCGAAAAGGCTCGACTCCGGTCGAGAGCACCCGAGTTGCGAGGACTCACCTTGAGCGTCTCCTCGCTGATGCAGGCAGGTAGACCTCCAACGAAGACGGTAGTGTTGTTGGGGTCGTTGGAGTGGTTGGTTCCTCCTCCTCCTCCTCCGTTCCCTCCACCACCACCACCACTCGACGCTCCTCCGAATCCAGGGCTCAGCGGCCCTCGCGGCGAAATGGGACTACTAGCGGATCCATAGCTCTGACCGGTAGGCGAGAGCGGACCGTTGGGAGCATAAGGTACGGGGAAGGTAGGGGAGAGGAAGTCGGGATACCCGGGGATGGGAGTGGTGCCGTCCTGCGAATGTTGCTGGTGGAGGGCGTGCAGGGAATGAGGGTGATGCTGCTGATGCTGTTGGTGTTGTTGCTGCTGCTGCTGCTGCTGGTGTTGTTGCTGGTGGTGGTATCCCGAGTACGCCGAGGCGGCCGTCTGAATCGACAAGCCCTGCGCTCCTCCTCCTCCTCCTCCTCCTCCGTTCGACACCTCACTACTCCTCGTCCTCGTCCTATCCCGATCGGCACCGCTAATCGAGTTGCCCGGTCCACTCGCCTCGCTAATCCTCAGCGTACGACCATGAAGCGAGAGACCGCTACCGGCATGCTGACCGAGAGCGAGAGCGCGATGCATGTCGTCCTCGGAGGCGAAGCGCACGAAGCCGTAGCCGCGAGAGAGGCCGGTCGAAGGATCGCACATGACTTTGGCCGATTTGGTCGAAGGGAAGATGGGGGTGAAGAGGGACTGTAGGTAGAGGCGAAGCGCGGATTAGCTCCCGTTCTCTCTCTCTCTCTCTTTCCAAACGCCGAAAGCTCGAGCCACTGACCACCAACTCTGCCTCTCCGACCTCACGTCCCAAATCTCCAACAAACACCGAGTACTCTCCCTCCCACCTCGGCTGCAATCCAGGCAGACCCGTGCCCCAGTTGAGCTTGAAGGTCCTCCCCGACCTGGGCATCAGGGTTGGCGGCGAGGCGTTGAACCGAGCGAGGACTTGGGCGGCGTGAGCGGCGGTGGGAAAGGTGAGGAAGCAGTAACCGGACGAGGGGCTGTTTGTTGTTGTTGTTGTTGTTGTTGTGGTCGTGGAGAGGGCGAAGGAGAGAGGGAGAGAGGCGAGGAGAGAAGCGAGAGTCAGCGACCGAGCTCAAAAGGGAAGACGGGAAGGAGATCAAGGCCACTCACCTAGCTCCACGAATCATCTTGATGTTGGTGACTCCCTCCCAACCCATTCTAGCGCAACACTCCCTCACATAGGCCTCATCCATCCAAACGTCCAGATCGCCCAAATGCAAGCTCGCGCTGGTCGCTCTCGCGACGGCAGCAATGGCGGCTGCTCCTCCATCGGTGGTAGTGGTAGGGGTCACGGTCGAGGAGCCATCTTGGTTGATGCCGGGAGGAGGGGAAGTTGGGGAAAGGAGAGGAGGGGCTGGAAGGGGAAGCGAAGGAGTTGGAGCGGAGGAGAGAGGGGCGGCGGGAGTGGAAGAAGAGGTTGTAGTCGCTGAAGTGGTGTTGGATGAAGAAGAAGGAGGAGGGAAGAAGGAGGAAGTCGTAGCGGGCGAGCTGAGAGGAGGGGAAGCGAACGCCTCCCTCGCGCTGGCAGCGGCGATCGTGTTGGCCAACCGTGTATGGGCGCTCGTCTCCAAACTCCTGCGCTCGTGCTCCCTAAACATGGCCGCTCGCTCCTGCTGCTCCTGCTGAGCTGCAGCAGCGGTAGCGGATTCTACGGTTCCTCCTCCGCTGGACGCGTCTCCCCCCGAAGTGTTGCTCTGCTCCCTACTCCTCTGGCCGACGGTGGTGCCGAACCCGCTGCCGAAGCCTGTACTCAAGAGCAAACCATCGCTGGCTGCTCGCATGGTGCGTTGAGTGGTAGGCGCGGTGCTCCAAATGCCGCCTTCATCTCCGCCGGCGAGGACCGAAGTCGCGGGATACGAGACGCGACGAGCGCGATCTGTACCAAACGGGTCTAGGTTCATGCGGGAGGTGGTAGCGAAGGAGGAGCCTCGAGCGGGAGGAGGCGGGCGAGTTGTAGCGGTAGATTGAGATTGGGAGAAGGAGTGATTGGAGGTGGTGAGAGAGTCTTGGTCGAGGGCGGGAGAGTAGAGGGGAGTAGGAGGGCCATCCCGGTCGTGTTGGTGGACTGTAGCGAATTGATCCGGTACAGCATCCTCGTCGTCTTCTGCCTGCTCGGCGATGGGTGGTGGAGGAGGGGAAGGAGGGGAAGGGGAAGGGGAAGCGAGTCGTTGGTCTGTGAGATCTGTGAGAGGCGAATGCAAGGGAGAATTGCTCGTTGCCGCTGATGGTGAAAAGGAAGAGGTAGACGACATGGTGACCAGCAGGTTCTGTAGCCTGGTAGGATCTTTGACGCGTCGACCAAGAGAGAGAGAGAGAGAGGGCGCGTTTGGTGTGAGAAGAGGAGAAGAGGAAGAGGGTGCACACTAAAGAGTTGTAGGACGGTAGAGCGACGGGGCTGGTTTGTAACGGGCGATGAGAGTCGAGAGTCGAGAGTCGATGTGGGTGTGTTTGTTTCGACCACCTCCGTGTGTGTGTGATGGAGGAGGAATGCGAGTGAGATGAGATCCTCCCGCGCGATGTATCGAGCTACACAAGATCCTACGCTGGGCCTAGGCTCAGACCACCCGACCGAGGGCGAGACGAGAGAAGCGAACGAGAAACGACGACGATGCGAGCGAGCGGAGATGAGAAGCGAGTGTAAGCAGCAAGCGAGTGTTGGAGCTTGGAGCTCGCGACCCTCCCGGCGAAATGTCTCACCATCTCAATAGGGTTCATCAACCCGCTCTTCCTGTAGTGTGCAATCCAACCTGGCTTCCTCTGCAGCCATCTCCAAAGATTTCACTATCCCCCACAGCCCTCCTTTCCGTGCACGCTCCTCTCGCCGTCCTTCTCTCCTCTCCTCTCGAAACTTTGACCGTGTGATCGTCGACTTGCTGCAACGCTACAGGCTTCGGATGCAGCCCACCACCTTTGTAAAGCAACGAGAGAAGCGATAGCAAATCGTCCATGGCAATGCAGCCCCTTCCTACTCAGCATCAAGCTCTCCGATCCTTCGTCGCCGGCGCCGAAAGGATCGTCGCTCAAAAGCTTCCAAGCTCACATCGCCCAGTCATCCGTACCCGCCGCCAATCGATAGATGGTGTGCTCGACCTGTCAATCCGATCCCTCGTCAGCGACCTGGAGCGAGCGAGTCAGGACCACCCACCGCACCTCGTTTCGAAGCTCGGCGCAAAAGAGGTCGAGAGGCAGGTCCGAATCGTCCACGCCAAAGGGCTGTACCGAGTCAAGTAAGAAAAGTCAGTCAATTCTGCCATCTCTCCCTCTCTCCAACAGAAGGGTAGGCAACTTACCTGCTCAATCTCACTCGCAATCCCCTACACGTGCGAAACGACCGATTCGCCGAGGTCAGCTCTCTCTCCCTCCCGCTCAAACCAATCGTAGAGAGGGGAGAAACAAACCCACCTCAATACCCATCAACGTGAAAGCAACGACCGTAACGAAGGGACACATCGCGAAGCCCATCACTTCGACGAGGACAAGGCTGTCAAACGGCGAGAGGGCCCAGGAGGTCAGCCTCCGTCTCGAAAGAAACAGCGAACGACGTACGGAAGAGTGAAGAGGAACAACGAGACGCATTGCTTGAGGTGAATGCCGTAAACCTGTCACGACTCGTCAGCTCGGCGCTCTCCTCCCTGCGCGCGCACGGCCCTCGCCCAATCCCCTCCATCATCAGCAGCAGCAAGATGACAAACGACTCACCGTAGGTATTCCCACCGTCGCCAACCTCTCGACATTCGTAAACTGATCCACGAGCGTCGTCACCGAGGTTTGCAAAGCGTTGAACCCCGCCGGACCGACCGATTCGAGTAGGCCTTTGCGTTTGCAGCTGTGTTGGGAGGAGGGAATGATGAGCACAACCTACGCGCAACAAGTAAGCGGTAGAAGCGGTTCGAGAGCGTAGCCGAGCGAAGCGAGCGCCGAGGAGAGGAGGAGGCGGAGGAGGAGGAG
The DNA here is from genome assembly GCA_003054985.1 of Leucosporidium scottii. Classification (NCBI taxonomy): domain Eukaryota; kingdom Fungi; phylum Basidiomycota; class Microbotryomycetes; order Leucosporidiales; family Leucosporidiaceae; genus Leucosporidium; species Leucosporidium scottii. The sequence goes on from MWVB01000014.1 coordinate 195,494, forward strand.
GAAACGACGACGAGCCGAGTCATAGAACTCACGAAGCAAAGTACAACCCCAACTGATGCGCAATGACCAAAGGCAACGGCAAGCTCAATTTGGCCATATAATCCGCCAAAATGACGGTACTCTCGGTGGACCTATGCGAGATTCTCCTCCCGAGGCCGAGGCCATTTTCTCCCTCATCGCCGGCGGCGGCGAGGAGGGGGCGTCGTTCTCCTCCACGCCTGCTTTTGGGCGAGGTGGGAGGGGGAGAGGTAGGGCGTGAGGAGGTGGTGGTGGAGGATGGGCGTAGGGAGGCGTGTGAGGAGAGGTGGCGGAGTTCGGGACCGAGGCCGAGAGGAGAGGCGGGAGGTGGGGAGGTGCAGGCGTCGGCTGTGAGTGTGGATATGAGGCGATGTCGTGTAACAAGAGAGGAGGAGGAGAGGTCAGCGGGACAAACCCTTGTGCAAAAGAGGAAGAGCCAACCTTCGGCGGCGCCCCAGCCGAATCCGGTTGTGCGGGCTACTTCTCGGAATTTGGCGGGGAGGAGGGAGTTGAGGTCTGTGTGGACGTGAGGTATGGTGAGCATGACAGAATCTCAGCTTAGCTTCGAACTGCCTCCCCGAGCCACAACTCACCTTCATACTCCAACCCATACTCTCCTCTCACGTGGTGCTTCACACTGACCACAAACGCAACCATCAGCCTCAAGGCTTTGATCTTCTGATCATGATCCTGTGCGCTAATGCCCTGGTGGTCGTTAGTAGGGGGAGGGGGAAGTCGAGTTCCATCGCTTGTGAGACGGCCGGTTGAAGGGCCGGGAGCACCGACGTTGATCCAGGTTGTGCGAGAGAGGGTACGGACCGTGGAGATCTGATGGGCATGAGAGCGGTAGGCGCGGGTTTCGGAAGGGGGAAGGAGGAGGCGGGTCCCGGAAGGGGGAAGGAGGAGGCGAGGAAGGGGGCAGGGTCAGTCGGCGTCAAGGGTGGTAGAACAGCGAGGGGGAGAGCTCACCATCTTGGCGAATGACTTTCTACCATCATCCCAGCGAGCGTAGGCGCTACCATTGCGGAAGACGAGCAGCAAACCGACGACGACCGAGAGGAGAGGCGTGACCTGTACTCGTTTTGGGGCTATAGGTCAGCTCTCTTCTACTCCAATCAGCTCCCTCTCGCATCAGAGGTCCCAGGCCGAAGCGCCGACGCCCCGAAACTCACATTGTTGGTCAAGCCGAGCTGCTTATTGTAGATCAAATCGGCGACGGCGACGATGATGGACCAGACGGTGACGATGAAGACGGCGCGCCAGATACGAAGAATAGCCTTGGGGTATCGGGAAGCATCGTGTCGATGTGGAGAGCGTGGTGAGAGAAGTAGAGCGGGCGAAAGGAGAAGGAGGTCAACGCCGAGCTCCCCTTTCGCCCGGCCGGTTGAAGCAACTCACCGATCCACGAATCCGGCGGACGTCGACCCACCATCCCAGTTTGGATACTCTTATGCGCTTCGAATCCTGCGAGTGATACAAAGATTGCGAAGGGCGTGTAGGGGGAAGGACCGAGACGAGCGGGCACGGTTGCGAAGCGCGTGTGAAAGCGGAGCCGGTTAGCGCGTTTCTTGTAATCGCTTGCAGAGCCAGGAGCAAGAGAGAGCAAGGAGAAGTTTCAACGCACCTCCTCCTCGGCCGCGAGCAATAGGTTGAGCGAGGAGAACGGCTGAGCTGTTGGGAGACGGAACTGTCAGCGCGAACGGACGAGAGACGGTTGATGGAGTGGTTGACGCGATGCTTTGAAGCTACAGGGAAACAGGATAGAGCTTTGACTACCTCCAGAATGCTGCCACGGCTAGCTACTCGTCTCTGTAGCCCTGCAGGTCCTCTCGCGGTTGAAGCGGGGCCCAAGAGCTGCCGAGTGAGCTGGCAGTGAGGCGACTTACGAAGCGAGTCGAGGGTGGGCAAGCCAGGCAGAACGGATTTGACCGTGTCCATCTTATCTGCTGTTGTAGGAAGGTAGGTCGAGTGAGAGCCCGAGACGAGCTGGGAACCGGGCGGAGGACAAGGAGAGCGAGAGCGACGCGACAGCGCTCTCTTTCCTACGCTTACATTCGCCTCGTCTCTCGTCTCTCGCCAGCCCATCGAATCAGCTACAGGAAGCTGTGCTAGACATCTGTAGCTTACCAGCTCTAGGCCCTCGAGTTTGGCATCCTCGTCCCGGCTCGACCTCACGCGTCCATGTCGTCTCTCAACCCGCTCGCCCAAGCTAACCGGCACAAAGCCATCGGCGACGATCTTTTCAAGAAGTCTGACAAGGTGTGTACTCTCTCGAGCTGCAGAGTTACCACACAAGAACAGCGAGAGCTGACCCCCCTCGCCTTGTGCTCCACCGCTTGCTCTGTAGATCAACGCCGAGCTCTTCTCCCTCACCTATGGAGCACTAGTAGTACAGCTCATCAAAGACTACGAGGACTATGACGAGGTCAACAAGCAGCTCGACAAGATGTACGTTTGAGACGGCTCTTTCGGAGGGCAGCTGTTGGAGAGCTGACTTCACTACTCCCGAGCAGGGGCTACAACATTGGGATTCGGTTGATCGAAGACCTGCTTGCTCGGACGGGGCTGGGGAGGTGTAAGGACTTTGCCGAAGTAGGGGAGGTCATGTCCAAGGTGCGCATTCGCTTCGGGGCACTTGCTGCTCGGCTTTTGTATCGTCCCGCTGACCCTCTGCCTTTCAAAAACTGTCACCATCCCCTCCCTCGCCGCCATCCCTCGCTCCCTCCGCCTCAACAGATCGCCTTCCGCTCCCTCCTCTCCATCGTCCCGACCGTGATCCAACACCCCGTCTCGCCAACGCAACCTCAACCCGCCTTCTCCCTCATCTTCGAAGAGAACCCTTTGACCGACTTTGTCGAGCTACCGGAAGAAGCGGTCGAGGGTGGACTATGCTACGCCAAGATCCTCGAGGGAGTCATTCGGGGCAGCTTGGAGATGGTGAGTTGGTCGTTTGGGTGGTTGGTATCGCCTCTTGATAGCAAGAAACTGATCAAGACGCTTCCGCTTCACAGATCCAAACCTCAGTAACAGCGCAGATCATCAGCGATACGCTACGAGGAGACGAGAGGACCGAACTCAAGGTCACGTTGGTCAGGTATTTGGAGGAGGAGATGCCACCAGGGGAATAGGCGTAGCTCTCGGTGATGTGTGTTGTAAGGTTCTGGTGGTACTTGTGTGATTCGCAGGGCTCGGGAGCGGAGTCCAAGTCGATCGAGTCAGATTTCGGCGAAGGTCTTTCGTCACTTGGGCTCTCGTTTCGCGAGACTCGATGGTGTACAGTACAAGCTGGATTAGTTTACAGAGCTCAATCTAATCTCGCTCACAACGCCATCCTGTCACCTCTCCGTGCGAATCCTCCCCTCCTTCCGCCACGACCGCGAGCGCCGAACCCTCCTCGTCCTCGTCCAGGCCCGTGGAAACGATGCTCGTGCTCGGGGGAGCCTCCAGGGTCCAAACCGTGGCGATCTGAGAAGACGAAGTTGACTGGAGAGAAAGAGGGGAAGCGAGTGTGTCGCGGACGGGGAGAAGGGGCGAAGCGGAAGGAAGGGCGAGGAGGGAAGGGAGGGCGGTGGTGCTTGAAGGAGTGGCGGGAGAGGCGAGGGTGCTTCTGGAAAAAGTGTGAGTGTCCTTGGTGCTGTCGGCGATGGTGGTGATGGTGCTCGAACGAAGGGAGACGGCGGCGATGGCGAGGATCCTGCTCGGGCCCCTCGACCTCAGACTCAGACTCAGACTCCGACGGCGAGTCATCAGACATCTGCACCTCGGTGCCACTCTCATTGCTCATCACCGAGTCACTGTCGCTCTCACTATCACTGAGAACGAGCTCCTCGACTTCGACTGACCGCTCTCGGCGCTGAGGCTGAGCTCCTCGGCCACGACCTCCTCCGCGACGGCGACCCAAGTCGGAAGCGTAGGGGTGGTGGCGGTGTCCACGAGTACTTCTACTCAACACACGATGGATAGGTCCAGAAAGCGAGCGATCCTGCTTCAAAGCAGCGCGGAGGGAATCGAGCAGCGACTCGGCGTCGACCTGATCCGGCTCTTGCTCTTGCTGCGAAGCACGGAGGACAGTGAGCTTGATCTCTTCGTCGTCCTGTGCCTCAAGCAAGAGCTCTGCGAGCTCTACGTCAGAGGAGAGGGTGATTTCGTCGTCAGAGTCGTCGAGGTAGGTGAGCGCCGAGGGTGGCGAAGGGAGGGAGAAGCGGGATTGAATGGTGTTGGCGATACTGGACCAGGTGGGCAGTGGGGTGGAGGGGACGAGAAGGACTCGGTTGGTGTGGCTGGTGTCCGTGAGGGCAGGGAGGGTGAGCTTGAAGGTGAAGGTGGAAGGGAGAGAGGAAGGGGACATGCTTGAGAGCCGAGGGTCGAGGGGAAGCAGAGAGAGAAGTGAGGTGTAGGAAGGAGAGAGGGATTGTCCTTCCAACGTCTTCTTATACCCTTGTCCTCGAGTCACGACGACCAAGTCACCACCACACTCGAGAGCCTTCCAGAACTTGCTGCGAAGACTCAGCCGAGTTTCTGACTCGGGGCGAGGAGAGCTGCGCCTTGAGCGTCGAGATACGCCCACTCGCTGTACGATGTAAAGCTCCAGTAGGACCTCGCGGTAGTCACTCAGCGCCGAAACCCTTGGCAAGCAAGAAGCCCGGTGAAGAGTCTCCGGCGAGCGAGCATCTCATCCTCTGCAGTTGACTGTGTGCTGGGAAACCCGTCGGGGTAGATCCGTCCATGTTCTATTCTGACTTTGTCTGCCCGCACATTCGTCCCAAAAACCCTTCACGAGCAGCAAACGAGCAGAAAGGTGCGGATGGAGCCCCGAAGGCTTCGGGCGGGATGACGACTGCCGGCTGGGAAAGCACGAGAAGGATCGTGTAGCTACCCAGCTTGACTACAGCCTGTGCTATAGTGCAACCGAGCCGGAGTAGGAGAGACGAGTGATAGTAAGCTTGCGAAGGCGTGATCGCGACATGTTGCCCTCCACCCCTCGCGGCTCTCTGCACACCTACACTTCCGCCTCTCAGCTCTCTCGACCAACATTCTATTTCAATCCTTTCAACCTCTGTCGACTGCTCGTCGAATCTCGTGCCCCATCTCGCGCTTCATGTCCAACACCAGCGCCCTCAAGCAGGCCAACGGCCAGCATCAGTTTGGCTGGGCCATCTCGGACAAGATTGTACCCGAGACTGTCCCAGGAAAGATTGATGTTTGGTCTGCCTTCTCCCCTCTCGCTGGACATGTCCCCAAGGATGCTTTGAACCTCGGCCAAGGTGAGTTGCCGCTCTCTGCAATCAGCTCGCTGTAGAGTGTGCCACCAAGCTCGATTTCGATGCAGGGCGCTTCGTTCACTCGATGGCTGACCTCCCCTGCTCGCTGATAGGGTTCATGTCCTTCGGTCCCGAGCCCTGGGTGCTCGAGGCCCACAACGCCGCGCTGCAGGACGTCATGGCCAACCACTACTCGCTGCCTCGAGGAAGGGCCAACTTGAGGCAAGCAGTCTCTACGTACCTTTCCGAATCGTTCAAGCTGCCTGGCGGACGTGCGCTGGACGTCAACACCGAGGTTCAGATCACGGCGGGAGCAAACGAGGGTAGGCTAGTGGCTGAGAACAGCTCACAGAATCAGATACTGATCCCTTTATCCCTACAGGCATGTTCGCCTTCGCCACGGCCTTCCTTCAGCCCGGCGACGAGGTCATTCTCTTCGAGCCGTGTTCGTTTCGGTCGTCTCCCTCTTTCCCTCACCCTGACTGACCCACCTCTTGCTCGCATCCAGTCTTCGACCAATACATTGCTCAGGTCAACTTCAACGGCGGCACTCCCGTCTTCGTCCCCATCCGCCCTCCTGCCAACGCTTCCACTTCCAACGTCTCAGCGAAGGACTGGAAGGTCGATCTGGACGAGCTGAGGAAGGCCATCACGCACAAAACCAAGATGATCTGGATCAACACCCCCCACAACCCTGTCGGCAAGGTGGGTGTAGCTCAATAAGAGGGAGAAGGGCGGGACATGCGAAACAAGAGCTGACCCTCGGCGACTCCACAGGTCTTCGACGAGGAGGAGCTGCGGGGCATCGGGCAGGTTGCAGAGGAGGCCGATCTCCTCATTCTCTCGGATGAAGTGGTGAGCTTGTGTCTCTCCTCTCTTCTCCTCTCTCGGACTGACCTCGTCGCTCTCCACCCTCGGTAGTATGATTGCCTCACGTTCAATGGCGAGGAACACGTTCGGATCGCCTCTCTCGATGACTTCTGGAGGCGCACTGTCACCGTCGGATCTGCTGTACGTCCCACTTGACCTCGTCTCGCCCCTTTGCTGACGTCTCGGCTTCCCCTCCTCTCCTCTCCGTTGTCCCCTTCCTTCCCGCTTCCTCCCATGCCTCCCTCCCCTTCCACATACCAACAGGGAAAATCCTTCGCTGCTACTGGATGGCGAGTAGGATGGGCCGTTGGACCCGCGAACCTCATCACTCCTCTCATGGCCGCCCACACTCGCATCGTCTTCTGCGTCAACTCGCCTGCACAAGAGGCTGTCGCTAGTGGTATCAACCAGGCTTTGGAGAATGGCTTCTTTGACAGGCAGCGTGAGGAGTACGAGAGTCGGTTGAAGGTCATGAGGGAGGGATTGGATCAGCTCGGGTTGCCTTAGTGAGGCCTCGGCGGGGCCTTGTGGGATAAGAGGGACGGCAAAGCTAACTCTGCGCTTCCTACAGCACCATTCCCGACGGAGCCTACTTCATCCTCATCAACACCGAGCGGTTGGAGATTCCCGAAGACTTCGAGGTGCCCGAGATGATCGCTCAGCGCGCTTCTGATTGGAAGGCTGCTTGGTTCGTGGCTCAAACGTGGGTTCTTGCCGTTCCCTCTTGCGAGCCGTGCTCCCACCCCCAACAAGCCATCGCTGACCCTCGTGTCGCTCGCCTTTCATCCCTCCTTGTCCTTCCACAGCGCAAAGGTCGTTCTCATCCCCGTCACCGACTTCTACAACAAGGAGCACTGGTCACTCGGCGAGAAGTACATTCGCATGTGAGTTCGAGCTCTCGATTGCATCGTCGACCGAGATCCGACAGCTCACCCTTTCGCCTCTCCTCTTCCCCCTCACCTACTGTGTCTGCTTTACAGCGCCTTCTGCAAGGACGAGGACACACTTCGCGCGGCCTCGGAGCGTCTCCTCGCTCTGAAGCCCTACATTCGCGCTCAGTAGATACTTCTCCCTCGCCCCGACGCTCGTAGTAATGCGGAACACGAGGTTTGCGGTAATTTGCAACGGCGTTAACTATCCTAGACACTCCCTACTAAGCGTCTCACTAGACTCAGCTGCTCCTCCTCCAGCCTCCCCTTGCCTCGAGGGATGCGACCCGCTGCGAACGCGCCGAGGAGGATCCGTCGGCGGTATTCGTCGTCCATGAGGGAGGGTTGCGGGCCGATACTATCACGTATGGCACGGGGGAGGCGAGAATGGAAGGCGGCGAGAGGATGTTCGCCCTCAGCCTTGCCCATCTCCGCCGCAGCCGAGCTCGACTTCCCTCCCTCCTTCGGCGCGCTCTTGGCCACCAACGTCGCCAACTCGACTCCCTGAATCCGCTGCACCTCCTCCACCTTGATGTCTTTCTCTCCAACCCACTTCCCGAGCAGCGACAGGCCGAAATCGGTCGGTCCAGAGAAGAGGAGAAGGCATCGCGACTCGAGCGAAATGAGAAGTCGGTCGGCGAGGCGAGAGAGTGGGGAGGGGTCGGCGTCGGAGGAGAGGGTGGAGGCGTAGTAGGAGGGATTATCCTCGAGGCGACGGGAGGCGAAAGTCCACGAGAGGAGGTCGACCACGTCTTGTCGCGTCTTGACCCTTGCTCCGCCGGCGCTCGCCAGCTGGCCAAACACCGTTTCCTCCAGCAGCGGGTCGAAAGCGAGTTGTGACTCGACCGCGAGACCTTGATTGAGGAATCGGCCGTAGAGCTCTGCCTGCTCCTGCTGGCAGAGGACGAGGAACTCGGCGCTCGAGTCGGATCGAGGAGGGATGGCGAGGGACTGCATTTGGATGAGCTCGGGGAGAGGGTAGGACTGGATCTCCCGGTCGTTTGAAGGTGTTGCAGTGATGGAGGAGGACGAGGGAGAGGGACGCAGGACGGCGAACTGGGCGGAGAGAACGATGACGAGCGACGCCGAGATGGGGAGAGTCCAGCAGGCCTCGCGCGATGCGATCAGAACCCTCACTGCTCCTGTATGGAACAGCTCGAGCGCCAGTCGCTGCTCTTCGGGGCGCAGTCCTTCGTGGAAGACGGCAATCCCATGCGTGAGCGCCTCGGCGAGGTCGGGATCCTGGATTCCTTGCGCGTACGTGTCAATCATCTCGAGCGACCCATCGACGAACGACTCGTCCAGGTCCGAGGCGGTCTGCGTGACGAGATCCTTGGCGGTGGCCTTGCACTGCGCTCGACTGGGGACGAAGACGAGAGACGATCCGCTGGCGGTGCGCATGGCGGCGTAGGCTGGACGGATCATCGAGCGGAGGAGGGCAGCCGAGTGAGGAGTGGAGAAGGGTTGAAAGGTGGTGGTGAGGGCCGAGGTGCGAGTGCTCGGTGAGAACGCATAGGTAGCGTGCTCGGGGGCGGAAAGCCATGAGGCCAGCGCCGAAGGGTCCGAAAGCGAGGTACTCGAGCCGACGACTCGGGTGTTGAGGTGCGCCCAGCGTAGTCGAGAGAGAAGGAGCTCGTAGGATGGGTCGAGGGCGTGAAGGTCGTGGGCGAGGATGAGGTCGAGGGAGCCGAAGAGGGATGGCTGGGTGAGGAGGCGGCGGAGAAGGGGTGTAGGACCTCCGACGACGACGATGGGGCCTGTTGCAGGAATGTCGTCCAAGTCCTTCGTGCTTGTGAGGAGAAGGGTGGGAACGGTGAGGGTGCGAGAGACGATGTTGCGCAGGCGAAGGGAGACTTGACGAGCGAGAGCCTTCCGGGGAGTGACGAAGAGAACCCTGGCCGCCTTGTTCTCTGAGAAGGCACGCCTGGGGAGGGAAAGGAAAGGATCAGCTACTGGAGGGCGACATGAGAGACCGAGAAGGACTCACCAGATCGCCAGCTCGAGCACGATGCCGCGACTCTGCGCCGAGGGAGCGCAGACGAGAGCATTGTTGGCAGTGTGGAAGGCGGTATGGAACACCTGAGTCTGTACCGGATCGAAGGCTGGCGTGTCGGTGGCGTAGGCCTGCTGGATTGTTGGATGCTTGCTGAAGGCGTCCTTGGAGGAGAGGAGAGGAAGATCGAGGAGGGGAAGATGCGGTGGAGGAGAGGATGGCATGACGAGGTGGTCGAGAGGGATGAGGTAGGCGTCGTCGGTGCCGATCCAACGATCCGAGACGGCTCGAGCGTGCAGCTTGACGGGCACCGAGGTGATGGGGACGATGAACTCTTGATAGAGCACCGTTGTCGAAGGCCGAACGAGCACTCGAGCCACCTGCAAGATGGCCAGGTTCTCGCCGTCCTCGACCCACACCCAGAAGGCCTCGGTCGTCCCATGGTGCTTCTCCGACCATTCGAACTGGCGGCGAAGCTCGAGCCGAACGGGGAGGAGGTCGTGTGCGATGGGTTGGAGTGAGTGACTGATGTCGAGGGCGGGCAGCTGGCGAGCTGCACGACATGCTCGTTCTCCGAGACGCTCGTTTTGGTGGACGAGCGCGCCAAAGTCCGCATCCGACATGGCGGCGATCTCCGAAATGGGCACGTCGTCGGCCCACCGCTCGATGTTGTACATGAGGTCGGCAGGGAGGTCGAATTGGCCGAGAGGATGGTTGAACGGCCACATGCGTTCTGTAAGGGAAGAATGATGAGCTGCGAAGAGGCAGGAAAGGCCTCGGCGACCTTACTCTCGATGGCCTTGCTCATCGACATGAGGACGAGGGTGACGGGAGCCCATCGCTTGGACATGGCGATCTCGAGCAACGCCCGAACGATCCTACCAGCGTTCTGCGCGACGTAACCGGTGTCGGAGACGAGAGCAAAGTCGTCGATGTAGGCGCGCGAGATGTAGGCCTGGAGGAGGACGTTGACCTTGCCCGCGCTCGTGTCCGTTCCTCCCTTGACCTGGCATGGCGCGACCGTCTCGATGAGCTTTCTGAGCTCCTCCACCTCGTTCTCTCGGACTGAGATCTGCTCAAACTCGGTGGAAGCGGCGATGAGGGCGAGGACGTCGGCCTCGCTCATCCTCGGGCGGAAGAGCTTGTTGAAGACCTCGATGCTGGCGTTGCGAATGTAGTAGCGAGATGCAACACGTCCGAGGTCGGTCGAGACGAGCGTGCCGAGATCGGGATCGTACTTGATCATCTGAGTCTCGAGGAGGCGCTTGACCGAGTTGTTCATGAGGGCCATGCGCTTGCTGCCGAGTAGAGGATCCTGCACGACGTCGTCGATGACCATGCCATAGACGAGAGGATTTTTGCGCATCCGGACGAAGAGGTAGCTGTAGCCGAGCCAGCGCACGCCCTCGTCCATGTTGGTGACGGTGCCGAGCGCGACCTCGGCGTTGAGGGAGTCGACGAGACCTTCCGTGAATCTGTGAATAGAGAGCTGTGAGCTATCTTCTTGTTGAGGTTGAAGGAGAATCTCACTTGGACTCGATGGGATGCTGTTGAGTGATGGCGGAGACTGAAGGCGACCGAGAAGAGTGAGGGTCAGACATCGCGGGAGAAGGTCGCCAAGGCTGCGGCTCACCGTAATGATCTAGCTTGTCGTATGAGGTGCAGATGTATCCGACTCCTTGACTCTCGTACTGAGGTCGACCTGGCAGAGAAGGCGGAATAAGCGACGCCCTTCGATTCAGCTGGACGTGCCGACTCACCAGCTCGACCGAAGATCTGTAGGACGTCCACGATACCCAGATCGACGAAGGAGCCCTTTCCAGCGTCGTAGATCTGAGTGCCCTTGATAACGACGGCGTAGGCGGGAAGGTTGACTCCCCAAGCGAGCGTCGCGGTACAGCAGAGGACCTATCAAGGCGTGCGAGTGCGAGTGAGCGCTTGGATTGCGCTTGTGAATGAGCGTGGGCTTACCTTGGTGACGTTCTGCTCGAACATGCGCTCGGTGATGTTGCGATCCGAACGAAGCATGCCGGCGTGGTGAATTCTGCGGGAATGGAGGTCAGCGATGGCTCTGCTAAATCCTGCAGAGAGAACTCACCCGAATCCGAGTGCCGCCAGCTCCTTCATCTCCCTATTCCTGCTCGCTGCGAGGTCGCGCTGGAAGCCGCCCCACTTGTCGTGTTCCCTCGGATCCAGCAAGTCGGAGATGCCTTCCTCGTTTGCCTTCTCGCGGAACGTCATAGCCGTCTTAACCGTATCCTTGCGAGCGTGGACGAAGACCATGACTTGATGCCCGGCTTTGAGCAGCTCGGCGACCTGCCAAGGGAGGGACGGATCAGTTTCGGGTCAATGCGGGAGCCCAATAGATCACTCACTTTGTCAAACGCAGCGTTATCGAGTCCAGTACGACTGGCAATGCTCCCTGCCTTGCCCTTGACTCCGACAAAGTGCTGCTCGAGAGGGACGGGACGGAAGGAGGCGTCGAAGTAGAAGAGGCCTTGGTAGCGGTTCACTCTGCGGGAAGGAAGGAGTTCAGATGGTCTGCTGAGCTTCCTCAAACGAACCAAGCGCACCGAAGGAAGTCGGCGACATCGACGTAGTTGGGAAGGGTAGCCGAGAGTCCGACGATTCGAATGAGGCTCTGGCTCGACTCGACTTGACGAAGAGTGCGGGCCACGATGCTCTCGATGACGGCTCCTCGGTCTTCGTGGAGAAGATGTACCTCGTCAATGATGAGTAGCTTGACTTTCTGCGAGCGGCGGGAGGGGACGGTCAGCTCGGCGCACTCCCTCGTGCCTCTTTCCTCAACTCACATCGGCGACATCTCCATCCCCTGCTCCTGCTCCCTTCCTCGTGACTACATCCCACTTCTCGGGCGTCGTGACGATAACTCCCGTCTCGTCCACCTCCTTCTTGGTGAGCTTCATGTCTCCCGTCAGCTCTCGACACTTGACGCCAGCCCAGCTGAGGCGCTTGGCGAACTTGAGGGTGATCTCGGCCGCGAGGGCTTTTAGTGGAGCGACGTAGATGATCTTGTAGGTGCTCGGTGGTGGTAGTGTTGGTTTCTCGTTGCCGACGAGCGGTGTCGAGGTGAGCGAGCTGAGGCAGCGAAGGATGGAAAGGAGGGCGACGTCCGTTTTTCCCTGTCATGATGCGAGGTCAGCTTCGCATACTCATAGGAAGTGAGGAAGGAGCTACTCACTGCTCCTGTCGGCGCACAGACGAGCATGTTCTCGTTCGTGTTGTAGGCGACGGGGAAGACGATGCTCTGCAGTCGATTGAGCGTTTTGTAGGCCTGTAGGAGCAGCTCAGCGTCAGTGATCGTAGTCAGAGGAGCGAAAGAGAGCATTCCAGCTTACATGGAACGTCCGCTTGCCCCAGGCGTCCATCTGAGAGATGGGCATGAGCTCCTCATTGAAACGAAATGGCACAGGCTTGGGCGCCGGAATCGTGATCTCCTCGTAGTACTGTCAAAAGGTGTTCAGTGGCTGTAGGGTTGTCCAGAGGAGGAACGAAGCTCACGTCGCGATCCTCTCGAGTAGTGCCGAGCGGCATCGCCATCTTCTGACCGCCGAGAGCGACCTGTCCTCCACTGGCTCCACCGGCGAGGTAGACGTTGGGGTACCGTTCCGGCTCGCCATGATCAGGCTGGCAAGGAGATCGAGGTTAGCTCTCATCTCGTACAGTGAAGCGTAAAGACTCACCCTCTTGCCCGAGACGAGCGGTCCGGGTCCTTGCGCCAGACTCTCCTGCCTGATCCTCTCCCACTCCTCCAGATCCAGATCTCCATCATCATCGTACTCTCCTCTCCCATTCCTGCCTCGATTCAACCTCTGCTGAGCCTTCTTGGCCTTCTTCGCAGCGGCGAGCTCTTCGGCCGTGTGGAAGAGGACTTGAGCCTGCGGGGTGCGATCGCGCGGCGGTGCAGCGCCGAGATGCGGTGGTGGTTGGTGATGGTGTTGCGGCGGCGGTCTTGGTACAGGTTGAGCCTCCGAGAGCGCCGAGGACGCAGCGGCGACAATGTCGGCTCGACGCTGAACTGCCTCCGCGACAGAGTCGATCTTCTCAAAACCGTACAGCTCGAGGAGACTTTCCGAGATGTCATCATTCGACGAGGGGCTCTGTAGGATGTCGAGCGCCTGCTGGACGAGGCCCGATGGCAGCGACGCGTGAAGCCAGTCGAGGGCTGACGCTGATGCAGAAGCTGCTGGAGGTGGGCTGGGAGCTCGAGGGGTGTCGAGGAGGGATGGTGCAGGATCCAAGTCGAGTACGAGGTCGTCTACTGGCGGTGAAGGCCTTGCCGAGCTCTGCGCTGCTCGAGCTAGCGAGAGGGCTGCTTCGAGGTCGCTGCTGGACGGTACATTCTGTGCAGCTCTAATGGCCTCCAGCATGACGTTGAGAGCGTCCATCGCAGACTGCTCTGGGGTATCGAACGGCGAAGAAAACGAAGAAACGACGAGGTGAAGGCTGGAAGGCAACCCTCTCGCGAACTTCGCTGAGCGTCTCGAGTGACTCGATGATGGGTATATGCATATGCATGCTTTTCGATTGCTTTGCGCTTGTAGCGACTCGCTCTATACAGCTCCTAAACCACCTTTCGAGCTTCCTCGATCTGGCACAGCCATGCCTCGGTCTGCGAAGGCCAGCCGAATCGTCGCCGAAGGGGGAGCGAGTCCATTTCGACCGCTGCGGGTAGCTCACGCCTCAGTTTGGCATGTCGAGAGATACAGAACCTATTGTAAGAGCAAGCGTGAGCTATTCTGTCCTGTAGGTCTCCCGTAGAACTCCTCAGTGAGGTTTCTTTCGGCTCGGCGCACCAGAGGATGGAATTGCGAGAGAACAACGTCTCCTGCCATCGCTCTCGACAGTTGGTGCCAAAGAGTGTTTCTTGATACCACCATCGCCACCAGGTGCGCCTGACGAGACGGTTTAGAACGACGAGGAGAGGGTAGTCGAGCCCTGCCAGTGCCGAACGTCAGCAATCGGTCAAGGGAGAAGCCTTGAACAACTCACAGATGATATCCGTTGCTCGGGGGTAGAAGCTCTCTCTCATACTGTAGTACACTCCATCGCTCACCCAGCTCTCATCTTGTGCCGCCGTCCGGATCATCTCCGCGAGCACCGGACGTTCCACCTCGACCCAATTGTCCTTCCAAAGCATACGATCCATGTCTATGTGGTTACAATCCAACGCCGATGCGAGCCTACGCGCTAGCGTGGTCTTGCTGTTGGACGGCCTCGAAGTCAGCTCGAGCTTAGCGAGCAGCCAAACAGCACTCGCCCGCTGCCGCTGTTGCCCCAGATCACGATCCTGTAATTGCCATTACCATCTCCCTTGAGCCCTGCGGCGCTGAAATCCATCGACCGTGTATTGAAGCGACGAGCAAGACAAGGTAGAAGTCAGAAAGGCGCAGGTCAAGGCGAAGCGGCTCGCCGGCTCGCAAGCTCTCGCCTCGTGCTACTTGGTACGACGTCTATGCATTCGCACAGGATGCAGGGCCTCTTGGATATCGAAAAACAGCTTCTCTTCGCCCCCCATTTACACTCTTTAGACGAGGTTCTGCTTCACCATGGCCTGCGACAGGAGAGGAAAGGGTCAGCGTACAGACAGGGTAGAGCATCAGCAGAACGACTCACCTCCTTCAACAGCGCTCCGAGCTTCGCCGGGCTGTCAGTAACGATGACACCAGCCTTCTCCAATGCCTTGACCTTGTCCTCGGCTCCACCCTTTCCTCCCGAAATGATGGCTCCAGCGTGCCCCATGCGACGTCCGGGAGGAGCAGTCCGTCCACTGTGAGGTTAAGAGAGAAGGTCAGCAAGTCGAACAGCGCTGACTGTAGCTCAAGGCGCGGGGACGAACGCGATGAAGGCGACGACGGGCTTGTTCTCAGGGTTGTTGTGGACGAGGTAGTCGGCGGCCTCTTCCTCCATGGTTCCTCCAATCTCTCCAATCAGCACAATACCTAAGCCGAGGGTGCGAGTCGTCAGCAAAGCCCTGCAGAGTCGACCGCGGCGCCCGACAGCTAGAGACGCACCCTTGGTAGCCTGGTCCTTCATGAAGACCTTGAGGACATCAATGTGCTGGGTTCCGGGGAAGGGGTCTCCTCCGATTCCAACGCAGAGCGACTGTCCGAGTCCGACCTTGGTGGTCTCTGCGAGCGAGCGAAAGGGGGAGAAGGGTTAGCCCTTGCGAAAGCCGAGCGCGCACGTGAAGCAATGAGACGAACGGTCGACGCTGTAGGGGGAAGCAGGGTCAGCTCGAGTAGGTGGAGGAGCTGCTACAACATCACTCACGCCTCGTAGGTGAGAGTTCCCGAACGCGAAACGACTCCAGCGGATCCAGGGGAGAAGATGTTTCCGGGCATGATGCCGATCTTGCATCCTCCATTCACAGCAGGGGCGATGATGCCAGGGCAGTTGGGTCCTACGAGACGCGACTTGGTCTGGCGGCGAAGAACTTGGGCGACCTGGGAGAGGCGAAGGAAGGGGTCAGCCTGGGGAGCGGAGCGTGACCTCCGGCCTCTGCTTCGACGTACCCTAACCTCATCGGCCTGGGGAATTCCCTCAGTAATGCAGATGATGAGAGGAATCTCAGCCTCGATGGCCTCAATGATGGCGTCGGCGGCGAAGGGAGGGGGAACGTAGATGACGGTAGCTTCAGGCTTAGTCTTGTCGTTGGCCTGTAGGGATTGAGGGTCAGCACTTCGGCCCAGCACGGATAGCTCGATCTGTACTACTACATACCTCGCGCACGGAGCCAAAGACGGGGAGACCAAGGTGCTCCTGGCCGGCCTTCTTGGGGCTCACTCCACCAACGAGCTTGGTTCCGAACTCGAGAGCCTCACGGCAGTGGAAGGTGGCCTGTAGGGTGGTAGGTTAGCTTTGTATTGAGCCCTCGAGCTACTCTGCAAGCCTACAGTCTTTCCACTGCGAAGGAGAGAGGTCAGCTGGGAGGGAAAGCAGCAGCCGCACGAGGGTGAACGTACGTGAAGCCCTGGCAGATGACCTTGGAGTGCTCAGTGATGCGGAGGTTGGGAATAGTCTGATCGTACAGCGCCAGAGGGTTGGCTGTAGGCTTGGAGGTGCTGAACGCCCTGCGCGAGACTGGGAGAGCGTTGCGTGGTCGGGAGAACGAGGGCCGGGGGAGGGACGGAGAAGGTCGGTTTCGTACAGAGGTTAGCGAGCACTACAGAAGAGACTGTAGGACGGTACACTCACCAGCGCGGAGAGGCTGGCGAGCGATTGAGGCGAGCATGACAGAGACGAGGTGAGGGGTGGAGGAGAAGGAGCGCCCGGCGCGAGCGAAGTTCCAGTCGAAGCGTGCTTGCCCGCCATGTACATGCTTCTCGCAGCGAATGGGAGCGTGACGAGTGAGTTCAGATTCATCATGAGCTTCTGTAGACTGCTCGTGGTCGTGTCAATCGAGGACAGGCTGCACCACTTCGCATCGGCGTTCGCGCGGGCTTGCTTCTTCGCTCCACAGGACATACAGCTTCCAGAAGGGGTCAAATCAGACCTAATAGTTCTTGATGATTCTCTACATGACTAACGGAGCCCCACGGCGACCTACAACCGAGAGAAAGACTCTCGGCGATGGCACCGCGGCCTGCAGCTTCGGCGCTCCTCAGAAGAGATCTGAATCGAGCTCGTGGGCTGTAAGTTCTAGTAGTTGACCAATGACTCTTACTCTGTATGAAGTCGAAGCGTGCAACCAGAGAGTTGCTGTGGCGCGGAGGGAGAAAGGAAAACCAGCTCGGCGTCGAGAAGGGCTTCAAGTTCGCAACACACCGGAAGCTGCTTAAACCGTTCTTCCTAGAGGATGTGGCGCATTAGGTTCATCAGCTTGAGCTAGGTGACCTCGGCGTACTCGGATAGTCGTGGTGCAGAGCAAAAGGTCGGCGACGGTTTCTTCGGCTTTAGTGGACGAAGACTCCGGGGGAAGGAGGCGCTGGAGTCCGAGAGGGCGGAGCAAGACTTGGATCTTCAAGAGCGTTGTAGCAAACCGCAGGCTAAAGCAAGCCGAATGTGGGTCAAGGGGAACTAGAAGGGGCAGCGGCGAGCCGGCCTTTCTCTCGAAGCGACCTCGCTTCTCGCCTTCTCTGACTCACTCTCCCTCGCCGGCCACGAAAGAGCTCGGAGAACTATACTCAAAATCACAGAAGTAAAGCACAAGCTAGGAAGACATCTCGAAAGTGGGAAGCGAAGCACCACCGACCCCGACTAGATGATGGCCAAGAGCGAAGTGTCGAGCTCGTGCGAACACGAGAGCTGAGGCTTCTGGTCGTACTTGCCCTGGAGCTCGTCGCGGACTGTACGAAGGAAGAGAGATCAGCAATGTGGGTTGGGGAGCCGAGGAGAACGACCGACTCGTGTTTAGAAGCTGGACGTAAGTCTGCTGAGGGCTGTAGAGTGGTAGGAGAGAGCCTCAGCGGCAGAAGAATACAGCAGAACTTCAAGCAAGAACTCACTACTTGGTCAAGGCGTTTTTGAAGGCCCAAGACATGGCTCCCGTCGCGTTGCCCGCTTCGGTCGCATCTGCGCTCGTCTGCGAGTCCTTGCATCTGTCCGGGAGCGAGTTGGGGGTCAGCAAGAGTCACACTATATGAGATCGTGTATTGAAGTCTCTGCGAGATGTCAGGACAACTCACCCCGACCACATGATGACATCGGCGTAGCTCGTCTTCTCGGCTTTCGTCTTCTCCCTTCCCGAATTTCCCGAAGTGAGACGCTTTCCGACACCGGTGATGGACTTGAAGACTCCTCCAAGGTCACCTCGAGCGTATGAGGTTAGAGCACTCAGCGCGCCGCTTCCAGCGTCGGCCAGCATGCTGCGAGAGGCGAGGGAGCTCGGTCAGCGCTTTTTCGGACTATTGAGGTGCAGGAATCGCCGGACTTCGGGGCCTTTTCGATTCCCTTAGTTGAGTACACGAAAGGCAGGTCCAAAGCAGAACCGCTGTGACACTGTAAAGGGAATGAGAGGTCAGGTCGACGAGCGGGGGCCGAGATCGACGAACAGCGATGAGAGAGGAAGGATGGGGGAGATAGTAGAAGGTAGAATAGAACGTAGCAGATCTAGTAGAGCCCATACATCCGCCCCCGGACGACTCACCGAGTCGAAAATGGCCGTCAATCGACATCCTTGAGGCAGCGGGCGAACGAGCAAGTTGTGCATCTCGTCGTCGGTCATCTGTCCCGCCGTCTTGAAGTCCAGAGGGTAAATCGTTTCGTCTGTAAAGTAGGAATGATCAGCAACTCGGCCTGAGCTACAGAACGGAGAAGACTTGCCGTAACCGTCGTCCTCGTCGCCGTCGAGATCTTTGGCTTGGCCACCATGACCCGAGTCTGTACGATGAAAAGGAGAGTCAGCAACTCCGAGAGGGTTCTGTAAAGACTTGACAAGTGGACAATGGCTCACAGTGGAAGAAGAGCGAATCGTTCGGCTGAGCATCTCGGACGAGCCACTGCATGGCGCGGGTCTGCGAAGCGGCAAGAAGAGGTCAGTGAAAGTGTACAGCAGCTCTGTACAAACTCTCACGTACGATGTTGGCCCTCGTCGGCTGCTCCATCGCCGTTCCCTGAGGCAAATCCATCAGGAGCACCATATCCTCCTTCTTGAAGCTGTAGCGTTCCATCAGGAAGCTGGCGAGGTTCTTGACGTCATTGTGGCATCCTCTGGAGGCCGCCGATGCGCCCGTTAGTGGTCAAGCGTCGCGATTCCGAGCCAAAGTGTCGGAGAACTCTGCGAAAGGGACGAGCCGGTCAGTGAGGGGCTGAGGAAGGGGGCAGAGCCATTCAGTGCTTACCACCTGAGTGCACTGCTCGTCCCTGTATAGTTGATTCCCACGAGCAGGGCTTTGCCTGGAGGGGAGAGAGGAAGGGAGAAGGATGAGAGAAGGTCAGCCGTCCGTTCGGGGAGGTCGACATCGTCTTAGAGGCTCGACGGAGACTCACGCTTGCCGGAACAGTTGCTGTACATCTGTTGGTTCCTCACGGGCTGCATGTGCGCCTGGAACTGCCCGCCTTGGTACTGGGATGGGCCGAGATTCTGAGTAGGAGGGGCGCCGGGCGGAGCGTAGTGCATGGGGGGAGGAGCGTAGCCTTGCTGCTGCTGCTGCTGTTGCTGGTAGGAAGGCTGAGGGAATCCCTGGTTGGGCGGCGGCGCATACTGCTGGTAGGACTGGTGAGGAGGGGGCGCTTGTTGGTATTGAGGCGCTGGGAATCCTCCTCCGTAGTGCTGTTGGGGCGGGGGAGGAGCACCATAGCCTGGATTGTAGCCTTGAGGTGGTCCACCGTATCCTCCTCCTCCGTAGCTGCTCGAGGGAAGAGAGCGAGATCAGCGTTCGTCAGCCCTCAGGCGCGCGCCCTCCCTGTACTCACTTGGGCTGGGGCATTCCTCCTCCACCACCGACCTGTTGGTGATGTCCATGAGGTCTGTTTGCTCCTGGGTAGCTCATGGCGTGAGAATTAAGCAAAGCGAGTCGAACGAGAGAAGCGGCAGATCAAGAAGGGCTGGAAGCTGGAATGGGCCAGCTGGGCTGCGCATGTGGCAGTGTAGTTGACTACAGCAGAGGTAAGGCTGCGTTGCTCAGAGCCGACTCGACCTGCGCTGAAGTCGTTTAGTCTCGCTTTTGCGAGAGGCTCGGCCTCCTTTCGTCTCGGCCGGCTCTCGCTGCTCGGAGAGTTGTAAGGGAACAAGCTTTCGTATAACAGGTCTATCAAATGAAATAGCTAAACAAGCAGGACGAGGGGGAGATTAGGTAACCAAAGGGGAATCAGGGAAGGGGGGTGAAGAGAGTGCCAGCAACGAAGCGGACCCGAGACCATCCATCCCAGCGTAGACAGCTCAGCGAAGAGCTCCACTCCTTTGGAGTGTTTAGCAATGTAGATGGACCGGGTCGAAAGTAAGGCGGAGAGGAGAGCCGATGCTTGACCACCGTCGAGGACGTTGAGGAGGGGACGTCCGAGATTTGTCGAGGAAGCTCCCTTGGCGCCGAGAGAGAAGTGAGAGGAGGGACCGCTGAGGTCGCTTCGTTGCGGTGTAAGAAGGGGCGATAGTCGTACACGTTTGGTGGAGCTGAAGCGTCCGGTCGCGAGTTGCGAAAATGGTGGAACAAGAGGGGAGGGGGCGAAGGGGCGGAGTGCGAACGACGAGGTGAAGCGAGGGCGTGACTGGGCGCTTAGAGGGTGCAAGCGGCACTGTCGGCGCTGACAACGAGTCCAGGCACGCAGGACACTGTGGAAGAGGGGAGAGTCAGCCTCGGCGAACGAGCAAGCGCAGCGAAAGGAAGCCGAGACTCACAGACGATGCAGCGACCCTGCTGGCACTCGACGGCCTCGACACCGTGGATCATGGTGCAATCCTCTCCCTCTCCGTTGGTGACACATCCACCGCACTGCTCGAGGTTGTTCTGCGAGTCGATGCACTGCGAAAAAGAAGGGGGTTCTAGTCAGCTTTCGCTCACTCTTCATCGCCGAGATCGGACAAGCTCACCTCGAAGCCATCACTGAGCGAGTTTCCGACGGCACAGGCGGTCTGACCGGAAGGGCACGAGTCGACGTTGGGTCCCGAGCCGTTCAGAACATAACGCTTGACCTTCTTGGAGCTGGCGCCCGAAGGCTGGACGGCGCAGAGGTCACTCGACGAGCAGAAGCCTGTGGACGAGGAGGGGTTAGCACGGCTGTGATGGTGTAAAGTAGCTCAATAGTGGCTCACCGGAAGCGCAGATGTCGTTGTTACCGCATCCGTAGCCGTTCGGGACACCGGCGGCAGGAGGCGCCGAGCAAGTCTGAGCGGTGGTGTCGCAGACCTCTGTGAAGCGGGCGACGAGCATCAGTCAGAAGCTCGGGGCGGAGAGACACTACATTGGAAACTCACGGGAGACACACTGCTGCTCGGGGTTAGGGATAGGCGAGTCGGCAGCTCCATTGGCGCATCCACTACCGACGCCGAAGAGAAAGCGAGGTCAGCTTGCTGCGCTTGCTGACTGTGGGAGAGCATCGTAAGACTCACGCTCCGGTTCCACCGCATCGACCATCAGTTCCGCAGAAGAAGAAAGCCTGGCAATCGTTGTCGCCGTTCGGGCAGAGGTCACCGAGGTATCCAGCGCACTTTCCGTTTGAACCGCAGGATCCTGTAGGCGAGCAGGGGAGGGTCAGCAAGGCTCGATACGCTTTCGGAATCTCCGTTGTGACTCACCGTAATCGCAGTCGGTAGCGGTGGTGCAGGCGGCGGAGGCGTAGCCACAGTACGAGATGGTAGGGTTGATGGGGTCTGCCGAGCAGGAGAGAGGAAATAAGGATAAGCTCAGGTGTGGAGAAGGCGAGAGGAAGAAGTGAGAAGATGAGCTCACCGGGGAAGCACTCGGCAGTGGAGGAGATGGTTCCCTGAGCGTTGGCGTCGACGCTCCAAGCTGCACAAGATTGGGCGTCGGTCGATCCGCTGCAGGGGAAGTCACCGATGGCTAGTGCTGGCGAGGAGGCGAGCAGGACGGCCGAGAGGAGAAGGAGAAGACTTTGAGGCATCTTCGAAGACATGTTGAAGGAAGAGTTACGACGCTTGGGGAGGAACTTGAGGGGAGGGATTTGGCGATGGGAGGGGAGGAGAGAGTTGAAGCGTGCGGAGGACTGAGCTTGGGAGCTGAAGCAAAGGGGGGGGATGGAAGTTGTAGGGAGGTGTCCTGGAAGAAGAAGAAGAGCAGAGGGCAAGCACGAGGGGGTTGAAAAGGCGCCCGCCGCGCGCAAGCATCAGGCGCAGCTCTCGCCCAGCCTCGATCCCTTCCCTTCGGAGTTGGTTGAACATCTACCTCACCTCGCTGCCGGGAGCTCTGATGCCGATTTGTTCAGAGAGCACAGGGCGCATCAGACTGAAGAGCATGCAGGTCTTCAGAGCCTGGTGGAAGTCGTGTCCCCCTTCCTGCCTCCTCTCGAGCTCAGACCCGTCTCGCCTCCAGGAAACTCTATCTCGGCCATTCAAACGTGGTGCAAAAGAATCTTACAGCGCACAAAAGTACAAAAGGGGGTGTCGTGTCACACAAAAAGAAAACCATCCGCAAACCCCTCCCATGAGTCCTCGCTCGACTGCCCGAAATAAGATCCGCCCGCCGAAGCTCATCGAACGCCGAACGGTCGTTCTTGCCCGTCCACCCCCTCTGTCTAATACTGACTGTACTGCTGAGCCTTTTGTCCGTACTGCTGAGCCTGCTGCTGTTGAGCCTGCGCCTGCGCCTGGGCTTGAGCCTGAGCCTGAGCCTGAGCTTGGGCTTGAGCTTGCTGTTGGGAAGCGCTCGAGCTGGATGAGCTGCCAAAGTAGGGGCTGCGAAAAAAGGGAGAGAGTCAGCGAGGACGGGAGACGAGGACCGAAGCGTCCGAAAGGACGTACTGGTGCAGAGCCGAGGTGCAATCGAGTCGGCGAGCAGGGTCGAATTGAAGGAGCTTGTCGAGAAGGTCGAGGGCTGTGGTAAGAGTGAGAAAGAGTCAGAAAGGTGAGCTGAATAGGTCACACTTCTCTACTCACCGACAGGGTGCGCCTTGGGGTACAGCGAGGCGAAGGGAATGCGAGTCATGCGAGGGAAAGGGCGGAGCTGAATCTCGGGCTGTCGAAGATGAAGGGAAGGTCAGTAAGTGCGCTCTAGAATCAAGTCAGTTGTGAGGGAGAAGTAACGCACAGACTCGGCGGCAATCCTCCGCAGCGTAGCCTCGTCTGGTGTGCCGAGGATGCGAAGGATCTGGTTGAGCTGGTCGTTGTTGTCGCGACCACGGAAGAGGGGAACTCCAGAGATCATCCTGTACAGAGAAGTGTCAGTCTAGTTTCTATGGAGCTCAACCCAAGCAACTCACTCGGCCATGATGCAGCCTGCACTCCAAACGTCGATGCTCGTCGAGTAGGTCCTCGATCCCAACAGCACATCCGGCGCTCGGTACCACAAGGTGACGACCTCGTTACTGAACGTGTTGACGGGGATACCAAAGGCGCGAGCGAGTCCGAAATCGGCGAGCTTGAGCTCTCCCTTCTTGTTAATGAGGAGGTTCTGAGGCTTGAGGTCGCGATGGAGGACACGGTTGTCGTGGCAGAAGGCGGTTCCCTTGAGCAGCTGCCACATGAAACTCCGCACGACGGCAGGTTCCAGCGCTCCTCGGTCGCCGTGCGAATCCATGTACTTCTTGAGGTCGAGGTCCATAAACTCGAAGACGAGCATGAGCTTCGACTCGGTGTGGATGACGTCGTACAGGCGGACAATGTTGGGGTGCTTGAGCTCCTTCATTAGCGAGATCTCTCGGATGGCCGTCGAGGGAGTGCCCTCCTCCGCGTCAAGGTGAATCTCCTTGAGCGCCACAAGCTCGTTGGTGATGCGCGAACGTCCCTGTAGAGCGATATGAGGTCAGCTATGCCATCCTAGAGGTATAAGCTAGTAGTAGCTCACCTTGTGCACCGTGGCATACTAGAGTTGGGGAGGAATTGGAGCAGCAAGTCAGCGCTCTGCCAGCACTGGCGAGGCTGGCACTTCACCACCACGTTCGAAGAGAGGGGGAGCTCACCGTTCCTTCTCCGAGCTTCTCGAGCTGAATGTAGCTGTAGAAGGGTACAGATGAGCACTGGTAAGGAGCTAGAGAGGTTTGTGAAAGGGCTCACTTCATTGTGCGTGAGGTGGCTCTAAGGCGGGGCGAGTCGAAGGGGGGGGAGAGAGAAGCTGTAGGAGAGCGGAGCTAGGACGGTCGCCTGAGCCTGCGAGGTAGCGCCGAGTAACGAGAGAGAGAAAGCTGAGAAGCGACGACGGAGAAGCGAGCGACAAGGGAGAGACGAGGAAGGGGAAAGAGTGCAAGCTCTCGAAGCCTAGCCAAGTCCGGCTTGGACTTGGACCATACACTTCGATTAGCTTTCTAACGACACTGATAGCAGCTTAATGCCTTGCATAAACTGCTACATTTCCTGGGCACAGCAAGCTCTCACCTACGCCCCCTCACTTCTCCTCCCCATCCTCCTCTGGTTTTGGCCCTCAAGTTCGGCGACGACCCCCGTTTATGGACCGCGCTGGCTTCCCCGCTTCTTCCGAGGGACTCTAGCAGCCTATAGGTGAGCGCCCCTGCTCTCCTACACCCTCACACCTGCTCACTCGCTCATCTCACCGGCTCGGCGCGGACGAGGACGCCTTCCTCCTCTCCGTACACCGCGATTTTGGCGGGATCTGTTACCTCCCATGGCCGCTTTGTCAGTATCTCGTAACGGACGGCGCTAGTCTCCAAAAGATCTACGATACGCCGAGCAAATCACTGGCATTTGTCGGTTCTCTCTCACCGCCCGGCCTCACCAACCTTCGCTGACCGTTCGCGCCCACAGTCGCCGATTCGCACCGAGATGCAGCACACCGTCTTCGACAGCTCGAAGGAGACGCTCCAATCTGGTATCCTGGAGAGCAAGATCTTCCCAGCTCACGGGCGTGGACTCGCCAAAGGGCAGCTCGGCCTTCCGCTCGAGCGATTCGTAGCCAGCATTCAAGCCCGTCTGGCCGACCTCGGAGAGCAGATCGACGCTGCAGGAGGTTCCATCGAGATTGATCTCGTCAAGTGGGTCACGACTACCATGTTTGGAGGAGCGACGCCGGCACTATTCGATTCGGAGCTCTTCTCGGCGGAGCGATCGACGCCCTCTCCAAGCGAGCTGATGGAGGCTTTCGCTGCCTTCGATGGCGGATTTCCTCTCTTCGCCTCCGGAATGGTCCCATCCCTCTTCCACTCGTTCATCCCGCCGCTCGCCAACGCCATCGAGGGTCGCCAAAAGCTCGTTGCCCATCTCGCCGAGTGGATCGAAGCCGACATGCCCGGGCTAGAAGCGGGAGTAGTGCGGGAGATGGCTCAAATATCTGAGAATGCTGGACAGCCCGCAGAAGAGGGAGCCAAGATGCTATTGGGCACGCTCTGGTGAGCCTCAGACTCGCTTTCCCTTCGCCGAAGTCTTGGCTGACCGCTCTCCATCACACACAAAGGGCCCTCCAAGCCAACGCCCCCTTCGCGGCGCTCCACCACATCCTCTATCTCACCCAATCCACCCTCCTCCCCTTCATCCTCACCGAGCTAGACTCGCACCTCTCCTCCGTTCCCTCCCCTCTCGCCTTCGCAACCCTCTCCAACTCATCCTCCCTCCCACTCCTCACCTCCACCATCTGGGAAACCCTCCGCCTTTCCTCCTCCTCCTTTTCCATCCGCGTCGTCCAAGGAAAGGACGGCTTCTTCCTCTCCGCCCCGAAGACCTCCCCCGCTGGCGCCGACTCCCCGACTGGCCATCTCATCCCCTACGGCTCCAGAATCGTCTGCGCCACTCGCGTCTCCCATCTCCTCAACGAGAAGGAAGGTACCAAATGGGATGGCCGGAGGTTCATGAGCGAGGAAGGGAGGAAACGAGCCGCTCGAGATGTTCGAGCGTTCGGCGGGGGCATCTCGGTGTGCGAAGGACGGAACCTCGCTCTTTCCGAGCTTACCGCTTTTGCCGTGCTTCTCCTCTCTTCTTTCACCATCACTTCTATCCCTTCGGCTTACCCTCCTGGCGAGGCGAGGCCGCTGCATTTCCGGGGCGAGGAGAAGGAGGGCGTAGCGCCGAAGTTGCTGCAGGGGCGAGGTGAGTGATGTCGCTTTGGGGAGCAGCATGTTCCGCAGCTACGGTTGAAACTGATCATCTCAATTCTTGATGCAGTGGGACTTGGCATCCATCAGATCGCGGGAGAGGCAAGGGTCAAGATTGAGCGGAGGGTCAAGGTTGCGTAGCGAGGGCATCTATTGAGCTTCTAGCTCGGGCAGCAGGTTTACTATGAATGAGCCGCCGGATTGAGAGCGCCACATGTTCGTTCAGAGGAAGGAGAGAGTCGGCTTTTGAGGTCGCTTCGGCTCGGCATTGCTCGACTCGCCCATCTGTGGCTCCGAGCTCGGCAATCCTCCCGACGGCCTATCATAAGCGCAACGCCCAGCCGAAGAAAGAAGAAGACGGTGCTTGCGCGATACCAAGGCGACTTGAAGCGAGAGAGGCGGACGACGACCGTGCACTGGTGGTGGACGAGGTGGACTCGCTCTATGCGAAATACGGTCGAACAAAACTCGCGAGAGCTTCTAGCGTCTGGCACAATCACATTCGTTGGGAGGGTCCCTGCTCATCTCTTCCTCTTCGAGCTTCAAGCGAACGGGAGCCGACTCGCCAACGCCGAAAAGAAGGATAGGGCTAAGAGCACGATTGTGTTACAACGGCGAAGTCTATACCTAGTTCTCTCCCTCGGAATCCTCGTCACCTGTCGAGTAGCAAAATGATGAGCGAGTGCAGCAGAGATAGAGAGATGGCAGGGAACTCACCAGAAACCTCCTTGTTCTCCCTTGCGACCCTGTCCATCAAAGCCGCCAGCTCGAGGTCATCCGTCTCACTAACCGCCTTGGGCTTCATCTTGACGTTCAAAGCCCCACCATCCTCCTTCCTAATCACCTCTCCAATCACCTCAATCGCCTTCTCCAACAGCTCAATCGCGCCCGTCTTGTCCGTCGTGTTGCTAACCATGACATAAAGGGGAGGAGCGACCAATCGAATCTTGATGGGAATCTCCTCGGTCGAGAGGGCTTCGCCCGCGGCGAGAGCCTCTTGGATGGCGAGGATGCCCGAGTAGGAGAAGTTGGTCACCTCGAGGTCGGCACGGATTTTGACGGGTTGCGGGGTGAGACGGCGGGCAATGTTGGAACGAAGTTCCTCGAGAATGTCGGCGGGGATGGAGAGCTCGCCGAAGACGGACTCGGGCTCGCTGTGTGTTGAAAGCAAGCGCCGACGAGAGGAAGGGGGGGAAGGAAAGGGTCAGCCGGGGAGCTACCGGATCGGAAAAGAAAGATTACACACGTAATGGAAAGCTTGAAGGCCTCGTAGGCGTGACCATACTTCCTGTACAGTGGCCAGGCGACGAGCTGGTTGACCTCGTCCATCTCGGTTCCAGTCTTCTCGGCGACGTGACGCATGATCGAGTGCACCGTCTTGGACTTGTTGTAACGCTCCTCGCACTTGATGACATCCTCGGCCGAGACACGACGCTTTGAGAGGTCGATGTACCCTGTTTGGATTCGACCGAAGAAGGAGGGAGCAAAGACGCGGTGGAACAAAGGCATTAGCGATGGCTCATTGAGGGGCCCTCGGCTGGCTCTCTATTAGAGAGCGGCAGGAGGGTCGTGTAGGATGATATGAACGTACCCTTCTCCTTGTCGACCCTCATGACGACGACGACCTCGTTCCTTCCGACTCGAATGAGCTTTTGGATACTACGAATGCGCCGCCTCGAGAGCTCCGAGAGCAAGATCATACCCTCAATGTTGTCGTATTCGAGCTGTAATGAAATAGAGATCAGTCGAGCCCTATCGCGGAGCTCAGAGAGAGAGACTGACGAGCTTGACATAGGCTCCCATCTCCTGGATCTGCTTGACCTGAACCATGACCAGCTCATCAACCTGTAGTAAAGTAGAAGCACGATCAGATTCTACTAGTTCTATTGAGAGCTGTAGGACTGTAGCTGACCTCGGGGAACCTGTAGGTCGAACAAGAGGTGAGCCTTCAGGTTTGCTACGAGAGAGCGGCGTGACTCACTTGTTGGCGTAGAAACGCATGATGGGCTACAGATCTTTGAAACGAGACGAATGTGATGGACTACAGACGAGTCCTTTTGAGGGGGAGTTGCCGACGAGAACGAGCGGGACGAGCGACGGAAGCGGGGGGAGTGAGAAGCGCTGCTCGCGACCAAGTCCTGGCTTGACCTCCGCCAAATCGCTCCGACTCGCCTACAGGAAACGATGGCAGAGGGACTTCGTGTAGCTCTGTACGCTTGCATCAAGAAGCTCTTACTTTGCTCTCATACAAGCTGACGCTCCCACCTCCCCATAGTCACCCGCTTCCCATCCTCAACATCTCGGAGCACTTTACTCGCGTCTCGCTACAGCAAAATGATCTCGGCGTACGAGGTGAGCTCTCAGCTATGAATTCCTGATGTGCTACAGCTCGAGCTCACGCCCTGCTCTCCCCTAGTCGTCGGCGGTCTCTTGGGCATTCAAGTCGGTCGCGAGGTCGAGATTATGAACACGTTTGAATTGGTCATCAACAAGGCTGAGGACTCGGATGAGCTCGCGGTGGATCACGCCTACTTTGTCACCAGGGCCGAGCAGTGTGAGTAGGACTACAGAGCGCTGCCTGGCAAGCGCTGATGCGTCGGTCAAGCGCGCGCTGACCTGTCCTTCTTGCTCTGCTGCACCAGTCAAGCAAGTGTTCCCTACGTTCGACTTCTTGGGATGGTATAGCGTTGGCGACGCTCCCACACCTCAAGACATTGCCATCCACAAGCAGGTGAGGCGCTTCCCTCTCGCTCGCTCCTTGCGCCCCACTCTCTTGCTATTCGACGCTAACTCTTCGAACACCACAGTTCTTTGGCTACAACGAATCGCCTCTCTTCCTCCAGCTCTCGCGCACCACCACCGCCTCGGCCTCGGCCTCCGCATCCGCCGGATCCAACAAGGACCTGCCCCTCGCCATCTACGAGTCCAACCTCGAGATCATCAACAATGAGCCCGAAGTCGTCTTTACTCAGACGAGCTACGAAATTGAGACGGGAGAGGCCGAGAGGGTCGCGGTGGATCATGCGAGCAAGCCCGATATGGTCGGCGAAGGAGGACAATCGAGTCGTAAGTCGCTTCTGCCTTGCTTCTGTACTCTTCGCCTCTCTCCCGCGCTAACCTTGACTCACCCACCCTCCACTGCACCACAGTCATCGCCTCTCTGACGACCCAACGCAACGCCATCAAAATGCTCTTCGACCGAGTGTCCATCATCGTCGAGTACCTCGCCGCCGTCAGCGCCGGCACGGCACCCAAGGACGAGGAAACGTTGAGGCAAATCTCGAGTTTGGTGGCGGGTTTGAAGCAAGGTGGGGACGGCAATGCCGAGAGTGGAGAGTGGAGGGAGGAGTTCATGACGGTGAGTGAGCGACTCACTGAGATGGGGGAAGGAAATGGAGCTGACCTCTCGTCGATGGCGCTCATAGGAGTACAACGACGTCCTCCTCACCACCTACCTCTCGACTCTGACCAAGCAGCTCAACTCGGCCAACGAAGTGAGTCGCTCGCTCGGTTCTTCGACCCGGTTCCAGCTCGCTGCTCGACGCCTTTCATCACTCAACGCAAGGGGTCGCTAACTTGATCCTCTACCCCTCTCCTTTGCCCTCCTCCCTCCCTTCTTCCCTCTTCCTCCCGCCTCTCTTCCCCGTCCCTCCCCTACCCTCGGCATCCTCTCCCTTCCGCCCCATCTCCTCAACAGCTCCTCGACAAGCAACTCCTCCTCGTCTCTGGTGCCAACTCGTCCAGTGGAGGAGGAGGCGGAGGTCGCGGTGGCGGAAGGAGGGGCAAGGGCTCGTACGCCGGCTTCGGAGGAGGACCTGGAGGACCCGAATACTGAGCCACGTCGTCCTGCCCTGCCTTCTCGTTTCACCTTTTCAACTCGTTTCGCTCTTCGCAACCTACACTCGCCTTCCCACCACCGCCCGCCCACCCGTGTTCACCCCTCCTTCCC
>MWVB01000014.1:225162-239261 GCA_003054985.1 Leucosporidium scottii
TTACCGTATAAACCCTCACTCCCCTCGCTTTCTCCTCTCGCCCGCTTCCCTCGCTGTTCGCTGTACTTCCGTTTACCACCGTCCGTCAAGGGGTGACCACGAAGGGTCACCTCAACTTGCAACAGAGTCACGATACCCGTCAATATCGGTCCATCCTGCTCGCGAGATTGTACAGCGGAGAAAGCAGGCGCCGAGCGAAAAGGCGCAGGAGGGCTCCTCAGCTCTCTCCTTTGCCGAGTCTCGGTCGAGTGTGGTTGAAAAAAATCGTCGCCGCGTCCTCTACTGTCGCTTGCACAAAGAGAAGCGCCCAACAAGCTACAAGGTACAACCCCTCTCTCGCCTCGCGCTCGTCCTCACTTGATCATCCTCGGCTTCATCCTACTGACCGTCGAGCCCTGCTTCATCTTGCCCACCGGCTGGATCCCGAGCTTCCTCTGCTTCTTCTCCAACCTCTTCTCCTTCTTACTCATCGCCGAACCCTCGGTCGCCCTAGAAGCGAAAGTGCCTTTGCCATGTGTAGTCGGTGTAGGCGAGTCATCGTCGTCGGAGGGAGGGAACGCAGAAGTAGGGGTCGATGCGGAGGCGAGAGCGGAGGAAGCGAGCACGAGGGGAGGTCGAGGACCGGTGTTGGAGTGCTGGAGGTGCTGCTTCTTGGCTGGTGAAGGGCCGTGGGAGGAGGGGGATGGACTGCCGATACCGTTGGGGATGCCCTTCCAACTCTGAGCGCTCGGGCTGCCCTTGATCGAGGATCCTGCTCCTGCTCCCTCCACGCTCTCCCGTGGCCTCTTCTTCCCTCCTCCTCCTCCTCCTGCTCCCACTGCTCCTCCATGGTGCGCCTGCGCCGAGCTACCATTGATAACATCGTTCAGCTTCTGTCCCTTCTCCCGACAGTAAAAGAGGATGTAGGCGTTCTTGGCCTGCAAAGGCGGTTGGCAAGGCGAGACGAACGAGTCGTTCATGCTGTGCCATCTGCCGCCCGGTGACTTGACGTTGGCCGTGTAGTGACCCGAGTGAGGTCCTCCGCCCGAGTGGTTAACGATGCCGTAGAGGCGGTAGGAAGGACCGGGGGAGCGCTGCGAGGCGGGACAGGAAGGGAAAAGCGAATGAGTAGGGGAAGACGAGGTTAGCTGTAGGGTACTTGAGAAAGAAGAGACGGACGGGACTTACATCGGACATGTAAGGGCCGAGGTTGAGGGTCTCGGGGTAGGCGATGGGCTCGTTGATCTTGCGACCGGTGACGGTGAAGCGCTTGAGGTGAATGGTGAGGACCATGGGCGCTTGGTCGATGGTGAAGGACTTCTCGGCGTTGACGAGCTTCTTGCACCTGGTATGTGAAGAAGTGAGAGTCAGTTTCCGGCGACGCAGGAAGCGAAACCACCGAGCTCACTTTTCGCACTTGTACTTGTTCTGCCCCTTGAGGTGGTCGATCTTGGTGAACTCTCCCAGCGCTTCCTTGACGCTCCTGATGCCCCGCGGCAGGTCGAGCGAGAGGTCGAGGACCGAGTCGAAGGTGTCGGAGGGGTGGTCGCAGTTCAAACACTTGACGCGAGACCGTAGCCGCCCGCCGAAGATCTGGTGCACGAACGTGGAGTCTTTGATCGCTTGCGGTAGTTTGCTGTGTGGGAGGAGAGAAGAGGGAGGTCAGTCGAGGCTCCGAAGCGAAGGAGAAAAGCGCCGACGTACGGATCCTTGCCAAACATCTCGCTGAGCTGCATGTTATCGATGCAAAACCGCAGGAACTCGTGCGAGTCCTCTTGCCGACCGAAGCGGAAGTGCTGAGCGATCCCTGTAGAGCAGCCGAAGAGTTAGTTCTCGGTTCGGTCGCCACCCTCGGCGTTCCAACTCACGTCGAAGGTTCTTGGTGATGTTGGTAGGTGCGTAGGCCGACTTGTTCCTTTTGAACGAGTACTCGACGAGTAAAGGGTAAGCGCAGGTCATGCAGAAGCCCTTCTTCTGCTTGAACCCGCCTGCGCGAAGGGGAGGGGGAGTCAGCACGGCAGAGTCGAGGATGCGCAATGAGAACCCCGGCACGTACAGTTGGCGGAGTCGTGTCTCTTCTCCTCAGCGTAGCGCACTAGTGGTGGGGTGTGCAGCAAGCACTGGAGCGCGCTGTTGAGGAAGCAAGTGTTGCCGAGGTTCTCGAGCCCTGCTCCGATCTGGTAAGACTTGGCCCAGCCGACTGACGGGTCGATGGCGGAGAAGGGTGATCCTGGAACGGCTGCTGATGATGTAGCTGCCTTGGCGACGGCTCCGTTGGCGAGAGGAAGCTTGGAAGAGCCGGCGGACGCGTCGCCGTTGGTGAGGGGTGCTGAGGAAGGAGGAGCGGCCTGTAGAGCAGCAGAAGTTCAGTACAATCTACAGCGACGCGCCGTAAACACGACTCACGCGCTGGTTGATGGGCTTGTAGGGAACTTCGTCGCCCTTGCTCTTCTGCTGCTGCTTGACGAAGATGACGGGCTGTTCGAGCAAGCTGGCGATGGTAAGAGGACGAGAGCCTGCCAATCCCTTGTAGCTGAATCCGCTCGAGGTCCCTTCCCCCAGATCCATCTCGGTATCGAGCTGTACCGCGCGCGGCGGCAGCGTTTGCGTCTGGGACATTTTGGCGAGGATTTGAGCTCGAGTGTAGGCGAGTAGAGCGAGACGAGCGCGTCTGGGTATGTTGTAGTAGACTGGTTGTAGCTGCTGTGCTCGAGCAAAGAGGCAGAAGCAGCTGAGAGACGGCGAAAGGTGAACTCGGGCGAAGTGAACTCGGGCGAAGGAAAGCTCACCTTTCGGCTTTCGCGACCAACTCCCAGGTTCACGAGGCGGAGAGGGTTAGCTTCCGACCGCTCATCTCGCTACAGAATCATGGACTCGAAACCTGCAGTAATACTCACAGGTACGTTACACTACAGTTCCTGCTCTCACATGAGCTATCTTGCTACATCTAGCGCGCCCAGCTCACTCACTCGTCGTCATCTACGCCCTCCAGGAGCATCCAAGGGACTCGGTCTCGCTACGCTGTGAGTGCTCGCAATAGAGCTGGATCGTACCAAGCTCATCCTACTGCACATCAGCCAGCTCCTCCTCGAGGCAGGCGTGTCGGTCACCGCCATGAGCAGGAGCGAAACGCCGGAGCTCACTGCTCTCGCTTCCACGTACTCGGGCGCGCTCAACATCTTCAAAGGCGACGTGGCTGTTGATAGTGACAACAAGGTGCGACTGCTCGGATCTCGCACGCGCTCTCGGCCTCGCTGACATAAGGTTCCTCCCTCCTCAGGCGGCCGTCGACGTTACCATGCAGGCTTTCGGTCGTCTCGACGCTCTCATTCTCAACGCCGGAACTCTCAGTCCTCTCGGCACCACCGCTTCCCTCGCCGGCAGACTGGACGAGTACAAATCGCTATTCGACGTCAACTACTTCGGCTTGGTCTCCATGATCACCCACGCTCTCCCTTACCTCAAGGAGCGCGAGTCGAAGGACGATGCGGACAGTGTCAGTGGAAGGATCGTTCTCGTCTCGTCGGGAGCTGCTACGGGAGGTGTCGCAGGATGGGGACCTTACTCGTGAGTCGCCGAGCTCTTCGGCGCAGAGCCATCTCCGCTGCTGAGAGCTACTGAGCTCTTCAATCGGTGGTATACTGATTCTCTCCTCTTCCACAGCGCCTCAAAAGCCGCTCTCAACTCGCTCTGCCGCACTCTCGGCAACGAAGAGCCTTCCATCGTCACCGTCGCCGTCCGCCCAGGCGTCGTCGACACCGACATGCAGACCGCCATTCGCTCCATTGGAGCTCAACACATGACAGAGAAGGATCACGCCAAATTCACGGGTCTGCACGCGGAGGGCAAACTTGTGAAGCCCGCCGAGGCTGGCGCCGTGCTGGCTGGACTTGCGATGAAGGGCGAGAAGAAGTGGAGTGGCGAGTTTGTCAGCTGGGATGCGAGTGATATGGATCCTTATCGGTCATTGTAGTGTGATGGAAGTCGACGCACATTTTGGGCCGAGTTCTTCGCCGAGGGTGAGCCTGAGGGGGCTCAGATGCACCCTCTCGAGCTCGCCAGAGTGCGTAAGATGGCGTATCGAGAGGGAGTGGTCTCTCTCTGTATCGATCTCTCCCCTCTGAGATGGGCACCGTTAAAGCTAGGCTCTCTCTGGCCGCGACGAACATGGCCTTCAAGTTCGCCGAGCTCCTCCTCGCTCCAGCGGGAGAGGGCAGCAAGTGAATCGCCTCGGCGAAATGCCACTTCTGCAAGTACTACTGCGAAGGGTACAGGCTTTGTCAAAAGAGGCTGACTGGGCTACAAGTCGGGATAAAGACCCATCCTTGAGCGCCATCTATCCGAGCCGGCGCCGAGCCTGGGCTCTCGCTCCTTCCGCTTCAGGCAATTCGTCTTGCTTCCCTCCAGACGCGGAGCCCAAAGCAGGCTGCAGATTGCTATGGGGCAAGGTACACGCAGGCAGCTGAATACTTTCGTTCTCGCGCCTGATCGACTGCAGAGGACGCCTTCCGTCGCTCCTCCTCCCGCCTCTCCTTCTTTTTCGCTCGCCTTTGTCACTCTTTCGCTCCGTCGACGACCCTCAGGAGATCCTACAACATGCGATCCTTCAGTGCTGCTCTCCTCGTCTCCCTCGCCCTCGCTACAGGATCTGCCTCAGCTCAGCCTCTCTCAACACCCGACGATGGCTCGCTCGCGATCCCCCTGATGAAGCGTAGCATTGCCGAGCTCACCAATGGTGATGGCACTGTCTCTTGGGCGCGTCTGCAGGTGAGTAAAGCCTGTAAGTGATCGCCTTCGGCGCTAACCTTCCCCTCGTGTCCGCCGAACAGGCTCACGTCGCCAAAACGCAAGCCAAGATCGTTCGAGGAGTGGGGATCTACAGCAGCAACTCGGGCGAGGATTTGTCGCTGCACCCCCAGAACGTCGGCGTCGTGGAGGAGCAGGACCTCGGTCGTCGCGCGTGGGAGATGCCCGCCGAGTCCGATTCCCTCGAATGGGATGGCGACGAGGACGCTTCCTCCGCACCAGATCTCGTCCCTGGTCATATCGAGCGCCGAGGAGAGGGTCGAGTCTTCCAGGGATTTCGAGGAATCGGCATGCTCGGCGCAGCTGGCTCGGCGCTCAGCAAGCG
Organism: Leucosporidium scottii; assembly: GCA_003054985.1. Lineage (NCBI taxonomy): Eukaryota > Fungi > Basidiomycota > Microbotryomycetes > Leucosporidiales > Leucosporidiaceae > Leucosporidium > Leucosporidium scottii. The sequence continues at coordinate 230,273 of MWVB01000014.1, forward strand.
CGTACTGAACCCCAAGAACACCCCTCGCGTCAAGCCATCTTCCAAGACTGCCACGACAAAGTCGACTACCACCAGCGCACCGGCACTTTCGGCAGCAAAAACGACCGCCGTCAACTCGGCTTCCCTGCGCTCAGCTTTGCGAGCAGCGGCAGCCAGCTCTCGGTCCTCGGTTCGCGCAGCAGCTAGCTCGAGCTCGAGCTTGAGGGCGGCAGCATCAAGCTCCTCCTCCAAGGCTGCTGCAGCGTCCTCCAGCTCGATGGCGGCGGCTCAAGCTTCTGCGAGCTCGGCGTCAGCAGCTGAGGCATCGCAAAGCTCAGCTTCCGCCGCTAGCGCATCCGTCGCCAGTGCATCTGCTGCCAGTGCATCTGCTGCCAGCGCCTCATCCTTGGCTGCCGCGTCATCTCCCTCCACGGGATCGACGGCGCTCACCGACTATTGGTCTGGCTCGCGTAAGTTCTCCCAGCACACTCGGCTCTGCTCCTCGCTGACCTTTCGTCTTGACTCGCAGTCTGGGCTGGCGCTCTCACCATCGGCACTCCTCCCAAGTCATTCCTGATCGACTTTGATACTGGGTGAGCCTTCCAACTACCTCGATGCCGTTCGCTCGCTGACTCCCCCCCTCTTTCAAAGCTCGGCCGACCTCTGGATCCCTTCCTCCGCCTGCACCTCCGCCGCCTGCGCCCCTCACACCAAGTACGACCCTGCAGCCTCCTCCACCTCCTTCGCCATGACGAACAAGTCGCTCAGCATCACCTACGGCGACGGCTCGTCGACGACTGGCCCCGTCTACACCGACGTCGTCTCTCTCGGCGGTCTGACGGCAGTCGGTCAAACTTTGGGAGCTGCTACCGGACTCTCGAGCGATTGGCAGGATGATCCTATGGACGGACTGATGGGCATGGGCTACAAGAGCATCTCGCAGATGAAGGCGAACCCCTTCTTCCAGACGGTGAGCTCTTCTTGGACGCCCCCTCCGTAGCCTCAACATTGACATCCATGTTTCTCCTACAGCTCGTCGCCCAGAACAAGGTCGCCACGCCTCAATTCTCCTTCAAGCTCACCCAGTCGGGCTCGGAGCTCTTCCTTGGCGGCATGAACAGCGAGCTCTACATTCTTGGATCGACCGTGTGGACCCCCGTCACCTCAAAGTCATACTGGGTCGTCGCCTCTACCGCCAACGTCAATGGCGCGGCCGTCTCGAGCCTCAGCGCCATCATCGACAGCGGCACGTCGGTCATCGTCGTGAGTCTTCTCCTCCGTTCTGCTCGGCTCGCCTCGAGCCCTCCCTTCTTCAATCAAGAGAGAGACTTCTCCCTTCTCAGAGGAGAAGGGGCTCGAGTTCAGACCTCCCGCTTCTCGGCGTTCTCTGACTCACTCGTTCCGCAGGCTCCTACTTCCGCCGCCGCCTCCTTCTGGGCCTCCGTCCCCAACTCGGCGGTCTACGGCTCGGGCTACTACACCTATCCCTGCAGCGCCGCCCTCACCATCTCCTTCTCCTTCGCCTGCTCGACGAAGCAGTGGGCCATCCCCTCCGATCTGCTCAACCTCGGCAAAGTGTCCAGCGGATCGACTCGCTGCGTGGGTGCCATCGTTGGAGCTGATGTTGGAGTTTCGGCTTGGATTTTGGGAGGCTCGTAGGTCCCTTCCCTTCTTCACAAGCACGCAGCGGCTGACCCTTTCGCGACCACAGGTTCATGCAGAGCCTGTACACGACCTTCGACTTGCAGAACAACCGCGTCGGATTTTCGACTCTGAAGTAGCGAGAATCTTCATCCACCGTTCAGCCTACCATCCCGCCTGACTTTCAACCTACATCCATCCCCCCTTTATCTCGAGCTCGGCTTCAAAGCACACGGTTCGGCGCCCATCGCTTCCCTTTGTAACATTTAGGAGGCTTGTAGCTCGTTCTCCCCACAGCATCATCACATATAGTCTCAGCATCTTCGGTAGCCTTAGATCCAGCATCACAGCAATCAGCATCGCATAGTCTCGTCCGCGCCGAAAATCGTTCATCAAGCGAATCGCTAGTCGCTCGGAATGTTTGCTTGCTTCTGCTCGAATCTCTCGAGAGGCTTCTGGTGAAACGAAGAAGAGTTGTACAGGTCCTAACAATTACTACTGGTACACTCGGCGCCAACCTCAAGACTCAATCGTCGCCCGCTGGATTATCGGAGCCCTTATATCCCGCACTAAATCCCGCACAATCATACATCGTAGTAGCTCTTGACGACGTGCGAGATGGAATCGCGAGTCGGCGCCTTGAGCCTCTTCTTGTCTTCGACAAAGACGTCGTCTGTTGAAAGCGAAGAGCGAGGTTAGCCTCGGCGCAGAGGGCGAAGAAAACGGCGAGAGGGGGCGAGAACAGTCGTCGAGACTAACCAGGAAGAGTGACAATAATTTCCCTGTCTCCACCGAAACGGAACTGGTCGGCGACGACGTTCTCCGAGAAGCGACGGAGGGTGTAGTTGGACGTGTTGCCTTGCTTGACGTGACGGAAGTTCCAAGCGACTGTGGGGTGCGAAAGAGTGAGCCGAGAGTTGCGAAAGTACAGTGAAGGTGAGACTTACCGATGTAGGGTCCGGTCGAGGTAACAATGGTACGCTCGGTCGAGTCGAGGCCGGCATTGAACCTGACGAGAGGGAGAGAGGTCAGCGGGAGAAGAAATCGCAGAGAGGAAAGAGAACTCACTTGGCCGGTGTGAACGAGACACCCTCCCTCGACTGCTCCTGCATATGAGCGACGTGCTCGGGCTTGAGTTGCAGCCTCTTAGGCGTAGGCTTCTGGCTCGCCGGGAAGCTGCGATCGAAGCCTGACGATCCACCGTACTTGCCCGCGCCCTCGGGAATGAGAGTGTCGATGAGGAGGAGGTACGTCTTGCAGGTGGCGAGCACCCAGCGTCCGTCGGCGGTGACATCGATGCCCAGAATGGGGTCGCCGAGCGCCGGAAGGGCGGTTTTCGCATTTTTGCCGAGCTTGTCGAAGAGGCGAATGTCTCCCTTGTTGGAGGCGACGGCGAGACGTCCCGATTCGGTGGTGGTGGCGACCGAGAAGTTGTTCTTGGTGGCGTACTGCTTGAACTCGGAGTCGACGAGCTTGGAGCCGGCGAGACGAGGGTCGATTCGGAAGACACCGTTGTGCGAGAGACCGATGAAGGTTTGCTGCTGGGTGGTCTGAGCGAACTTGGAGTCGGGGAGGAAGGAGGAGATGTCGATGTCGTCCGAGACCTTGTACTCGTCGACGACCGTGCCCGTGTTGAGATCGAGACGGTAGAGGGCGCCGGGAGCGAGAGGGTTCTGCAGAATCATTGAGGTGTCTGTGGGGAAGGAGGAAGGGTCAGTAAGAAGAGCAAGAGCGAGAATCAGACGAGCAACTTGCCCTGGTTGTGAAGCATGACCTTGCTCGGGGTGAAGCCCTTCTTGCCGTCCGGAGTAGCGAGATTGACGATGCTGGTCATGAACTTGAGCTGTAGATGTGGGGATAGGAGTGAAGGAAGAGAGGCATCAGCGATCGCTCGGCTCAGCCAATATCTCGCAGCTCACCTTCTTGCCTCCATCCCTCTGCTGCTTGAAGACGCCGATCATGTCTCCTTGAACGACGAACGACCTGCAGCGAAGTGTCAATAAGGGTAGGTTCGCAGAGGAGGAGCAGTACAAGCTCACATGTCGTCCTTGTAGCCGACCGCGAGCTGAGAGTTCTTGGTCCGCTTCGTCTTCGAGTTGAACTTGGGCCGCTCGTCCTCGTCTGTAAACAAAGAAGGGGTTAGTATAGTCGAGCGAAGAATGGCAAGAGTGCGCAACTCACCAGACTCGATCTCTTCCTCTTCTTCATCTTCCTCCTCCTCCTCCTCCTCCTCCTCGGCCTGTGCCACCTCGGGATCCTCCTCTTCCTCTTGAATGCCATACATCTCGGTATCCTCGACATATGCGCTCCTCTGATACTCCATCTCATCCTCCTTGAGCTTCTTCCAAGCGCCGGCTCCCCACTTGCCCTCGAACAGAGCCGTCGCGACGGCGTGCTGCATCTTGTCGAACGTCGACTCTTGAGCGAAGCGGATGAGCCAGGTGTAGACGGGAGAGTGCTCGCCCTCGGCCGTGGCGCCTTCCGAGAAGTTGAAAACCATCGAGAGCTCGCGCTTCGGAGAGGGCAAGGAAGGAAGGTCAGCTCAGTCGGCGGGAGGGACAGACCAAGGACTCACCTCGCTAAAGTTGGTCTCGGTGTCCAATCCCATGCTGACCCAAGGTCCCTTCTCTCCCTCAACCAACAGCCAGTATCCCGCCTCCGTCTTGTGGATGCTCGCCTCGACGTCCTTCTCCTGGATCATGAAGAAGCCCGTAGCGCGGTCGTAGAGGTGGAGATCCCCTTTGACGCTGACGATGGGGGCATCCGAGGTGCTGGCCGGTGCAGCAGTCGTCGGGGGCTTCTCGACCGGGGTGGCAATCTCGGGCGGCTCCTCGCTGTAGGCTCGGCCCTTCCCTTTGGAGGCGGCGCTGGGCCGGGAAGGAGTAATGACAGCCTTCTGCATGAGAGCAGCAGCGAGCTCGTCACCGCTTGAGTCGCCCTCGTCCTCTGATTCCGAGTCGGCGACGGTGGGCTTGCGAACCGAGGGAGGTGGAGGGCGCTCGTCGTCCGAGTCACTGTCGGGAGTCTCGGCGCGGAAGAGAGCCTGCTTGGCGGGCGTAGCGTTAGGAGCAGAGGCGGAAGGAGGGGTACGCCTGACGAACGGAGGAGGTCAGCGGTCGAGTCGCTCTGCTTCCCGAACGCCGAGCCGACTCACTGGACCTTGAACATGTTCTCCAGCTCGACTTCAATCTCCTCTGCCTCCCTCTGATCCGCCGGCCAGTCCTTTCCCTCCTGCCTCTCCCACATGCACCTCCAGCTCAAGCGCTCGAAGTCGGTCGCAAGCTCGTTGGCGCTGGTAGAAGCCTGAGCGAGCACAAACTCAAACTCGTCGTCGGGTCCATCTCCGTCGGGGTCGAGCCAGCTGAAGGAGAGAGGCGCGGGAGAAGGAGCGGCTGGGTCGAGCGTGGGGCCGAGCGAGAGGAAGAGGGACGAGTCGAGGGGGAAAGAGCGCTCGTCCGAGTCTGTAGGGAGGCAGAGCGGGTCAGCAAAAGCCTGACTGTATGTAGGATCGATTGGACTGACTCTCGGCATCCTCCTCGAGCAGCTGCTCCTCGCCCTCTTGATAAGCGCGGGTCACGACGAGCTGATACTCCTGCTCATGAGTAGTGCGTCGGATCGAGAGAGAAGCGTCAATGAAGCTGTAGTAGACTGGGGTGAGCTTTGTACTATACTTGAAGCGCTACAGAGAGACGGCTCACATGCACTCGCGTCCAGCCTTGAGGCTGTCGGGGCGAACGAGGAAGAGAGCGCCGCCGTCGATTGAGCTGAGTTCGGCGGTGGGAGCAGGACCATTGATCCCAAAGACTGCAAAGAATCAAGACGGTCTCGCTGGTCAGCTACAGGACACTCCTCGGGCGAAGAGCTCGAGCTCACGTCGGTTGACCTTGGATGTTGTTTGAAGTGGCGCAAAGAAGTGCAAGAAAGACGTTAGTAGAGCGTATAGTACAGCAGAGAGTACCTTCATTACTCACTAGAAACATGGCTGGGTGGCGCGAGTCGACTTATCGCAGTTGGAGCTCGCTGGTCGACTGGTCAAGGGTCGAACTTCGTCTGGCGACCCGACCAAGTCGACCGACCCCCTTTTTTCGGTCCAAGTGAGTTCTCGTTCTCGGCTACGGCTTTGGAGCCAGTCTTGTGATACGAGAACCGACGAAACAGCTCTCGCTCTCCTGCACTGCATCTCTCGGCCACGACAGCGCCTGCGAAACTGCTTCCTGCCTTTTTCGAGCACGACCGACAGCGAGCCTATCAACCTCCAACGAAACGGATATGCACACGAAAAGAGCCAGAGATTAAGAGAGGGGATACGAGACTATTAGGGAAGGGGATACGTCTAAGGGAAGGCGGTACGGATCCGCTGGAGAAGGAGGGTGAGCTGAGCCTCGTTGCCGCTGAGCATGTCGTCCATTGAGATCTCGTCGGCTGTGCAAGAGAAGAGAGGTCAGCTCTCGAAGCACCAAAGTAGACGTGGCGAATGACTCACTCGATACGAGGGGCGTAAGGAAGTCGAAGACTGTGAAGGGACGCGACGAACGCCGAAGGTCAGCTCGACTCCTCCTTCTCGGTCCAGAAGCAAGGGACTCACCATTGAAGACGGTATCAAAGTACTCGGCATCGAAAGGCTGGCCCTTCTTCGCCGGCGGCTGGTACTTGTCAAACTCGGCGTCCGAGATGTTGCTGCTCTTGCCGCTGAGGCTCTCGACGAGCCTCACGAGAAGCCTCCCGGATCGGAGGGAGTCGCTGAGATCGGTGGCGAGGGGTGTAGACGGAGGAAGGGAGGCGTTGACCCAGGCGAGAAGCTCTTGGTCCGAGGAAGTCTGGCGCTGGGCCTGCGAACTCACGGTCAGCGAAAGCTCGTCGAAAGGAAGGCGAGCGAGAGAGGCAACTCACCGACTTGGCGGGAGAGACGGGAGTAGCAACGGGAACGGATTTTGGTGCGGCGACAGGTTCCGAGCTAGCTGCCAGCTGCGAGAGGGTAGTGTTGGCGTTCGAGGACGACGAGCGCCGAATGCCGCCCGAGGGCGGAGTGGCGAATCCCGAGCCGCCCATGAGAGGCGAGCCGGGCGAGAACTCCATGAGGATTTGCGCGTCCTTCGGTGTCAGGGTGTTGGGGTTGGTTCCAGCGTCTGGGGAGAGGAAAGGTGAGCGCAAGGTCGACGAAGTCGGGCGACGGGCGTCACTCACAGCGCTCGCGCTGCACTCGTGCGCGCTCGGTAGGCGACGGAGGACGAGGACGAGGGTTCATCGATTGCGCGACCGAGAGCGGCATGGTGTCCATGTCGCAAGACGAGACGACAATTTCTGCGAGTAGCGAAGGTGGTCAGCTCCGAGCTCGCCTCGCGACGACGGTCGAAGGTGCTCACCAGAGTAGTCCCTGCCAATCGTCGCCTTCATGATCTCCTTCATCCATGTTCGAATGGTGACCTGCTCGGCGGCACTGAAGAAGTGAGGTCGCTCATGGTCGTGAACGATCTTGAAGCCGAACTGGCCGACATGGACGTCGGGATCGGAGATGACTCGGTAGCCTCGGAGGTTGATGAAGCCCTTGGCCTTTTGCTCCTAGACGAGGCCGAAAGTGAAGAAGGTCAGCTCGGTTCGGCGCAGGAGAGGAAGGGGAAAGACGTACGCCCTCGCCCTTTAACCAGTAGAGGTGGATACCCTTGAGCACAAAGAAGCGCGGCTTCCACGAGTTGTACTTCTCGCCCTTCTTCTGCATCCATCCCGTGTAGTCGGGGGTCCCAATCCTCTCCAGCAGGTTGCTGCCGTCCGTAACAGCGTCGGGCTGCGCGGTAGTCATCTCGCTCGAAGCAATATCGACGACCCTGGGGCTCATCGACGAGGGAGCGTCTCGTGGTGAGCCGAGGGTAGATGTCGACGACTTGCGGAGGTTCTCAATCCCGGCGTTCTTCTCCGAACCGCTGCCGCCGAAGGAGCCAAAGAGGCGAGTGGTGCGCTTGGAGGCGTTGAGCGCCATGCGAGAGCGAGTGGTCTTGGCGTCGCCTCCCGAAGATCCTGGGCGAGCGACGCGGCCGTCCGAGTCGATGAGGAGCGCGCTGCGACGAGAAAGCGACTTGAGCGCTTGTACAAGCCGAGGGAAAGAGGTCAAGACTCACGTAGGGACTCGTGGTGGTGGCTTGCGGTTGCGACCGAGAGCGGCGCCGAAGAACGTGCTGCTTCGATCGCTGGCTCCGCTGTCCTTCTTCTTGCGCGTGAGGATGGGACTGGGAGGAGCGCTCGTGTCCGACTTATCGGTTCCCGAGCGACGAGAAGCGGGCTTGCTCTTGCCGCGAGTAGAGTCAGAACGAGAGTTGGAGGCAATGGCGGCGGCGGCGGGAAGAGCGGCGATCTAGAGACGAGGAGAGCATGAGCAAGCGTTCGGTGTGCAGACAACTCGAGCGAAGCTTACGACGGGAGTCTTGGTGACGCCAGCCTGAGTGTCGGTCTCGTTGTCCTCCTCGGGGATGGGTTGGTCGAGCGAATCCTGGGCGGCGCTGTTCTGAGTGTCACCGGTGACCGACCGCTTGTGAGCTGTTGGCGAGGCCTGGGTGCTCGAGATAGCGCCGGTGGAGCGACGGGGCTGAAGGCTACCGACGCTTCGGGCGAGCTGTTGGGAATAAGAGTCGAGGTCAGCGCCTCTCGGCATGAGAAAAGCGACGAGAACGCACCGAAGAGGTGGGCCTCACGATGCTCGAGCTGTCGTCCTCAAATCCGAGCCCTTGCACGTTCTCGGGTGGGAAAGAGAAGGAGGCCTGTCCCGGCGAAGCGAAGGAGAGGTTGCCAGGGCTGTCCGGTTCGTAGCCCGACAAGCTCGGCGAGACGACGTCGGCGCGAGAAGGCTTTGGTACGCGAGTCTTAAGCTCCTTGATGGCGTTGTAGATGTGGACACGACGGCCGAAAGCGATGAGGTCAATCTCCTTGAGCATGGCGACGTCCATCTCGAGCAAGACGTCTCCCGAGATCTCGTGCTCTGCGAAGCGAAGGCTCGAGTCAGTGATAGGCTCACGACGACAATGCACAGGGAATAGACTCACCTTGGAACTTGCTGAGGGTGAGGGTGTCGAAGCCCTTGCCTCGACCCCACTCTACGACGTCGTCGACCGACCAAAGCGTGGGATCGTGAGGCGGCGCCGACTTCGATCCATTGGCGCTACCTTGAGGACTCGTGTCGATCGTTGCGACGCTTCCAGCGGTGAGAGGCGCCGTGCCGAGTCGAGAGGAGGACCGCGAGTGAGGTGCGCTGGTGAGAGAGGCGGCGGGGGAGGCGTGGATGGGGTCGGTCGTCGTCATGATGGGCGCGGGAATGGTCCTGGCGGGTGCGGCGATGGGAGAGGAGGAAGGGAGAGGGAGAACGACGGCGGGGGGAGGGGTC
>MWVB01000014.1:240428-260837 GCA_003054985.1 Leucosporidium scottii
GGAAAACCGCCGAGCGGAGGGTGGGGGAGGTGTACGACTTGGGGAAGAGGCCGACTTCTCCAGCTAGATTGCGGCCCTGTAGTCAAAAGTGTGAGTGAATGTAGAGCTCAACAGCCCTTCTCAGCCCCCCAGAGCCTCAGCGGCACTCACCTCGTACCATCCGTCTCCGAATTCTGAGTCGTCGCTGAGCACCAGGATCTTCTCGCCTCGGGAGAAACTTAACTCGTCGGAATTCTCAGCTTCGAAGTCGTGTAACCCGTAGACGGCGGCGGGTTCGACGCCCGTTTCCGCGACCCCCATCCTGCGCGCGATGGTCTGGTCGTAGGAGGGTGTAGAAGGGCAGTGGGTGCTTCCGACTTGATGAAGTCGAGAAGGCTGTGCAAGAGCAGCTGTTAGCGAGCGAAGGACAGGGAGGAGAGTCGATTCGCTCACGCTCCGCGATCGAGATGCGGACGAGGCGAGGTGGTGCAGAGGTAGGTGCCCTTCGCAAAGAGTTGTACTGTAGCTCTTTGCTCTTTCGCGTAGCGGCAGCCGACCTAGCGAGCGAAGGGGAGGAGGGGAGGGAGGAAGGCGAGCACTGAGACAGCGACGCGGGCGTGGGTGGCTGGCTGATGATGGGGTACGATCCGATGTGCTTCGAGTGAGCTCGTGCACTCTACTCGTGAGATGCTCCGCTGCTCCGACGAGTCGAGGTTGAGACGAGGAAAGATGGCGGAGGGAGAAGAGGCTCGCGCCCGAGCCGCGATTGGGGTTCGGACATGAGAAGACTCACGAGAGGGCTTCCCTGGCACTGCTCGGCTCTCTCGATGAACGGTACAGTTGAAATGAGATGCAATCCAAGTACATAACGCAAAATCAATGTCTGTTGATACCTACATGCGAAAGGAGAGAAAGAGGGCCTTGCTATTACTAGGAGATGCGAGGGAGGCCAACGAGGAGGGGAAGAGGGGCAGCTAGCTGATTGGCGTAAGCCTGAAAATGCTGCGGACGCTCTTGTTGCGAGAGGTGAAGGTAGGGGTCCCCGAAGTGCCCGGGAAGACCCTCGGCGTTGTGCTCGAGCTGTCCGTCGCCTCCCTCGCCAGTGCTCCCTTGGAGCTGCTCCTCGGTCGACGCGGCGTCGTGTATAACGCATAGTCGGGGGAGGATGCACCAGAACCGCCCGTGGCTGATGACCTGCTCGACGCCGGACCGAGTTCGGAGAAGGCGGGCGACGGTGGCTCGACGGTGGGAGGAGAAGGTGCTGGGATGCCAAGGTGAAGGGTTGAGGCGGAGGTGAGGTTGGCCCGACGGGAGGCGTTGCTGTGAGGCGACGAGCTGAAGAGGTTCGACAGAGTGGGGCTCGACTGCACCCTCTTGGAGAAGAAGCCTCCCAGCTTGGTCGACGGGCGGCGCTGCAGTCCTTGGTGGACGATGACGGGGGTGACGAGCGCCTGCCGCTTCTCCTCGTCGCTGAAGGATGGAGGGATGAGGCCGGTGCCGAGGCCGAGCGAGCTACCGCGACGCCTGACCTTGAAGACGCTGGCGACTCCATCGCTGAGAGCTTGCGGACCCCATCGAGGCGACTGAGGTGGCGCCGAAGTCGAGAGAGGGACGGGGATTTTCGAATCGAGCTGCTCGAGGTCGAGGGTGTGGAGGTCGGGCGAGGGAGGGATGGAGGAGGGAGGGGTCTCGTTGGAGTAGGCGCTGCTGCCGCCGATGACGAGGCCATGCCCATGCGAATGGGAGGAGGACGAGTTGGTGCCGGTGCCCGAAGAGGAGGCGGTCGAAGAGACCGAGTTGTTGCGCTCCACGTCGGCAGCGAGGGAGGCCGAAGGGGTCGTCGCGGTCGCGGAGAGGGCGGCAGGCGAGGGTCGTCCGTGGAGCGAGGAGTGAGAAGCGGCGCGCCTCAAGGCTTTCGAGCCCCAAGTGCCGCTCTTCTTCATCGTCTCGGCGAGCTTGGTGTCAATCTCGGGCAACACGGGCCTGCTCCTTCCACTCCCCCTACCTCGACGCATTGATGATCCCCACTTTTGCCCCGCTGGCTCGTGGTAGATGAGCGAGGCCTCTGCATCGAAGCCGACCGCACCGCGGTAGTCCATCATCTGCGCCTCGATGGTGCCCAGGTCGACGCACGACATCCTCCGCTTCTCCTTGGCGAGCATTCGTACCGACGCCTGCGCCTGCGCCGTCATGCTCCTCTTGGGTCCCGACATGGTTCTTGTACGAGTACCACTAGACGAGCCGCCGCGAGCGAGCCTGAGATTCTCCGACTCGCGCATGGTCTGCGCGCGAGCCGAGAGACACTGCTCGGAGAAGACGTCGCTGAGGCGCAGGTCGATGGCAGCGCGTTGAGCCGCCGGGGCTTTGCCGAGGAAGGACGAGGCGGTGGTGGAGAAGCGGTGACGCTTCGTGTCGGCGCCGTAAGAGTGAGTCGAGGCGTGACTGGCGGTAGCGACGAGTTGGGGGAGGGCAGGGATGATGGGCGATTCGGGCACGATGGGCGAAGAGGCGTCGTCGTGCGGTGGAGAGGAGCGGTCGACGACGGCGCTCATTGAGGGAGTGCTGGACGAGCGAGCGTGGGTCCGACGAGGAAGGGCGACGGTGTTGAGCGCAGGCGAGGGGGCAGCGGAGACGCTAGAGACGAGCGTCTCGTCGAAGAGGGTAGCCTCGCCGTTGCTGTCCTTCTCCTGATGATCCCACGCCCGATGAGCTTCGACCTTAGCAGCGCTGAGTTGCGCGAGCCAGACGATCTTTTCGAGGGCGCAGGTCGCGCCGAGCTCGAAGTGATGATCGCGGTACGAGAGTCGGATGCTGTGAGGTAGCAGACCTGAAAAAGAAATGAGGTCAGTGACCAGCGAGACTGGTGAAAGAGGAAAGAGCGCACCTTCACCTTCCTCGACGTTCTTGAGCTCGAACAGGCGAAGCGGCAACCATTCCCGAGGCTCGTAGCTGTCGCGCTTCTTGATCTTGCCGACGATGAGGTGTGACCGGTAGAGGAAACAGCTGCAGATGCACACGCAGTCAGCTTTCGGCTCCCTGGAGGACAAAAGCTCGAGCCCTCCAGCTCACCCATAGTACTTGACTCGAAGGGCCTCGGGCGCCATAGATCGGTGCAGGAAGTGAAGGGTGCCGACGAGAAGCGTGGGCCCGAGTACATCGCAGAAGGCCGAGCTGATGGACTGTGAAGACGCGAAAAGGAAGGTCAGAGGGCTGCTTCCGCGCTGTCGAGGGGATTCGGCTTACGGGGAGAAACTCCATCCTCGCTGCGACCACCTTGGTCCGCAATTCTCCCTCCCGTTGACGCTTCGCCTCGTCGACTCCTTCGGCGACGGCTCTGAGCCCCTCCCAGGCAGCCTCCACCTCATCCCTCTCTTCGCCATGATCCAAGTTCTTGAGCACGGCGCCGAAGACGAGAGGGTAGCGACAGATGCGCTGCACTGGCGCGATAGCGTAGTCGGCATAACGAAGCTTGGAGCGCGGAAGGGTGGGCGGAAGGTCCGTGAAAGTCGTGACAGGACTGGCGGGAAGGGGAGGTAGAGTCGAGGGATCGCGCTGGCTGGCGAGAGTTGGTGAGGTGGGAGGGGAAGAGACGAGTGTTGGTGTAGAGGTGGAAGTGAGAGTTGGCGTGGAAGCGAAGAAGGGCGAGGTCGTCAATTGAGTGGCGAGTGGAGTTTGGTCTCCCGAGCTGCTCGACCGAGCTCGCGAAGCGCATTGTCGCTCGTAGGCCTCCCACTCGGGTCGTCCTGCCACGGCTCGAATGATGTCGACAGCTTCGCTGTGGCGAGCACAGAACTCGCTGTAGAGCGTAAAGTTGGGGAGCTGTCGGGATCGCCGATTAGCTTCACCGCCTTTCTCGGGCGACGATAAACGACCAAGCTCACCTCGTCCACAAAGATGCGAGCCACTCGTCCCGCTGCCTTGCGAACCTTGCGCTCTTGTAAATCCTCGGTTCTCGCCTTGCCAGTCTGCCATCCGATCTCGGCCTCGACCTGCTGCAGGCGTCCAACAATCCGCTCGTGCAGCTCGAGAAGCGCATCTGCGTTGCGGACAACTGCTTCGACATCGGCCGTAGACAGCATTGGTAGGAAGGGCAGCGTTTGGAAGTAGACCTATGGACGACAGAGAAGCAAAAGGTCAGCCAAACCCTCTTGCGAAGCTGCCGCCGACCGGGAACGCCGAGCTCACCTTGACGAGAGTGCGAAGCCTGTCGAGGTAAACAGTCTCGGTTTCCACAAGTTCCGAGAGTGCGTGAAAGCGCTTCTCCTCGCGTCCCACGCCTGCGTAGTGCTCGACCTCGGCCAGCACGGTTTCGTAGGCCTCCTGAGGGTTCTCGTCGAGCTCTACGGGCTCCAATGTCGCTGTTGGGATAGGACTTTCGGCCGCGATGGTGGCGAGAAGGTTGGGAGCGGAGAGGGAAAAGGGTGATTGCTGGTAGAAGGACTGTTCGTCCACCGAAGGCCACTGCGTTTTGGACGAAGGGTCGAGACCAGCCGTCGGCGGAGTGAAGCACAGCTCGACGGGGGAAATGGGCGCGGGAGGAGTGAATGTGGGAAGCAATGGTGGCGAGGAATGCGAGCGCGTCATAAAGGCTGGCGGCGAGGCTGGGGAGGCGGGGATGCTCGAGAGGAAGGGCGTCTTGAACGCGCGCAAAGCGGGTCCCAAAGACGGCCTTGGAGATGTCCGCTTGGGCGATACCGATGAGGAGCGAATCTTGCTAGTGGAGGGTGGCGCTGGCGACGATGAGTTGGGGCGGGAGGAGGGGCGTGCTTCGGTGGGCTGAGGAGCTCGCGGAAGCGACGGCGTTGCCGAGCGTCGCCGGAGGAAGATGTAGTCGTCGTCGGAGGTGGTTTCGAATGATGTTTGACCCTCGTAGTAGGAGGAAGGTCGCTTGGTATCGGCGAGGCGAGGGCGTCTGGGCGCTGCGTTGCTGCCGCCGCCTTGCAGCGAAGCGGATCGAGGCCTGCGAAGAGCATCGCTGCCTTCGGCGCCAGCGTCGTCGAGTCCTACACCGTCCATGATGCCCGATCCGACGCTCATACGCCGAGCGGCCACCTTGAGCTGTTGCTGCAGCAGCGCGACCTCGCCAGCGGTCTGAGATGAAGGGGCTACGCCCATCGAATCTCGCGCCTCTTCCTGCTCTTGGCTGTGCAGCTCGACGCGCTGCTCCTGGGGGTCCTTGCAGCTATCCTCTGGAGCGTGTAGCAAAGGCGACGGCTCCTTGAAGAGAGGCGACGAGAGGGGCGGTATGGGCGAGAGGACTGGCGTTGCAGCTGCTGTTGGCGGGTAGGAGGACGACATGGCGTCCCGCGACGGGAGCACTGAACACTCCCCCATCGCACTGTGCTCTCGGGCACGGCTCCCGAGCCTCCTCTGCTGAACTCTTGCCGGACGCTCGACGAGAGATGGAGTGGGTTGGAGGGCGTCCGAGGCCCTTGCGCCGTCCTTCTGGTGATAAGAGCAATACGCTTGACGAATCAGACGTATGTAGCTGCTCGGCGCTGGCGAGAGAAACGCGCGAAGGGAGGTGGAAGAAAGTGGGAAGCAGAGGGAGAAGCGCGAGCTCGAACGAGCTAACGAGACTCTGAGACTTTGTACCAACATCTCAATTCTCGACCGGGCAAGCGCTGTAGCGTGGTAGATATATCAACGAAGTACTCGCGAATTCTCACAAAAATATGTAGCACAGTCACTGGCCCTCTCGGCGAAGCCGCTTTCCGCTCCTTCTCCTCCTCGAATCGCGATGGATCACCAGTCTCTCGCTCAGGTGACGCGTTCATCTAACAGCTCCGAGAGGCCTCCCTATCCCCATCGTGCCCGATGTGGCCTCCCTGCCGGCCCCGCCTTCCCGCCCCAGCTCGGCGAGCATACTCGCTCGCTTCGCAGCAACCTCTGGGCACAAGCTGGGAGTTTGTAGGGCTCCGGAAACTGCTATTTGTAGCTTGTTCCTCGTCTAGTTATCGCCGATTCGTCCAAACTACCTACTTAGCAGGCACTTTCCCCTTCGAGCCATGCCGACCGAGCCACCTCTCGGCGCGCGCCTCCTCCACCTCCGTTTGATTTTATGCCGCTCGCTGAGCGCCACAACCCCCTTCACGTGCACATCGTGTAGACATCGCATATGAAGAGCCTGCAACGCCGTAGATTCGCTTCCGGCTGCCTCTGGCCTTGTCTCATTCTCTTGTCGCAGGGGTCTCGGAGGATACAGCCCCTTCGCCAGATTCGCCGAAAAGGCCAGCGTTCAGAACCTCAAAGCTAAGTCAGAATCTGCTGCGCCCCACGTCGTACGAGTATTAAGTATACAAGGGAGGCGGCTTCGGCGCGCTTGCTTTCGGGAAATGCGAAAGCCGAGTTGAGCTTGGCAGGCTCGGTCGAAGGGGCAGCCAGGAGTTCCCGCTCATAATTGGCCTACAGCGCTCTGTCACTTCACTCGATGGATGTTACCTGTCTCTTCGGTGTACTCCTTGAGCTGGAACAGCTCTTACATCTCTGTTGAGCCTCACGCCTTTCTTCACCCGGTCGCCGAGAATCGTTGCCAGCACTCAACGTCCGCCAGCTCTACCTCGAGTCGTTCTGTGACCAGGGGACTTGGTCGTCGCAAAGTGTTCTAAATGTATTGACTCCGCTTGCTTCGCCAGCAAGTTGACGAACTCCCGTTGAAAAGATCCCGCCGACTCGTCTACGGCGATTGTCTCGGCGCCGTCTACCTCCTCGTCAAGCTCACTGCAAGCATTGAACGGGTAAGACTCGCGCAGTTAGAACGGCTATTGAGGTAAAGGGTGAACTAGAGGGAAGTGAAAGCCTCCTCTGCTGGCAGACGTCCTGCTTCGGCGGAGAGTACTGACGAAACTGGTGCCATTGCCCTTTGTTTGGTTCACTACACAAGCCTTGAGAGTCAAAGGATCACAATCCATAAATAAAGGTCCTCTTTTGATCCCCGCGACGCTCCTCATTGAGCCGCTCCGCCTCAATGTCCTCCTCTGACATCGCCGAGACGAGGGCTTGACGTTGACGGTTGGTACGAGCGTAAAGCAGTCGGATCGAGATGAACACAATGATTCCGAAAACTAGAAGGCTGCAAGTGACGATGAGAGGCGTCTCATACTTTGGCGCATACTTCGATTTGAACAGTTGACCAGCGACTGCGAAAGGAGAGAGTCAGCGCTCGGTTCAGGTGAAAGAAGAGGAAAAGGGACTCACTGACGCCGGCGATGTTGCTGTAGCCGTTAATACCAATGACGAGAGGCCTCACTCCAGCCTCGGGTGTGTTGTTGGCGAGCCAGCTTGCGACGAGGGGGCCGGCAGCGAAAGCCCCGGCGAGGCAGACGTGAAGAAAGCCGTCTGGCTCGGGAGAATTGTCAACGGCAGGTCTTGATGCCAAGACTGAGCAAGCACTCACATCGGAGCTTGTTATTCTGGCTACCAGCCATGACGGCGAGACCGACGATGGCGATGAGCATGCCCAAGCAGGAGTGGAGCGAGCGCTCCCTGCATCGATCCGAGGAGTAGACCTGTAGTGGTACAAGTCAGTTTAACTCCAGATGAGCGAGTTGAAGATGCAAGACGAACGAAAGCCACGATACCGAATGCCGCGACGATGAAGGGAGGGACGCTCATCAAGTTGGCCTGGAGCGACGTGTAGCCCATTCCTCTAACGACAAGCGGGGCGAAGACACCAAACGCGGAGACTGGACTGGTATGATTCCGTCAGGGCGAGTCAGCTTGAGGTGCTCGAACGACTGACTAAAGCGAGCGCCGAGCGCCGAGCCCCAAGCCAGCGCACTTACAGGGTAGCGCAGATATTTCCGACGACGATGAGGACCTTGCGCCAGTCGAGAGCATCCTTGACGTCCCGCCAGGTGGTACTGGCAGCCTTGCCGTGAGCAGCGGCACTGTTGGCAACCGGTCCGTGCGAGTAGAGTGCAGCTTCGGCGGTCATCCTCTCAACCGAGCGGGCTCGTTCCGCAGCGTTGAGGACTGTAGAGGAAGTTGGTGGATGTCAGAACAGAAAGGAGAGAAGAAGAGAAGAAAGATATCGCCAGAAGTCCATGCATGGGCGCACAAGCGAAAGACCGAACTCACACCAGGCGGTCTCCATGTTCTTGGGGAGGATGAAGAAGGTGCAGATGGCGGAAAAGAGGGTGACGGCACCTTCCAAGATGAAGAGCCATTGGTAGCCGTAGAGGCGGTCCTCGGGGAGCTGGAAACATCCGTACTGAAGTCGGAGTGGGTCAGCGAGAAGGGCTGGCGAAGCACGAGAACTTCACCCACAGCGATGAGGCCCGAGAAAGCGCCGGCGCCAGCGTAGCATGCAGCAAAAATCCCGATGCGAGTCGCTAATTGATACTTGGGGTAGAATGTCGAGAGCGACCAGAAGCAAGTTGGCACATAGCCAGCCTCAAAGGCGCCGAGGAGCAGCCTGAGAGCGATGAGAGTACCTCCGTTGCGGACAGCGGCGTGAGCCATTGTGACGGTGCCCCAGAGGAACATGAGAAGCGGGAGGTAGATCTATGGAGAGGCAGCGTGGACGAGGTAAACCGGAAAGGGGATCGATCAGCTTGCTGCTGACAACCTACAGGCTGTCGAACGACTCACCTTGAACCCGATTCGACGACCAAGAGCGACCGAGAGAGGTTGAAGCGTGACGAAGGTGACAGAGAGGAGAGACACGGAGTTGGGAATGTCGTCGGGGCCGAGTCCCGCCTTGAGAGCCATGCCTGTGGACGCAAGGGTTAGCACCAGCGATCGAGTAACTTGGGGAGCGTACGCACCATTGGTAGCAGCATTGCCGATGTCTGTGAGGGGGCATGAGCTTCAGCAACTCGTCTCGGAGGATCAGAGGTGTCGGCCGAGGAGAGAAGGGTGCAACTCACTCGTCTTGTCGATACCGCAGAGCAAGAAGTTGAAGGCGAGGAGAGGAAGTAGAATGAAGTCGAGCTTGCGATTGAGGGAGCGGTCGATTCGCTTCTGCTCGTCAGAGAGGGCGAGGGGGGAAGAAGGGGGAAGGGAGGACTTGTCCTCATCGGGGTGAGTGAAGTCTTCGTGGTGAATTGTAGAGGGCTTGGTGTCGTTCATCTTGGAGGAGGAGGAGATGGGAAGGAGAGTGTGAAGAAGGAGAGGAAGAGGCGACGAGGGGCCCTTTTGAGGAGTTCGAGAGTGGTGTGGAGACGGTGAGTTGCCCCTCGTGATGCTACAGGATGTGGGGGCATCTACCGGCGCCGCCAGACCGGTACAAGCAGATTTGAGCCACCGAGGGTGAAGGAGCAAGAGCTTCGCTTGTTGGTAGAAGGTCGTCGGCTCAGGGTTGAGCACCTTGAGAAACTCAAGTCCGTGGGCTCACACGGGGCAGCGCTCTTTCTCTCTCTCCCTCTCCATCACCAACCTCACGACCATGTTTGACAAGTGTCGTAAGTCATTTTCAAGCCTGGGCGAGCACTTGCATGGCTAACCTGCTCCCCTTCAGCCTTCGCCAAGACCGCCTCCGAGCTCCTCGGCGACGACTTTGATCCCCTCGCAACGGACGACCCTCAGGCGACTTTTGAAGAGTACAACAAGTTGCGGGTAGAGTGCCCAGTTGCTCGAACTAGCGCCTACGGCTCTTACTGGCTCCTTACGCGCTACGAAGACGTCAAGGCTGCCGCCAGCGATCATGCTACCTTCATCTCCTCCGTCAAAGCTGTTGTTCCATCTGACCCTCGAGGTCTACGGTAAGATACACATTTCGCTCGTGCGTTCTTGCTCACTCACACGAGCTGACCCTCTTCTCGCATCTTTCTCCCCTCGGCGATGCCCAGCCGCCCTCCACTTAACTTCGACGCACCTCACCACGGCCCTTACCGACGTGCACTTGAGAAGACTTTATCTCCAAGGCGTCTTCGTGATCTTCGTCAGCCCCTCGAGGCATTGGCTGAGAGTGAGCTCGCCAAGATGCTCGTCAAGGGAGGTGGAGACATCTGCGCCGAGTTTGGCGCCACTTTCCCGGCCTGGATGGAGGCGCTTTGGCTCAATCTCGACGAGGAAGATGCACCTCTTCTCGCTGAGACGGCGGCGAGATGGGTCAATGCTTGGAGGTTGATGGACAGAGAAGCGACGACCAAGAACTCGGAGATCGCAAGTCTAAGCTTCGGGCTCGCATTTTCAGCACGGACCTGACCTCTTCCCCTCCGTAGCTCTACCAGCTTGCCAAGGACCTCGTAGCCGACCGCAAAGCCAACCTGCGCGACCCAGAGGAGGATCCCGTCTCGTCGTTGATCCTCGAGCGAACCGCCCAAGGAGAGCCTCTCCTCGAGGACCACATCATCGGGGCTGTTCGGCAATCGCTCGTCGTCGGCATGGTGGCACCTCCGATTCTCCTCGGCTCCATCTGTCGCCACCTTTCCGACGACCAGAAGCTGCAGGAAAGGCTGAGGCAGGAGCCCGAGCTCATTCCCGCTGCTGTCGAGGAATTTGTACGGTGAGCTGTTGCCGTTTTGAGGACCGGAAGTGAGCTTGTGTAGCTAATCGTTCGTCTTGCACGCTTCTGTAGCCTCTACTCTCCGTACCGCGGCTTTGCTCGCACTCCGTCGGAGGAAGTCCAGCTCCACAACCGAATCCTTCGCCCGGGAGAGCCCGTGACCATGACCTAGTGAGCCGAAGCTATTCGATTTCAGCTCAGCCAATCCCTGACCGCATCTGCAGCGCCAGCGCCAACCGTGATCCGGACCACTGGGATTCGCCGAACGACTTCATCCTCAATCGACCCAACCTCGCCTCTCACCTCGGGTTCGGCATCGGGCGCCATCAGTGCGCTGGGAAGCCGCTCGCGAGGATGGGCCTTCAAATCGCCTTGAGTGTGCTACTGAAGAGCACGTCCAAGTTTGAGGTCAATGGTCCGCTGTCCTTTGCGAGAATGCCAGAGGTCGGGCTGACGGGATGCCCGCTCGCCATGTATCCCGCTGTGTAGAAGAGCCATGCCAGATAATTAGTTTTGCGTGAGAAGCTGTCTCAAGCGGCGAACGATCTGAGAGCAGTCAGAGCAGAGCAGCTCGGCGCGTCCTTCGCTTCTCTCAATCCTCTCGCTCCACTTCGAGGCACAAAGCGAAGGTGAACAGCGAAAAGCACCAATATGTGACTCCATCTACCTCGTCGACCTCTTACTAACCTCGCCCACGCGACCTTCCAACTCGGTCACCTCCTTCTTCAACCGCCTTCCACCCTCCTCGATCCACTTCAAACTGCCGAGATGAGCGTTGAGAATGGCGGCGATTTGGGTGAGAGGATCCTCAGGGGCGTCTTGGGAGGGTGCGAGGGAGGGAGAGAGGGAGTTGAGGGTTTGGATGAGGGAGGTGAGAGAGGTGGAGGTCGTGTCGAGCGAGTTGGAGAGCGAGGTGGCGAGGTTGTAGCTGCAGGGTCGGTCGGAAAAGCGTTAGCGATGAGCGAGCTTAAGCGAGAGCGAGAGCGAGCAGAAGAGATCTTACGCCTTCTCCCTCTCCTTCTCGGCTTGGCCGCTGTTGCCCCTCCAGCCGGCGCTCGTGGCGCTCTGATCAACGAGCTCGCCAACCTGCGCCTCGTAGCTGTCGAGAATATCCGAGAGATCCTTCTGCTGACTCTCGACGTAGTCGAGCGACGAGGTGATCTGTCCCTGTAGCGGCGAGAGGGGAAGAACCGCCTTGTAGAGGCTCGAGATCTGCGACGAGGAGGCAGAGGTGAGCTTGGAGAGAACGAAGCGAGCGAGAGAAGCACCCACCTGCTCTCCATTCTCCCTCAACACCCTATCCCACTCCCTAACCTCGCCCGCAATGTCCGAGAAATCCCTCGTCCTCTCGTCCAACTCCGAACTCCAACTGTTGACAATCTCCTCCAGGGTCTTGCCCCTGAGCATGGAGGGCGTAGGCGCGACAGCGTTGACGGCCTTGGGGGCGGTGGAAGTGGCGAGAGCGGTAGAAGGAGCTCCGGGAGCGGCGGGGGTGGTGGAGGCGGCGGGTTTTGGGGCGCCAAAGGTGAGGGCGGACCAGGTAGCAGGGGCAGCGGGAGCGGCGCCGAAGGAAAGGGGAGTAGAAGCGGGGGCTGGACGAGCGTGATGGGTCAGCAGAGGCTTTCGCGAGCGCAAAGACGAGAGCGACTTACCGGCGGTAGCTGGCGTCGAGGTCGAGGCAGCCGGCGCGGCGCCAAAGAGCGAAGGTGTAGCTGCAGGAGCACTTCCGGCGGGCTTGGGAGCAAAAGAGAGGGGAGCAGCGGCGGGTGCTGTGTGCGAGACGGATCAGCGAATGTTCGGCGAAAGCGCTGGAGCTCTTTCGGCGAAGACGAACCTGCGGTCGAAGCGGCGGGAGTAGAGGCAGCAGGAGCGCCAAACAAGCTCAGAGGCGCAGCAGCGGGAGCCGAAGTAGCGGGTGTCGCCGCTGAGAAGCAGAGTCCAGGTCAGAACCGCATGCGAAGCTCGAGGGGAGAGCGCGCAGAAACTCCGAAGCGAGAGCTTACCTGGGGCCGACGAGGCGGGGGCAGCTCCGAAAAGGCTTGGTGCAGGAGCCGCGGCGGATGCTGAGGAGCAGAGCGAAGGTCAGCATCTCAACCGATGCAAGCCCCCGCACCGAGATCAATTGCTCGCCGCTCGAGAGGAGCGAGATTCGGAAGGGGCGCGGCGAATAAGCTTACCAGGAGTTGTAGCAGCAGGTGCAGCTCCAAAGAGGCTTGGGGCAGCGGCGGAGGTCGCGGCTGAAAGGGCAGGCGAAAGGGTAAGCATCTCGGTCGTGACTGCCTCGAGAGAACTCGACCGCGCAAAGGCCGAGGAAGAGCCTCGTCGCCGAGGGCTCCAGACAAGGAATGGAGAAAAGAGCTTACCAGGAGTGGTCGAAGCGGGTGCAGCTCCGAAAAGAGGCTTAGGCGCCGAGGCGGCAGGAGCTCCGAACGAGAGGGAGGGCGCCGAGGTGGTCGCTCCCAACGCCGGAGTCGAGGTCGCCGTCGATGCTGGCGTCGCCGTTCCTCCTCCCAACGCTCCAAATCCACCAAACGCAGGCTTCTTGGCGGCCGCATCGTTGCCATCTCCTCCCTCGCGCTTCGCTCCAAACAGTCCTCCTCCAGCTCCTCCTCCGAACAGTGGCGCGGCGGGAGGCGCTCCAGCGGGAGTAGTACTACCAAAGCTGGGAGCACTAAAGCTAGGAGCAGGCGTTCCTGCTGGCGTGGTGCTGCCTGTCGTCGCTCCTCCAAGGTTGAAACCGCCGAAAGCTGGGGGTTTGGCCGCAGGCGTCTGGGGGGTGGTCGTCGCAGCAGCTGGTGCAGCACCGAAGAGACCTCCAGCGGGCGCTGTGGTGCTGGCGGCGGGCTTGGGCGTGCCGAACAGTCCTCCTCCGCCAGCGGGAGCTGCTCCTCCAAACAGCGAAGGCGTAGCTCCTGCAGTACTCGCTGGTGCTCCAAATCCGAACGAGGGCGCGGCACTGGCAGCGGGGGTCGTCCCAGTGCTGGCGGCGGGCGCTCCAAAGGCGGGCGCGCTGCTCGTCGCTGCTGAGCTGCCGAAAAGACCGCCTGTAGGGGCTGCTGCAGAAGCAGCGGGTTGGCCGAAGAGACCGGTGGTAGGTGCCGAAGTGGTAGGGGGAGTGGAAGCTGTAAGAGAGCAGGTCGTGAGCTCCTGCTGCCGGCGAGTCTGAGGAGAAGCGACGAGCGCGCACCTGCTGGTTGTTGACCGAAGCTGAAGCCTCCGCCGCCAAAGTTGAAAGCTGTAGGAGAGCAGAACGAATCAGTCAAAGATTCGGTGCAAAAGCTACAGCGAGACGAACCCATTTGGAAGGTGAGGACTTTGTAGGAGAGAGAGCCCAAGTCGACGCGAGTTCGAGCCTTTCGAGCTTGCGCTCTGCCACATCTCACTCGACTACAACACGACCTCGAATGGCCAGTTTAGCAGAACGGATCGCTACTCTGCTACCCAACGGGCTCGGCTCACGCGGAGACGAGGAGCGTGACCCTCTGACTTACCCAGCTCGCTCGCTGCACGTCTTGCTCGCGACGAGTGGCAGTGTGGCGAGTATCAAGGCTCCTCTAATCGTTCGGCAACTGCTCAATGTGCGTTGTTGAGCTCTTACACCCTCGACAAATGCTCATCAGCTCTCTCCGCATCCAGTACGAGCAGGTCGACGTTCAGGTCGTTGCTACCAAGTCCTCGCTGCCTTTTTTCGACTGGAAGGCTTTGGAGGAGGAGCATGGTGGTCGATTGAAGGTGTGGACCGACGCAGAAGAATGGCAAGTGAGTAGAGAAGTAGGAGGGCGCCTTCGGCTTCGGCGCTGACCGCTCTCTGTCGCCGCTCGTCAGGGATGGTCCAAGATTGGCGACCCCATTTTGCACATCGAGGTGCGCTTTCTAGCATGGGGTAAATGTCCCTCTCTCAGCTCACTCGTGGCTCTTCGTCCAGCTCCGCCGATGGGCCGACCTCGTTCTTGTGGCTCCCTGCTCGGCCAACACGCTCGCCAAGATCACTCATGGAATCTGCGACAACATTCTTGTGAGTGCTCACTTCCTCCACAGCCTTGCTTTGTCATTCTGATCCCCTCTGCCGCTGTTGCAGACCTCCCTCCTCCGCGCCCTGCCGACCTTCGTCCCCGTTCTCCTCTTCCCTGCCATGAACACTCACATGTACTCGCACCCTCTCACCGCCAAGCAGCTGAAATCCGTCACCGAAGAGCTCGGCTACGAGGTCCATGGCCCCATCGCGAAGACGCTGGCTTGCGGAGATGTTGGTGAGTGCCGAGCGTGCTGTTGGCGCCTCGGTGTCTTTTTTGCTGACTTTTCATGATGATAGGAGTGGGAGCGATGACCGAATGGAGCGAGATCGTCAAGCTGGTGGTGGACAAGTACGAGCTCAAGGCCAAGTGAAAGGGGACAAGTGAGTTCGGCCAATCATCGCTTTGCCCGGCCGTAGACTCGCGCTGATGCCTTACGCTGCAGACTGAGCGAGGTGGAAGGAACGAGATGAGGTATCCCGGCTCGAGGAGTCAGTACCGGTATCTTTGTAGAGCCTCGTCGACCCTTCGGCGACGGCGCTGAGCTCGGCTCGCAACGTCGACCTAGCGCCGTGGCTTCAGTCCGACCGACTGGTGAGTTCGAGTTACATTCAGCTTTCAGCTTTGAGATGTAAAGCTCTGACTCCTTCTCTCCTTGTCTCCGACGACGAAGGATCGAGCTCTCGAGAGGCTGCAGCTCCTCAACTGGCTGGAGCTCCGAGTTGCTCACTCGAAGGGAGTGTAGTGTATTCTCATGAGCACCGCTGGTTCAGGATGGGTCGTGGAAATACGAAAGGACATCTCTACAAAAGCAGGGCAACCACGACGACGGGGCGATGCCGAGCGAGAGAAAGGGATGACCTTGCGAAGCCTTCGCCGAGCTTCACTGCAACCGAGAAAAAATTGCGGTTAAAACAGGGTTGTAGCTCTCCAAGACTCCGAGAAGAGGTTCTGTAGCCTCTGCGTCACCCCACTTCCTTCCTGCGCTCGTTCAGAGCCCGACCTCTTGGAAAGTGGAGCTCGCTCCCCGTGACCGCTCGACGTCGACTCGAGTTGAAGCCCTCCGCCTCTTTTGGACTTGAACCACATCGCGTCTCGTTCGCCCGGAGTCGCATACAGCTCGGAGTACTCGTCTTTTGCGCCTCCGACTCACTCTTACCTACCTCCCTACACCTTCATCCCTGCTTCGACAACGGACGCCAGCTTCGCTTCGCTCGAGACTCGTCGTTCGCTCTCGCTCGCGCGCTCATCGCTCAGGCTCAGAAGGCGTAGGGAGGGATGTCGGACGTCGTTAGCTGTCGACCAGCCGTGCTAGCTCAGTCTCTGGTCCTGTCCCGCCTCGCTACCGGTGAGATAGAGCGCTCGAGCCATCTCTCCTAATCGCTTGGCTCGAATCATTGACGCCGCTTCTCTTGCGCTACAGGACCACCGCTGCTGCCTTCCACCATCGCATCCTTAATCTCTGCACTCTCCGTCGCCGCCCGTATCTCCATCAGAAGTGCCTCGTTGTTCATAGAGCAGATCCTCGAGTCCATTCGCCTCGGAACGCTCGTCGGAATGGGGCTCACGCGGCGGGCGTTGATTGCAGCAGTGGGGAGTGCTAGGACCATGCACTACATTGCTAGAGGACTCGACTTCTCGGGCAAGGATCAGTACGGGAATTCGACGAGGTGAGCTTTCAGCGTGTTTGTAGCGAAAGGAGGGGCCCCTGCTCACCTAGATGCGCGTGCTTTGCAGTGCTGGAGGTCTCTACCTCTCCGTATTGGATCACTACACGAACGTTGGAGTCTACGTTGTGCGTAAACGCGTCGCCTCGTCCGCGGGAGGACCGCAAGCTGACTCTCGCGTCGGCTCTTCTTCGCGCTCAGATTACCCACGTCTTCACCCTCGCTGAGCTCTTCTCGATGGCCGGCCTATCCCTCACTACCTCGGTCACCTCTCTCGGCTTCACTGCTGCCGAGGAATCGGTCAGGATCGTCGACGGACTGCTCGGCTCGGGCGAATCGTCGCGCGCTCTCTCCTCCATCATCTCCCTCGTCCGCAAAGAGCTCGCCGACGACCCAGCGTTCCACAGCATCTCTTCACAAGGCGTCATCGCCACTTTCAGTGCTCTCACCAAGGTGTGCTGCAGCCGCTTGAATCTTTGATCGCCGAGCTGACCCATCCTCACAGGCCCTCACCTGCTTTGTCTGCCTTCAAGCTGCGACGACCAAGCGGACAGCTAAGGAGATGAAGATAAGAGTCGTGTACGACTGCACGGTCGTCGAGGAGGGCCAAGGGACGCTCCGGGACGACGAGGAGGAGCCCGCAACCGACAAGCGGCATTCGCGGGCGCCGAGCTCCGAATTCCTGCTCGCCAACCTCCGTGACGAGTACGATACTCGGGGTGGTCGAAGTCGTCAGACGTCGGTCAACGCCAACGGCGAGGAGCTGGATCGGGAGGACGTCGACGAGCAAGAGCAAACCGAGATTGTCCGCGAGCTCACCGAGCTTTGTGGAGGCGAGAATGGGTCGGAGGGCGACGAGGAGCTGCCCGAGGAGGTCGAGCAAGCGCTGCGAGACCTCCAAGATGGGAGCGAGGGCAAGCGGCTCGTCTCTTGCAGTCTCGGCACTGAGTACGAGATCGAGATCTCGGAGACGACTACCACCACCACCACCGTCGTTCGCACCACCGACTCGCGCACCTCCACGTCATCAGCACATGAGCTCGATGGACCAACACCACGCACCATCTCTCGGAGGACTCGTACTCGCCCGACCTCCGTTCTGCCGCTGGTGGAGCTTGGCGACGGCACGAGGGATGAAGATGATTGGATCGAGCTCGGCGCGAGGCCAAGTCGACAGGGGGATGGCGATAGTGATGAGGAGCTGGAGATGATCCCGAGTGAGGGCAATGGGCAGAGGGGAGTGGCGGCGAGGGCGAGGCAGGATACGCTCGGCAACCCCGAGGAGAGTCAGCAGCGGTTGCAGGTGAGGTTCAGGTATTTCTTCTCTGCCAGAAGACGGCTAACGCTCTTTCTTCATCTCGCAGGTTGTTCTCCGGACCATGACTCAGAAGATTACGCAGAGGACTCGCACGCTTCGCCGAGTTGGGACCACCTCCGGTTCGGCGACGCCTACGCCCGAGACGACGCCCAAGGCTCACAAGCGTGAGGGTCAGTGGTCCAGCTCCTCATCCGACGTCGTCGACTCGCCTGCACCTTCGACCTCTCCTCCCCGCGAGAAGGGCAAGGGCGTTTTCCGGGCGCTCAAGGCGCTCAAGAAGTCCAACACCGTTGACGGCAGCTCTTTCCTTCCCGGCCGTTCGAGCAGGAGCCGCTCTCTTCCAACGTCCCGAGATAAGAGCCCGCCTCGCACACCCGCTTCGCTCGCGGCCCTCTCCCCTCCTTCCTCCCCCGAGCTCTCGCCCTCCACTCCCGTCGCCTTCAAGCCTCACTCTCGTCAAAGCTCCTCATCTTCCACCATCTCCGAGTTCCATGTTCACAATCGTCGTCCTTCCCACGCCCCCGAACCTCTCTCGGCGATGACTCCTACCCCTGCCTCAGCCTCGGCCGTTCCTCCTCACCTTCGGCACGCCTCTTCCTTCCAGTCGATGCGTTCCTCCTTCATCACTACCTGCAAGCACACGGCGTCAACGCCGACGGAGGAACCCGAGCCCAAGGTCAGCAACTTCCCAAGGAGGCATACCGTCGAGAATTTGCAGCGGTTCATGCGCTACTCGAGCGCGGCGTACGGTCAGGCCTTTATGAGGATAATGAGATTGGGAGCGAGTCGAGGTGGGGACTTTACGTTCCCAAATACGCGGTCGCGTGAGTCGTGGCTTCTCCCTCTCGGCGTCGATGTCGATGGCTGATCTCGATACTCGCTCTCAGCGGCCAACAATCACGCTTTCGCTCACCATGTCGGGATCAAGGTCGACGATATCCTCCTCGACACCTACACCGACAACGGCGTCGGTATCTTTGACAACGAGAAGATCTCTCCGGTGAGCAATCACTTTAAAGTTCATTCCCGCTCACACGCTCGGCTTTCGCTCATTGTCCATTCCATCCTCCTTCTCACTTCTTCAAGGTCGTCGCCTACGTCGCCGTCGACCACGAGGCGGCCGCCATCGTTCTCAGCTGTCGAGGATCGCTCGGCCTCTCCGACATCCTTGTCGATTTGATCTGCGACTACGAGACGATCCACGTCCCCGATGGAGACCCTATGGAGCACTACTACGTTCATTCTGGTACGTTCTTACCGAACGCCCCTTCAACCCGCCAGCTGACCGATACTCTCGCAGGGATGTGGCACTCGGCCTGCAAGATGCAGCGAGGAACGGTGCACGACACCATTCGGCATGCGCTCGTTCAGTATCCTCAGTACGGTCTCGTCATCTGCGGTCATAGGTGAGTCGCTGTCTCCTACGAACGCGAACGATGTCGAGCTGATCCGTTCTCTTCGTGCAGCCTCGGCGGCGGAGTCGCCGCGTAAGCTTGGAAACTTGCTCTTCTCCCTCCTCTTCCATGGACTGACCCTCTCTCCCTGCAGACTTCTCTCCATCCTTTGGGCGTGCCCCGTCTCGACCTTTGAGCGCGATCTCCCCGCCGCTCCTTACTGGGACCAAGCTCACCACCACCCGCCTCTCCTCACGCCCTTCGTCACCTCCTTCGCTTCCGGTCTCCCCGCTGGGCGCCCCATCTCCTGCTTCGCCTACGGACCTCCCTGCGTCGCTTCGGTCGACCTCCAGCGGTACTGCCGAGGGCTCGTCACTTCGACCGTCGCCAATAACGACATCATCCCCACTCTCTCCCTCGGAACGCTGAGGGACCTCAAAACGATGGCGATGAATCTCCATGAGGAGGGGAACGGAACGACGCAGGAGGTCATCGGACGAGTCGTCGGGCTGTGGCAGGAGAAGGTTCGAGCCGCCAAGATGAAGGGAGCCGACACGGCGCCGCGGTCGCTGTATGACGTCAGCGAGGAAGCGAGAATGGTGGCCATGTCAACAGCAGAGATCGCCGCGGGTCGAGGCAGCAACAAGGCGCTCGATCCCGCCTACACCGACCCCTTCCTTTCCCAGCCCGAGCTTTCGGAGGAGCTCATGGTCAACGACTACCTCTGGTCGGTCATGCGGACGCTAAGGGCGAGCAACGTCAATGACAAGCTGTATCCTCCTGGTGGGTTCTTCCCTTTCCCTTCCGCTCGAGCGGTCTCGCTGACTTTTCCCTCACTTTCGCAGGCGACGTGAGCTTGTGACAGCGCTCTGTGCGATTGCGTCAGCGAGCTAACCGCCGTTCTTTTTCACAGAATCTCGTCGTTGAGAGCTATACCGTCTTCATCTCTTCCGAGTCGAGCAGCGGCCAGTACTCGAGACGTGAGGGCTCGAGGATCCTCCTTCGGGCTTGCGACGACGTGGAGAAGCGCTTCGGAGAGCCCATCTTCGGGAAGAGTCGTGCGTCCCGCATCGCTGCTGTCCTCTCTCTCCCTCGATCTCTCGACTGACCCTCGTCCTTCGCGCGCCCACAGTGTTCCTCGACCACTCGCCGTCCACCTTGGAAGCCAACCTCGACCTTCTCGCCAAAGCCGTACTCGGTTAGGATATCTATAATCCTTCTACCCCTCTTGTATACACTCTTGCTTCCTTCGTATTGTCGTGCCATCTCTGCAACTCTCGCATACAACCCTCCTCGCCACCGTCGGCGAGCAGCTCGGCTCCTCGAAGGAAGGAGCAACTGGGGAGGTCATCCTGAGCGCGGGCGCAAGCCCCCAGAGCCATTGTCGTGCAGAAGAGGTCCAGCAGGTCCGAGAATGGTAGAACCTCGGGGACGAAGATGACCGGCCAAGTCGGGGTTCGGCGCTCTCCTTCACACCTCCCCTTCATAATCTTCTCGCGTGTGGTCGATGCGCATAATGATTTGACAATGAAAGGGTGACCCTCTCGGCGCTCTACAGCAGCTCTCGCAGCAGCAGCAGAGGGACAAG
>MWVB01000014.1:260872-315567 GCA_003054985.1 Leucosporidium scottii
GGGAATGTCGGCGAGGAAGTTGGAAGGAGAGGGAAGGATGTCGGAGGCCATGAAGTACGCCGGCGAAAGCCAGGCCCATCAAAAAGCTGGCTCAAACCGGCGCATCCAGCCTCTCCTTCGGCCTTCGAAATTCGATGTCGAAGGGGACGATCCCATGGGTATACAAAGGCGAGCTGTATCCAAGGACTGTGTCGAACCCGGAAAGACCTTGCTCCAGCGACCCTCCCTCCACCGGCTCGACCCTCACATTCCTCAGGAGCAGGTGGTGTGGCAGTTCGCCGAAGTTGAGTGATCGCCCCCTGATCCTTGCAGGTCGACCTGGCAACTAGCAGTGGCAACCTGTTGTCCCCATGTCTGCGTGACCGAGGAGAGCTGCTCTCTTACAGATCGTCGTGCTGAAGGGGGGATGGATCACTGAAAAGGGGGTGTTGGCTCGCCACGCTTCTCCAATCATACCGTTTAAATGCCTATGGCTTCCGGATTAAGTGCAGGCGTGGGAGGCACGCGCCTCTGCTCACTCAGTCCCCAAGTGCGGGGAGCCTGGACAGGGAAAGGCCGATCCTCTCGCCAACGAAAGTCTTGCTGGGCCCTCTCCTGCTCTCCTTCAGCCCTCTCTTTGTTCACTTGTCGCCTAAAAAACTACAGCACCACCACCACCACCCGCCGCCTGGCCTCCCTGAGCCAGCGTTGAGCTCTCCTCAATCCGCCGAGCTTTGAGCTGTCGCCAGCCTTCCCACTTTCGGGTTCGCCAAACAACAGCGCGCTCCCCTTGCCACAGCGCACGGCCTCCTTCGACACCCTCTTCAAATCCCTCGACCTTATATACCGTCGCCTTCCACCTTTTCCCCCTTCGCTCATTCCCTCCCCTCCCTCTCCCCGTTACCGGCTCCGCTTCTCCCGCCATGGACCACGACTCTGCTGTTTGGCCTGCAGACCAGGACTACCTACGACCGATTTTGGCTACAGCTTTCCTCGTTGTCATCCCCATGATGGCCGTGTTCGTTTGCCTGCGATGCCCCACCACCTTCGACCGATTCAGGTCGATGAGCATCGTCAAGATCCTCGTGCTTTGCACCATGGTTGACTCGTACGCTTAACGCAGTTGTTTTACACTATGGAAGGCTGACCTGCCCTTCCTGCAGGTTCATCTTCGTCTGGGCGTCGGCGATCCTTCTGTTCGGCGTGGGCACATCCTTCAGCGGCGCCGCCTGCTCTGTCGCTATCATTTGGTGCATCGCTTTCTACGCCTCTTCCAAGGTGTTCATTTATCGTATGTCCCTCTGTATTCCAGCGCTGCTACCCCGGCTGACCTCTCGCCCGAACAGTCTTCCTCATGGAGCGGGTCCACCTCGTCCATCAGTACACCGTCGCCGGCCGCCTCTCTCGCCTCAAGTCGCCTTGGTACCGCGCCAGCTCCGTCTTCTTCGTACTTTGGCTGGGCGTTGCGGTCGTCATGGCCGTCGGGAGGATTGCCGAGCTCAGGGCCTCGGATGGGTGAGTCAACCAACGCCGAGCCGAAGAGACCTCGGAATTGACCCTCTCCTTCCCCTTTGCAGCGCCTGCATCATCGGCCTACGGATCTACGCCACGGCCCCGATGCTGGTAGTCGACGCCGCGGTCAACATCTTCCTCACAACGGCCTTCGTCATCCCCATCGCTCGTTCGAGCTTCGTTAAAGCACGCCGACTCGCTCGCAACTCGTGCATCGCCGCCGTGGCCGCCCTCGTCACCTCGTTCGCCAACATCGTTATTTTGAGCGTGCAGCATGGCCAGTGAGTCGCTCCTTTGCGCTTGCTATCGACTTGCGCTCACCTCGGCGTCCACCCTTTTTACAGCCAAACGAGCTATGTTTGCTTGGCCAGCTGCGGCATCGACGTCGTCGTCAACTCCGCGATCATTTTCATTGTTACTCGCGGCGACCGAGACGGCGGAGATTCGTCCGACATCACCTCGATGCAGCATCCCTCCCGCGACACTAAGCGCCGAGGTTCGGCTTTCCCAGTCGGCGTCTCCTCCTTCGCCGGCGGAGCAAATTCGGCCATCGGAATCAACCCTTTCACTCCTGGCGCTCCTTTTAGTGGAGTATCGGTCGTCTCGGAGGTGGTGCACTCGGAGGAGAAGCGCGAGGACGACGCCTACGTACCGCTGAGGCAGGGGTGGCGAGGTTCGCAGTCGGGCGCCATGCTCAGTCTTCCACCGCGGGGGTCTCCGGGGATCGAGGAGCTCGACGAGTCGGCAGTACACAAGCTTGACTTCTTGGAGCTGGCCGAAGTGGACGGTTCCGACCTCGACGAAAAGAAGTCGGCGGATGAGCGCGTTTGAGGGGAGCGAGCTGTAGAACTACTAGACCTATGACCTGTGACATCTTGTTGAGCGTTGAGTACCCTATGCAACCCTATACCCACTGCAACCCTCCTTCCATCGTGTTCGGTGATCAAATCGAGAGAGGAGAGCACCGAAAAGATCGCTTTCTCTCTTTCGCAGACAGGACATGGGACATCAGACAGACAGTGAACCGCCGCTCTTTGCAACTCGTTCTATCGCCTACGGCTCCTCCTGCTGCCGGAAGACCTCCTGCGCTCGGCTCGATCCTCCCAATCCGACTCCGACGAGCTATCACTGCCATACGCCTGCTCCGCACGACTTCGAGAGTCCCGTCTCGACTTTGAAGACGACCGATATGAGCTCTTTCTCGTACTGTACTCCCTCCGCGGTTCCCTCTCCCTCTCCCGCTCTCGGTCCAACTGCCTCTGCCTGCTCCGACTCCGAGAGCTTGCCCGTGAAGACCGGTGACTTTCGGATCGCCGCTTTGACATGCTGTAATCTTCTTGACTGCGAGCTTCCTTCTTGGCGGACCTTGGGGATGGGCGAGAGACGTGGTCGTCGTAGGGGAGCTTGGCGAGGGAGGAAGAGGTTCGGCCCGACCTGTCGACGAGGGGTTGAGCATCGTCGGGGAGAATGTCGGGAGAGGAGGGTGATGCTTTCTTCTGTTCTTGCGCATAGTAGAGACGGCAGCTGATGAGCATCCAGGCGGTCACGAGGGCTCCGGCGACTTCGATCTGCGAACGGCGTAGAGCGGTTAGTTTTGGTCGCATTGAGAGAAGATGAGGAGCCCAACGCACCGGGATTGAGTAGTACATGAGCTTCTTGTAGTTACTGAGGCACTCGGTGTCGATGGAAGCACTGTCGGCGGGGGAAGATGAGTTCGGCGCTCAGCGGTTCCCTTGAGCTAACTCACCAGGCGGCTTTGACGCCCTCCATGGCACTACTCCAGCACATTATAGCCCCTCCAATGATCCAAGCATCCAGCAGGAAGACGACGAAGAATACGACAAGGACAGCGATGCGGAGTCGACGAGGTTTCTGAGCCGACCAGCCAGCGACAGCGTACAGCACTCCACTACCGATGGCTGCAGCTAGGAAGAGTAGTCCGAGTCCTGTAGAGCAAGCTGTGAGCTTTGTTTCGGAATCGAAAGATAAAAGCCGCACCTAGCGAGACCATCTTGGCGTTGGCAAGGGTCGAGTCGAAAGAGGAGGATTCGGCGGCAAAGACTTCTGCTTGGGAGTTGACCCAAGAGTACGCCCAGAAAGCTAGCATGCTGCTGATTATCAGCGCAATGGCCGATGCCAGAGACGAGGTCATCGCGAACCTGGGTTCGAACACGGTGAGCGACGAAGAGCAAGGGGGGAGGAGAGGGCTCACGTTCGGAGGCTGCCTCCACAGCATTGGCGGTCGCTAGTGTTGTCGTTGTTCCGCTCAACGTCCATGAGCCGCACTTTGGTTGTTGTCGTCCAACCTGCATCTTCTCTCTCCCGCGTTTCCTCGACTCCGCGAGGGGTCGAGCTCGGCGTTCGCGGGGGCGGTGCGTTGAGGGGCAAATGAACCTGTATCCTTACAACACAAAACAGCGAGGTATTGTACGAATCAGCATCTTGAAGGCTTCATATGTAAAAGAACAAGGTCAGCGTTGTCAAGGAGAAGCGAAAGAGACGACTCACCCAACTACCTAACTTCGACGGGGGGCGCATTGAGAGGAATCTCGCCCCAAGAGAACTTCTCCAACGCCCAGAGAGCCATCTCTTCCGCACTCCTCTCCACTCCCTTCTCCAACTCGGCGTACGGATCCTGCACGATGCTGGCGGCAGGCTTGGGAGCAGCCGCAGCTGTCGCGCCGAACGCTCCTCCCGATCCGAACGCCGACTGTCCGAACGCTGGTGCTGCTGTACCGGACGATCCGAATGCTGAGAATCCTCCTCCTCCGCCACTCGGAGCGGGCGTAGCGGCGAGTCCTCCTCCTCCAAACGCGCTGGGGGCGGCGGGAGCGCCGAATGCCGAGGGCGTTGCTGCTGGAGCGCCGAAGGGAGAGGTAGCGGGCTTGGCGGCGAAAGCGCCGAAGCCACCAGCAGCTCCCCCTCCACTTCCAAACGCCGATCCCGCTGCTGGCGCTGCCGTCCCTCCCGAACCGAAAGCGCTCGGCGCGGCCGCCCCTCCACTCCCAAAGGCGCTGGGTGCTGCTCCTCCTGCTCCAAAAGCACTCGGAGCGGTTCCGCCACTTCCGAATGCACTGGGTGCAGTCCCTCCTGTTCCAAATGCGCTGGGAGCCGCTCCTCCGCTGCCGAAAGCGCTGCCGCCGAACGCCCCCGCTGCTGGTTGAGCAGGGTTGCTGCCGAAGGGGGTGGCTGCAGGGGCTGCTCCTCCGCTGCCGAACGCGCTGCCTGTACTTGCTGTCCCTCCCGAGCCAAATGTTGACCCTCCAAAGGCTGGTGCGCCGAATGCTGAAGTCGGAGCGGCCGACTTGGCTGGGGTACCAAACGGCGAGGCGCCAAAGGCGGGCGTGGCTGCTGCTGCTGTTCCTCCTCCGCCGAACGCTGACCCTCCGAAAGCGGGTGCTGCTGTAGGTGACTTGCCGAAAGCTGGTTGGCCAAAGGCGCTGGTAGGAGCTGCCGCTCCACCGAATCCCGTTCCGCCGAACGCTCCCGTGGCGCCTGTCCCTGCTCCTCCTCCCGCAAATGCACCAAATCCTCCCGAAGCGCCCGTCGGGGCTGCTGGTGTCCCGAATGCCGAAGTCGCCGGCTTGAAGGCGCCTCCTCCAGAGCCAAACGCCGAGCCTGTCGTTCCTCCTCCTCCGCCGAAGACGCTGGTCCCCAATGAACCACCTGAACCGAAAGCGGAGGGCTTGGCCGCTCCTGCAGCGCCGAAAGCTGAGCCGCCGAATGTAGGTGCTGCTGCAGGAGTGCCGAAGGCGGACGATCCTCCGAAGGGGTTGGCGGCGGGGGTGGAAGGTGTCGCTGATGAGCCAAATGCGCCGAATCCGGAAGGGCGGGCGGGGGAAGCTGGAGTGGGAGCAGCGGTGGGGAAGGGGGAAGGGGTAGAAGCGTCGGAGGAGGAGCCGAGTGTAGAGGCGTAGTTGAACGCTTGGTCGAGGTTGCTGAGGATGTTCTGAACGGCAGACTCGGCCTTCTGTACGAGGTCGGTCTCGGGCTGGAGGTGCGGAAAGAAAGAAATCAGCCTCATGTGACCTACATACGGGCCGAGAGACGTGCTCACATAGAGGGAGATGTTGTTGGCGCTGCGAGCCGTGTAGAACTGCAAGCGAAGCTCTTCGGGGCTGACGTCGGTATCGCTGATGAGGTTGGGCCAATTCTTGCCCGGACCGTACGAGGAGAGAGCCCAAGAGGGTCGCTCAGTCGAGAGGTCGAGCTTGATAGCGTCGCGTCTGTTTGATGAGGGGGTCGATGAGCTACTGGCGATGAAAGCTGTACGGCTGTACAGGTAGCTCACGTGAAGGTGGGCGCTCCTGCTGGGTTGGGATTGCCCTTCGTAGGCTGATTGCCGTGGCTGTTGCGACACTGATCGCCGAACTGGCACCGGCCTTGAGCAAAGAACTTGCAAGGCTGCACGGCGCTCATCTACCCGTGAGAGACGAGTGAGTAGGGTTCTGTAGTAGTCCATAGCTAGGATCCAACTCACCCTCTACGAGAGATCGAGGCGAGAAGCCAGCAAGCAGTGAGACGGACGAGTCGAAGGAGTGCTGGCTTGGAAACGACCGCATCGCTCGCTTTGAGAGATGGTGAGTCTACTCGCTCGACCAGGCTACAGCCGGGCTCACGTCTGTATCTCTTTCACAGTCGGCTACCTACCTGCTCGCACATGTGTCCGAGAACGCTACAGGACGAGGCGCTCCCTCGCTCCCCAGCTCACCGCTCGCTGCCGAGCCGCCAGTAGTCAAGGAGGAGGGTCACGCCGACGCTGTATGGTGTACAAAATGGGCAAAGCTGCCAGGAGGAGATGGCGTCGTCGTCACTGGCTCTGCAGACCACACGATCAAGCTGTGGTGCGTCCCCTCGTCTCGCTTCTCCGTCTCTCGTAGCTGATGCTGACACCTCTACAGGAACCCAACAAGCGGAGCAAAGCCGACCAAAACCCTGCGGCCACCAGCAGCTCTCGGCATCGTCGGACTGGACGTTGATCCTTCACCAGAGGGAGCTCAGTTTCTGCTCTCCAACTCGCTCGATTCGGTCATCAGTCGCTTCAGTATGGACGGTGTAGCAGAAGGAAGGAAAGAACTTGGTCCTGGTAGGTCTCCTCCCCTCTAGCAGCCCTGCTCTTAACTAACGCTCTCCTTCGCGCTGCCTCAGCCGAGACCTGGTCCGTCTCCCTCAACCCTCGCAACCTCCACCTCGCTACCGCCGGCTCGGAAGCTCGCGTCCGCATTCTTTCGTCTGCCGTGGAGAACTTCGGAGAAGAGTTGACCTCCATGGACGCTACGGGCACCTTCGGCAGCGCCGTTGAATACGTGAGCTCGGCTCGGCTGTCTCAATTTGAGCGTCTGGAAGAGCTGACCTCTCTCCCACCTATAGAGCAAAGACGGCCGTCTGCTTGCCGTTGCCTCGGACACTGGCTACGTCACCCTCTTCGATGCGGAGTCTGGCCAACTCGTCTCGACCTTCCCCGCCCACTCCAGTCCCATCCGCTCCGTTTCCTTCACCTCCTCCCTCCTCATCACTGGATCCGACGACAAGCGGATCAACGTCTTCGACCTTCGCGCTCTCACCTCTGCCAGCTCGAACGGTGGCAGTAGGAAGGGACAGGTCGCCAGTCTCGGCGGGCACGAGGGATGCGTTGTCAGTGTCGAGGCGAGGAATGAGAGGCTACTAGCTAGTGGGTGAGTACACGGAGACTTGCTCTTTCGCTTCTGCTCGCCCTCCTCACTCCCCGTTCGACCGTCTCGCTAATCTGCTCTCCCCTCTCCTCAGTTCGGCCGACGGCACCATCAAGCTCTTCGACCTCGCATCTCCTGGCTCGGCCCTCTCCACTCTCCGGGACCATACCGGCGACGTCTGGTCTCTCGCTTGGGCACCAGAGACTGGCCCACCAGCACTCGAGGGCCTGGGAGGAGCAAGCGCAGGAATCGGGGGCGGTCAACTCGTCAGCGCGGGAGAGGATGGCAAGCTCAGGTGGTGGAGGGGTGGAGGATAGTCTATATGCGATGGTAATGCCGTGCTGTGCTCTTCGAACGAGTGGCGTTGAGAAGTGGGGGCGAACGGAGACTGGCTTGCCGGATCGTCTTCGCCGAGGGGCGCTCAAGATGAGAACATCTTCTGTTGCAGTCTAGGTCAAAGCTAAAGGAGGGGAACGGAGAGAGGGCTCTACTAATTAGAGAGCGGTCTGTTGGTTTGTCAGGAGGCAAGGAGCTCAGAGGAGGAGGGCGGATCCGAGAGCCATCGAGAGGAGACCGAACGCTCCGGCCTTGAGGGAGATGGCGCCGCTGGAAGAGGTGGTGGTGCTGGCGGTAGCGGCAGAGGAGGAGGAGGCTGAGTCTTCAGAGTTGGCGGCGGTAGTAGCGGCAGCCGAAGCGGTCGCCTACAGAGAACGAGAGGGGAAGGGAGGCACAGCCAGGGTCAGCGAGCAGTCCTCGAGCTCGGTTGAGGGGCAGTATTTGCCTGCGAGGCCAGAGAGGAGGCCGAAGGGCAGGTGACTTTGTTGAGTATGTTGTACCATGCAGTGACGTCGGAGGAGCAGGCGCCATCCTCGGTTTGGTAAAGGCAGACCTTGACGGCTGAGTAGTAGCTCGAGTCGCAAAGACAGTCGGTGGAGAGGTAAGACGAGCCGCAGGTGGTGTTGGTGAATGCCGACTCGGCGCACGTCTTTTGGCAGGTGGTGTAGCCGCTGCTCGGCGGAAGGGAGGTCAGCTTCGGTTCAAGTTCGGCGATGGCAAAGAAGCGTACTTGGCATCAGTGGCGGACGAAAGGGCGGCGGTGGTGGTAGCACTGGCTCCAGAAGCGGTGGCGGCAACGATGTCTCCTCCATCGCAGTACTCGGTGAAGAGGGAGTAGAGAGTTTGAACCTCGTCCGAGCAGGCGCTGTAAGCGCACGACTTGGCTGCCGAGCGGAAGTCCGAGCTGCAGCCGCACTCGGTGCTGGTGTAATCGGTT
Organism: Leucosporidium scottii; assembly: GCA_003054985.1. Lineage (NCBI taxonomy): Eukaryota > Fungi > Basidiomycota > Microbotryomycetes > Leucosporidiales > Leucosporidiaceae > Leucosporidium > Leucosporidium scottii. The sequence goes on from MWVB01000014.1 coordinate 269,309, forward strand.
CCACAGGTGGTGTTGGAGGCAGCGCCGGTGAGGCAGGTATCGAGGCAGGTCGAGACGCTGATTTGAAGGGAGAGAGGCAATTAGCAGCAGCATCGCCGAAGTGCCATTCCTGGCTCGATACGCCATGGACCTCAAGCAGCGGGGGTGACATTCACCAAGATTGGATTGAGGAGAAGTGACTTACGTGGTGGCGCGAGCTGCAAGGAAGGCGGGAGCAGCCTGCACTGAGGCAGCGCCGAGAATTATACAGGCGAGGAGGTTGACGAGCATTGTGAGGGCGTAGAGGGGGCTAGTGGGAGGCGAGGATGATGAAGTTCAAATGTTGAAGTGTGGTAGAGAGGAAAGAGAGCCTCGCCAGCTCGCCGTTCTTCAAGTCGACCCGAGGCGAGAGACGGCGGCGATTTGAAGCAAGGAAACAGCTCGTCCAGCCATCAGCTGCTGCAGAGAGCGTCAGACTGCCTATCGGCCGCACAAAAGTCTCGCCAAGAGGTACGCGAATAGCAGAAGCCGACGTCCGGGATGAAGGGCACGAGAAGTGGCGACTCAGAACGTCAGAACGTCGTGTCCCTCGCCTTCTCGCGACGCTTGTCGCCTTGAGGCTGACGGGCAGCATGAACGAGCAGGCACTATATCAATGATCGCTATGTGCTTGTTGCTTGACCTGGAAGCAGAGTATCACTAACCTCCGTTGAGGCCCTCGCGCCGATCGAGAGCATCGCCGAAAGGTGGTTCGCCCGGGCAAGCCTCGGTGCGGGGAATATGACGGCCTGAGGGTATTCGGCGGAGCTTCTTATAGAGCTGTAAACGCTCGAGGCGCATGTGCGAGTGGGGGAAACCCAGCCGGGCGTCGGCGGAAAGTGTGCCCTCCTTCCTCTTCGCACTTGAACTTGCCTCCCGCCACTTTGCCGCTCGAAGTCTCCACCCTTGTTCACCTCCTGAGAATCTCTCGTATTCAGCATCACCGACAGTCGCACGAGCTCCACCACAGCACATCAACGCTCCAATGCTCGCTCAAGGCGCCTTCAGGTTCATCCTCCTCACAGCTTCGGTGGCTTCCATTGCTTCTACCGCTTCGGTGCCACTGGCGTCGAGGTCACTCGAGCCTCGTGATACTCCCTACACCTCTCCCGGACTTGTCGGACTGCTGGTAAGAGGACACCAACGTCTCGCAGTTTCCGCGAGAGATTGGCCGCCGAGCCGAGCGAAAGCTGACTTTTCCCCTCCGGTGCAGTATCCACCCATTCGAGGCTGGTCTTCCAGCACCGTTGGAGACGAACCATGCGGTGGATTCGCTCTCGGTGACCGAACCGACTTCCCCTTGAACGGCGGACCCGTCGCGCTTCAACTCGAAGACTCTGCCACCAACATTGTCGTCCAGTACAGCACACAACCGAATCCGATCACCAACCAATTCTCCACCTTCTACACCATCGGCGACGCTTCGGAAGGGTACCGCTGCGCCTCTGCGCCGACCTTCGGTGAGTGCTCGTCTCGGCGGAGCTTCTCTGCTGCCTATGTACGGGCGCTGACCTTTGCTACAGGCTCCGATGGTTTGTCTGCTGGGCAGAGTGTTACTTTCCGAGTCATGTATCAGACAGCGTCAGGTGAGCGACTCGCCTTCCTCTCATTCTACAAATCGCCGACCCCTCGCTGATTCCACTCATTGCTGCCACTCCCAACCCTTTCTTGCGGGCTGCCTTTCTTCGACGCTATCTTGAACTGTATCGTCTCACAGACGCTACTTATAAGTGAGCCTTCACACGCTTCAATGGCCTCTGATTGCCATCGCCGAGCGCGAAACTCATCCACCTACTCTCGCAGGTATCAATGCTCCGACGTCACCCTCGTTGAGGACTACAACTACTTTGTATCGAACGATTTCACCTGCTCTAATGCTACCACCTCGGGTCAGTCTCGCCCTGCTCTCTGCTTCCGAGATCGCCGACTGATTCGATGGCTCTTTACAGTCGCGGAAAGCGGCTCGTCGTCCAGCTCGGGATCAAGCGGAGGTCTATCCAATGTGGGTGATCCCATAGACCCCACACCGTTCAACGTCAATGACCTGCTGACCGCCATCTCTCTTTCTCGGCGACGATCTTCAGGCCTCCTCGGGTGTCATCGGCGCCTTCATCACCCTCGCCGTCGTCGGTCTCGCCACGGCTGCCCTTTGGTACTTTGGTCTCCTCCGCCTCGGTAAATCCGCCGTCCTCGATTCCCACCGTTCCCCGAACTCGTTCGGCGCCGCCGGCCGCAACAAGTTCTCGTTCCCACCTCCCGAGCGCACGACGACGGCTTCTAACGTCGAGCTTAGACCCCAGGAGCCGACGCTTTTTGCGGAAGACGACAGGAACACGCTCCGCACAGTAGACAGCTTCAATTCCATGGCAAAGCACTAGATGAGCGCCGAGGAGGCAACAGAAAGGAGGGGGGTTAAGGTGGAAGTGAGGGATACGATCAGAGCGATGTTGCATAGCTTGGGAGTCTCATTGGAATCTGGCTCACCGTCTGAAAGTAGTGCGACATGGTCAAGAGCGAATGAGCAGCGGCCACGCGCATTCGATCCGCGCTCGGCAACTTTCGCCAACGACCAGCTTCGTCTCCCTCGGCGTGAACGTGCCACAAGCTACTTTGAAAAAACGGAGCTGCGTTTCGTTAAGGCATACAGAGGGAAAGAAAGAGCGAAAGGTCTCTATCAAAGGGCTGGGCAATCCTCACCGCCCGCTCACATCTCGGCCCATCCCGTTCCCTCGCCTCCGCCCGCAACGAGGCCCAGAAGGAACACCACACAATTAGCTCCCACTCCCATGCCGAATCCTCGATACAGCTGGGTGAGGCCACTGCCCACGCCCAACCCCATCAGTCCCAAATCCTCCTTCGGCTCCTCCTTGGCGGCCGCCGACGCGCCCTTGCTACTCCGTCTCCTCCTCCTGGGGATCCTACCCGTCTCCTCCGTCATGATCCTCCACGCCGCCTCCACGACACCAACGTACGGTGCCGGCCTCGTCTCGACGCAAGTCCTCCACGCGCGACCCGTCCCCCCTGCTCGGCCTGCTCGAACAAAGTCGGCGCGCGACTGGATCTGCAGGCGCTTGCGGATCGTCTCGATAGGGGTGGTGATGAGGAGTCCAGCGGTACCGAGGACGAGTTCAGCGAGGCCGAAGGAGAGGGGGGAGGTGGAAGGCTCGATGAGAAGGTAGCGAGAGATGATGAGAGGGGTGGAGAGATGGATGACGGGGCGGAGGATGCCTTCGAGGAGCGTTGGGATGAAAAGGTTGGGGTGGAAGTAGGTGGACCATACGCCGCCTTCCTCGCGGAAGATGGTGCGGAGGGCGTCGTAGGGGCCTCGGTACTTTCGGTGCAGAGGCTGCGCCGATTGCACGACGAGGCGCGTGCGAACGAGGTCCAGAGGCGAGACGGCGATGGTAGCGAGGGCGTGGGAGATGGTGGAGAGGAGAAGGAGCGGAGCGGGGGATGGCGAGTAGATGATCGGGAGGGAGGAGAGGGGCGAGGAGGGAAGGAAGACGACAGTGAGGGTCGTCAGGACGATGGGTTGCAGAGTCGTGACGATGGTGTCGAGGATGAAAGTGGTGAGTTGGCCTGTTTGCGTGCGCAAGGGATGTCAGTTGTTGCTCGTTAGTCCGAGGCGATCGGTTCGGCTCACCTTTCCACAGACTCGCCCAGCCCTCGCCCTTCCACCTTCCCACCGTCTTGATCATGTCCCATACTCCTCCTTGGACAACGACGGGCATGACCCACTCTGGCTTGGTGCCATACCGCGCATCGTTGATGCCCGAGCGAAGGAGGTAGCCCGAGGGGGAGGTGGGTCGTGGTGGAGCGTCGGTAGGGGGAGCGAAGCCTGGCTGCGAGACGTTGCTCAAGTCGGCAAAGTAGGCCTCGGCTTCGTTCTCGTCCTCGATCTGTAGTGCAGTACACCGTCAGCAGGTGCTCTTCAGCAGCCATTCCCGAGAGATACAAGCGAGCGCCTGAGCTCGGCACATGACCTGAGCCACTCGGTCGTCTCTGTGAGAGCGGCGAGGTGCAGATCACCATTTTGAAGCCCTACACGCGCAGCCGCCGTCGTTCGACACTTCTGCAGCCTTTCAACTCCCTGGGAAAGGGCGTAGCCCAACGCGGAAAGGACCTCAGACTCACCTCTACGCTCTCCTCCTCGACCTCGTCCAGAGTCGCCTGTACGATGTTGTCAAGCCCTTCCTTAGGCACCCATTGCACCTGGGCCAACGTCTTGCCGACTTCAAATGGCATGACGAGGGCCGTTCCGGTGAAGCTCAACAAGCTGCTCGTGACGAAGGCCTTAAGCATGGCTCCTGCTGCTGGCGCGTCGGCATGATCCAGATCGCTGATTGTAGAAGTGTAGCGATTGGTTGGCGGTGAGACTCGGATCGAAGGCGAGGAAGAAGACGACGAAGGCGGGAGGCGAGAGGACGAGGCAGAGGGGATGGAACCGAGGGACCAATCTCCTGCTTCGGGGACGACGGCGTAAGGTCGTAGAGGGTGTGTACTGGGTGAAGGACCAGAGTCCATCCTGGCGAGCCGATCAGCTACAGAAGTCGACGAAGTAGCGATTGGCGAACAAGCAAGAGCAGCGACGCGGCCGCACGGCTTGGCTTCCTCCGCTGCACTCCTCAATTTTCTGCACCTCAGCAGACATCGCCGCCGAGTGGCTGTCTTGCATTCCTACAACTCTACTCGCGCCTCCTGCCTTGATCTCGCCGTTTTTCGTCGACCGCTGTCGCCTGCCCCCACTCTCCGTGCCCTCGTCTCTGCAGCAGCAACCATGGCCTACGCTCTCCTCGCCGAGCAGTACCAGCAGCAAGTGCTCCAGAAGCTCCCCCCTGCGTCTCTCTTACCACAGAACACGCTCGACGCCCTTCCACCCGGCTCAGACGTCTCCCGAGTGCCCGCCTCGTGTGGACTGCTGGACGCTAGGCAGCTCGAGATCACAGGCTTGAACGCTACAGACCTACTGGCTCGTATCGCGACCAGAGAGTTTAGCTCGGTGGAAGTGGTCATCGCGTTCGGCATGAGGACTGCCATCGCCCACCAACTGGCAAGTCCGCTCGGCTCGGCGGCGCCGGATCGCTTCGCTGACGCTTCTATTGCAGACCTGCTGCCTCACCGACTTCTTCCTCAACGAGGCATTCGCAGTTGCCAACGAACTGGACGCCTACCTAGCTCAAACAGGCAAGACCAGAGGCCCTCTGCACGGGCTACCCATCTCGGCGAAGGTACGCTCCTCGTCTTCAGCTTCTTTTGCTCGCCGCTGAACCACTTCCGCGCTCGGATGGACAGGATCAAGTAGAGCTTGTGGGCAAGATCACTTCCCTCGGCTTCACCTCACTGCACTCGACTGCCAAACCATCCGCCTCGAACGCTCAACTCGCTCAAATCCTCATCGACGCTGGAGCGGTCTTCTTCAACCATACGACTTTGCCGCAGAGCATCATGCAGTGCGTGAACATCTCGCTGTAGTCGCTCTCACCTTTGCTGATCCTTTCATTTGCAGCCTCGAGTGCAACAGTCCGCTCTGGGGAAGGACTCTACTGCCCTTCAACACCTCCCTCTCGGCTGGTGGATCATCAGGTGGAGAAGGTGCCGTACTTGGCATGCGAGGCGCACCTCTCGGACTCGGCAGTATGTCTTCATGTCGCTTCAACCTATCCCCAATCGCTTCTCGGCGCTGACTCCCCCCTCTCGCAGCCGACATTGGCGGATCCGTTCGTTCCCCCGCCGCCAATAACGGCCTCTACGGGCTTCGGCCTACCGCCTCTCGAGTTCCCAACGCCGGCGTGAGGACCTACGTTCCCGGTCGTGATTCGATCCTCGGAATCGTCGGTCCTCTTGCTCACTCGGCGAGGGATATCGAGCTCTTCATGTCGGTCGTCTTGAGCTCTTCCTCAGCGCCCTGGAGGAGGGATCCGAGTCTGTTGGAGATGCCTTGGAGGGAGGGTAGGAAGGGGGGATGGGAAGGAGGGGAGAGGAAGCTCAGGGTCGGAGTCATGTGGCATGACGGCGAGGTGAGTTCGGTGAAGGGGATTGAGAGGGCGTTGAAGGGCGCGGTGGAGCAGTTGAGGGAGAGCGGTGAGGTGGAAGTCATCGATTTCGAGCCGTGGAAGACGAGGGAGGGATGGGAACTGATTCGCCAGTTGGTGAGTCGAGCCGAGCTGTTGCTGCGCCGAAGCGTAGGAGCTGATCTTCTCACTCTTCCGTAGTACTTTCCGGACGGAGGAAAGAGGATACACCAGCTCACCGATGAGAGTAACGTACAAGAGCCGTTGGACCCTTTAACAGAGTGGCTGCTCGCCGAAGCTGGTCCTCCTGTTCGCGAGCTGTCCGTTCACGAGCTGTGGGAGGTGAGCCTTTGTTCTCAAGTTTTCGACCCCAGAGTTCGAGAATTGTAGTAACAGAATCTTGCCTCCCAACAGCTCAACGTCCAGCGTGAAGCCTATCGCAAGGGCTACCAAGCGCACTGGTTCTCGCAAGGCATCGACGTTCTCCTTTGTCCCGTGGCGCCTTACCCTGCTCCTCCGCATGGCGAGGCCATGTGGTGGGCGTGAGTCGATCTCTTTTTCTCTCTTCGTCAAGACCGTAATGACCTTCCTCTTCCCTCACAAGCTATACTTCGCACTTCAATCTGGTGGACTACCCTGCCATCGCTTTCCCCTCGGGATTGACCGTCGACCAAGAGTTAGATTGCCTCTCGAAGGAAGAGGAAGCAGCTTACACCCCCTTGAGCGAGGATGACCGATTGGTGCATGAAAGCTGTAAGTGCTCCGCCGCAAGTTCTCAGCCGAGCTCCGAACTGACTTGCTCGCTTTGAAAACTCGCAGATCATCCCAAAAAGTATGCCAACGCTCCTCTGAGCTTGCAGCTTGTCGCTATGCGCTGCCATGACGAGGAGCTAATGGACGCGCTGGCGAAGGTGGAGGCCATCTCGAAGCGGAGTCGGTATTAGAGGTTCGGCTTTCGTCTCTTAGAGAAGCGGAGGTCTTGTACATAGCGCAGCCAGTGTATAAAGAATCTTCTCAATCATATTGTTACGCTGGCCAGCGCCTTCGCCAAATCTTGGGCCTCTACAACTCCCTTCTGCGGCTCGGCGCTCTGCTCCTCCTCCTTCTCGATCGAGATGCTCAGCGCCGGTCCTCCCAGCGCCTCCTCTTCTTCCTCTAGCCTTTGTCTCTCCTCCTCCTCAGCTGCCAGTCGCTCTTTGATCCCCTTCCAATCCTCACGGCAATCGCGCCAGCTGGAGGCGAACGCCGAGGGTCAGCTTCCAGTCGCCGAGGAAGGGAAAGGGAGAGATAATCACGTCTTTTCCTCCTCCCACCAGATCGTGACTACGCAGTCTATCCCACAGCTGCTCCCGCAGCAAGCGTATTGAGGTGGCTCGGTCGGCGGAAGGTCGCGAAGGGCGGCTTTGCGAATCTGCTCGATCCTACGTGACGAGTGAGAGCCGCGAGCTTGCAGACGCTGGAAGAAGCCTGAGCTTGTCGTGGGGTCGTCTTCTGGCAAAGGCTCTGCCCGTTCGACTTCCGAGATTGACGAGGAAGAGGCGGAGGAAAGCGAGCTGGACGTCGAGGGTGGAGTAGAAGCGGTGGACGAGCTGCTGCTGTTGCTGCTGGTGGTGGTAGCAGAAGCAAAAGCCGAGATTACTGTGCTGAGCATTCTGTGTTCGAGAGAGGGAAGAGCGAGAGAGGCTGAGCCACGAAACAGCACTCCGATTGAGCGCCGAACTCGGCCGGGCTTCGCAAGGCGGAGACCGACGGCACTGAGGGACGGCAGAAAGCAGAGCAGAGCAGCTCAAGATGACTGAGTTCTGTGATCAAGTAGAGCGAGTCATCAGGTCGGCTCAGGAGGAGACGGCCTAAGGAGCAAGTCTCGTCGCGTCTCTTCCTCTCCCGCACTCACCTCGTCTTCACCTCGTTCTTCACCATCGACAGGTCGATCAAGCTGGCTCGTCGGCTCAAACTTCCGCATCTGACCCTCTTCACAGGCGGCAAGGAGTGCTCGCTCTGCGACGTAGCAAAGGCCGATCTCGCCGATGTCCAGAAACGCGCTCCGTTCCAGCTCTCGCTGTACAACATCCGGAGGCAGGAGGGAGACGACCCCGAGTATTACGACCGACAGGCTTGGAGGAGGCTGTACCAGGTGAGTTCATGCACGCTGTTCCCTTTCAAACGACGCGAATTGAACCCCCCCGCTCGCTTCAACAGTACGACATCCCCGTCTTGCACCTCTCCGAGGCCGAGGACTTTGACTCGCTTGCGGGGCGAACCAACGGCAAGGTGCTCAAAGGTGGAAGGGTGATGAAGCATCGCATCGACCAGGAGAAGCTCGTCTCTTTAGTTCAAGAATGGACGGAGAAGCTCAACCGGCAGCAGGAGGAGCAGGTCAAGAAGGCGGAATGAGTGCGTAGCTTCTCTTCATCGAACGAGATGCAGAGCTGACTTGTATGCCGTCTCGTAGATCTCAAACGTCCGTTCGGCGACGACTTCCAACCTCCTCCTCCGCTCAAGATCGCCCGCCGCTCTACTACACCAACAAACGACGAAGAAGACGACCTGAACCTGTTCTACATCTCCACTTCGCCCTCGTCAAGCACGACCGACTGCCCACCGACCTCCATCTCCTACACCTACCTCGCTCCTCCCTCTTCATCCTTCGCCGACCCCCTCCCAATCCTCGGACTCTCGCCCTCCACCCCTCCCGAAGGTTCGACCTCCTCCGATCGACAGTGCTTCAACTGCCTCGGCCCACACATCCTCTCCGCATGCCCCTTCCGTCGCGACAATGCCGCCATCGCCGCTAACCGAGCAGCGTTTCAGGAAGAGCATGGCACGAGTGGTGGAGGTGTCAAGCTAGGTGGAGAGGATACAGAGCGGAGGCGAATGTTGGATCTGGCGGAGAAGTTTAGAGCGGGCGCTGTGAGCAGGGAGCTGAAGGAGGCGCTCGGGTACGGCGGTGAGGAGCGGGATGGCGAGGTAGTCGAGTACCCATGGTTTTGGAGAATGAGGGAGTGGGGATACCCGCCCGGCTGGGTATTGTACGACGGTGGAAGGGGTGAGTTCGATGCGCTCTCGGACCTCGGCGCGCGTAAGCTGACCTCGCCACTCTCTTGCAGATCCTCTCGACCTGGTTCGAGATCGGATCGGCCGGGATGAAGCATGGGAGGATATCGAGATACTTCATATCTTTGGAGAGGAGGAGGGCAGTTCCAGTCTCTCGACCTCGACGACTGGCGACCGCGAGGGACCATCCTCCGACGATCAAGTCGAAACGCGTCTCCAGGTCTCCATTGCTCTCCCATCCTCTTTACCTTCATCCCCTTCCCTCGACGACCTATTGCCTACTGCAGTCTCAACGTCTCAACAGTCCTTCGCGGCCTCTCCGCCTTTCCCGATCGAGTCACCGCCGCCCCTTCCTCTCGGCTCGCCTCCTCCTCTACCACCCGGTCCACCGCCTCCCTTCCCACCAGGCCCACCTCCCCTTCCTCCTCCTGTTCGCCTCGTCGACTACCCCACCTACCTCTTCTCATCCTCTTCCCTCCCCGTCCATCGACCCGACCTCCCGCTCCCCTTCTCCAATCCGCTACCTTTCGCGCAGCACATCGGCTTACATTCGAGGAGCTTCACTTGGGGAGTGGACCCAACAGCTACCGCAGGGAGCAGCTTGACCGGAGGTGCATCACGGGATCGCCGAGGGGAGGAGGGGAGGTCGTTGAATGATGCGCCGTTTGCTGCGCCGAGGAGGACAACAGAAGAGGGGTTGGATGACGGAGAAGTAGAGATGGACATGTCTTAGAGCGGTGATGAAAGCTAGCAGTCCTCACTTGTCCACTTGGCCCGTTCTCGAGTCGAGGTTCCGGAGAGCTTGGGCCCCCAGTTCTCTCTTCCCCACTCGCTACACCAGAAACAATGACGCGATGGACAGGCAAGAGATTGACAGGTGTGGTTCCGAGAGACGAACGTCAGCTGAGGCTGCCTTGCGTCCACGCTTCGAAAGGCGAAGCAGCTCCCCGAACTCACTTTAGCTCGCCGTGAGTTCGGCGAGCAAGGCGATGGCTTTCGGGGCACCCTGCTTGAGCACCCAGTCGGAGAATTGATTGAAACCGTCTTCAGATGGCGCAATGTAGGAGTCAGTGAGCTTTCAGGGTCGACAGGCGAGACGGAGGGCAAGAGCCGAGTTCGCCGAGCTCGAGTACTCACAGAGAACGAGGTTCTTGAAGCTGGGTCAGGAAAGGAGTGAGCAGGAAGTATGTGGCTCGCCCGAAGGTCGCCGTGGATTTGGACGAGTAGCGTGAGGATGAACTGCAACCAGACGGATTCTAACCTAAGTCCTCGACCTCGGCCCTCGGTTGGAGGTCGTCTCGTCTGCTTCTCCTTCCCCTTGACAGAGCGGCTTCTGGAGTTGGTATGTGGCTCAAAGCTAATGAGAAGTCTGTAATACATAACGACTGATGCCGCTGCTCACCTGTGGCCCAGAGTCAATGAGAAGCCTAACGCCAACAGATCATCGTCTCTCCCCGTCCCTTAGCCCACTCGCCGCCGCCGCCCATCCACCTCCCCTAAACCCTGCTTCCCTCCAATCCCTCCTGATCCTCCTAATCCTCATAACCTCTCCCAACTGTACGGTCGTCCTATACCGCCTCTACCGAGGTACCCGAGATGGAGGTGGAGGAGCCGAGCCGGGTCGAGCGAGCGCCGAGTAGCGATGAGGTCAAGCGAGGAGAGGAGAAAGCGAAGAGCAAGTCGTGGGGAGGTCGAGCGATGACGACGGCGAAGCTGAGGAGGTGTACATGGGGAGCTGTAACGGTACATAGCGACGAGGCTACTACCTCAGGCTGGGACACTCCTTCTCCTACACCAGGAGTCAACATAAAATGATGCAGATTGTAGCTATAGACTCCAGACCTGATCCGACACTTGCAGGTTGACCATGGATGGGAGTGGCCGCGGAGGTGCGCTTGCGAGCTTCTCGGCGAATGCTCGCCTAACAGGACGAGCTTCTCGAATGCTCCCTGGCTCAGAATTGAAGAAAGCTCTGCACTACATAAAGAACTGGTGCCATAGCTCACCTGCTCCTCGAAGATAATGAGAAGTCTAAAGCCAACAGATGATCGTCTCCCTTCGTCTCCCCGCGCCCTAAGTCCGCTCGTCGCTCGGGCGAATCCTCCTTCTTATCCGTCTCCCGCCAATCCCTCCCAATCCGCTGAGTCCTCTCAGTCTCTAATAACCACACGATCGTCCTGATCCCGTCTACACCGAGGTCAACCGAGGTGAGACGGAAAAGTCGAGCCTTGGTCGAGGGAGCGCCGAGTACGGAGGAGGGCGAGCGGGAGAGGGAAGGGAGCGAAGGGGGAGTTGCAACGAGGTCGAGGGATGATAGGACGAGATTCAAATAGTCGTATATGGAATTCAGCGTACATGACGACGAAAGGGATTCAGGCTCGGGCAATGGACATCGCCGAGCCTTTTCGCCTCTACTGGGGGACTGGGAGAATGCACAAAATAAGACTTGCAGGGTGCTCTTAGATAGCTCTTATAAATGAAACCCCTGAACGCGTACAGCTCCATGCACTGGTCGCGCCTACAACTTCTCGACCGCGAGGAAGAGGCGCTCGTTGCGAGCGACCCAAGAGCGGATGCGCTTGCCGTAGACGTACATGGGTACAGTCTGTAAGTAATGTAGTGTCAGTGTACTGTCGAGATGACGAGCGAGCGCCAGGAGGGGCAGGGAAGAGGCCTGGGGACTTGCCGTGAGAATGCAAAACGCCGAGACTCCTGCAAGGACGCCCATGGTACCCGGGATACCCTGCTTGAGCACCCAGTCGACTGAGAATTGAGTGAAACCGTCTTCAGATGGCGCAATGTAGGAGTCAGTGAACTTTCAGGGTCGACAGGCGAGACGGAGGGCAAGAGCCGAGTTCGCCGAGCTCGAGTACTCACAGAGAACGAGGTTCTTGAAGCTGAGTCGGGAAAAGGAGGTCAGTATAGAAGACTACAGATCCCCGCAGTGAGCTCGGACGTACAGGTTGATGATGGAAATGGCCTCGGGCGTGTGCTTGGAGTGAACGTCGATGAGGTACGTAATAATAGAAGTCGAACCAATGCTCTGTCCGGCGTTGATGAGACTGCAAGTGATTAACGAGTTAGCTTGGATGCGAAGCGGTGCAAGGAAAGTAGCCTGTCGAGCTCTCAAGCTCGTCCTCGGCGCTGGCACTGGCAGACTCGGCTCCGAGAGACGAAAAACAAGCTCACCTGTACATCATGACGGGTCCAATCCAAGGGATTGACTGGTTCTTGGTCATGAGCGACCATCCCATGAAGCCAAACACCTCGAGGATGAACATGGGCACCATCAGGAAGAGGCGGAACTCGGGCTCGAATCGGCCTCCGTTGCGCCGAGCAAAGTAGGTAGCCGACATGTCGCAGAGTGGTCCAGCGATCAAAGTAGCGGGGATGGAAGCGACGAGAGGGCCGATACTGACTAGTCCCGTTTGAGAGGCGCTGAAGTAGTAAGGCGGGGAAGCGAATAGGATGGACGAAATGATGGAGAGGACGACAAGCCAGCAGGTGGTGAGACCGTAGGTGAAGATACCGAACCAGACCGCAGGGGAGAGGAAGAAGGGGAATGGGCGGATGATGGTTTTGAGAAGGGAGGCTCGGCCGCGGTAGCTCGAGATGGGGGCGAGCTCAGTCGAGGGGTGGAGGACGGTCAGCTTGGGCGTAGAGCCAAAGTTAAAGAGTACGCTTGCCCTGAAGAAAGGTCTTGCGAGGTCCGAACGAGTTGATGGGCGTTTGTCCGCCTTCGAGGTGCTCGATTTGGCCGGTCGGCTTGGGCTCGTTAGAACCCTGCTTCTCCAGCTCCTCGCTAGCCTTGTTGACGGCGGAAACACCCTCTAGAGAGCGTCCACTCTCAGTGTCGTAGATGGCGTCGCGGTTGCTGATAGGGAAGAAGGCGCAGCGTCAGCGACCGTCGTTCGGCGCAGAGCTTCAGCAGCCGTGTGACTCACTAGGCAGTCTCGGGGCAGAGGAAGATAATGCCAATGAAAGCAATGCCAAGGAAGATGGCGATGAGCCAGAAGCACCAGCTGGAAAGGGAGAAAGCGAGGTGCTGTCAGCCTCGGCGCTCGGTGGGCGAGCTCGGCGAGTCGAGAGCAGCTCACCGGTAGCCCAGCTTCTCTGATTCAATGACGACGCCGTTGACGATTGGCGCTTCAATGATATGAAATGTCAGCACACGTCCTCAGCATCTTCGTAGCCCGCCGGGAAGGGTAGAGAAGAGCCAAGGCAGGCGTCGCCGAGCAAGAGGGAGGTCGACGCTGAGTAAGAGTTTCACGTACTTATGTTGATGCCCGCAAGGATAGCGAAGCCCCAGATCGCGCTACGGAAGCCGCGCTCGTGGACGTAGAAGATGTCGCCGATGGTCGAGACGACGAGAGCCTCGAACGGAGCCATGCCTGGGCAGCGAGCGAGCAAAGAGGTCAGCGACCAGCAAGCATAAACAGGCAAGACAAGACTACATACCGAGGCCCTGGAAGACACGAGACCACTTGAACGAGTTGAGGTTTTTGGATTCGGCGGACCAGATCGAGCAAAAGAAGAGCAGAGCTGCGCCGACGAGGAAGACGGGGCGACGACCGTACTTGACTCCAAGAGGGGCCTGCACAATCATGATACATCCGAGAGCGATAACGAGGTCGCCGTTGGTGGCGGCGACCTCGTTAATGGAAACGCCCCATTCTCCGGCGAGGACGCTGTAGCCGGGCGCAAGGAGGGGTCCGATGGCTCCGACGAGTCCTGCCATGAAACTGAGAGTCCAGAAGATGCACTCCTTCTTCCAGCGAGGCCAGTTGAGAGGCTGCAAAAGATCTCGGCGAACGGTGAGCGACAGTCCGAGGCGAGCTTGGGAAAGAAGGGAGGCAAGGCAAGACAAGCGGCGGTTTCGACTCACATCATTGGGATCATCCGAAGGTTGAGGAACGAGTACGATATGCGAGGAGCGCCCGGTGCCCTTCTTCAAGCCTTGAACGACCTCGTCTCGCACTCCAGTGTGCTCGTGGTCGTCAAGAAGGGCGGTTCCGGGTCTGTGTGAACGGCAGTCCGAAATTAGCCCTTCACCTGAGCGACGGTGTAGCTTGACGGGAAGCTAGGGAAGGGAAGAGCGAACGATGGGAGGTGGCGGCGGTGGGCTTGGGAGGAGAAGTGGAGACTTACACGTTGCCATCTGGGTAGTGGCGGTCTTCGAGAATGCCGAAAGCCATGTTGGAGTGTGGACTTTGGTGAAAGGGAGGCTTGCTCGAGTGGAGTGAAGAGAGAAGGAGAGAGAGGAGAAACGGGCCCCGTAGAGGGGACGGAGGGGACCCCACTTGCAGAACTTGGTGATTCACTGACTTCGGAGCTCGGCGCTTTGAGGGCAAAAGAAAGCTGCCTGCCGTCGAGATCTCGAAATAAGAACCCCGGGCGCCCGAGTGGTCGGCCCTGCAGCAGGTGGGGGTGGTTTCGCTCGCAGCGGTTCAAGGGAGACGGCGAGCCAGCCAGCGAGCATGGTGGGGTGAGTTTTGTAATGCAGCGTGAGAGCCGGATCAGCCAACGGAGTATCTTAAGAGGTCCGAACAGCCAGCGAAGGAGCGAAAGAGTAACCAGGAGAGAGGGGCGGTTTCGAGATTTCGGGGAGGAGAACAGTTGATGAGCTGGTGAAGTACAAGTTGTAGAGATGTCCAAGCCAAGCCAGACCCGAAGCACATGCCAGCATCAGTTTTCTCGGCGCATGCATTCGCTCCCGTCGCAAGATCGGAACTGCTGAGCCGAGCCCCCACTTGTTGTCGTTTCCGCTTCCTCCGTCTCTGCTTGAACGCCCAGATCCTAAGTACACCAGAGCAGCATCAGCATCGCACGCAATGGTCAACTCCACCGCCTTCAGCGACGAGGAGCCACTCTTTACTATCGACCTACAACATCCGCTTTTACTCTCGCTACTCGCTCTCCTCGCCGCCAGCGTCTTCCTCGTCAAGCGCAAGCGGTATCACAATCTTCCACCTGGCCCCAAGCCTCACTTTTTTACTGGCAACGCTGCAGAGTTCCCGCCGACTCGGTGAGTAGTCTGCTTGATGAGGAACAGCCTGGAGGGCGACGCGTTCGCTGCGACGAGACGAACGAGCTGACAGTCCCATCTCCTCGACGATAGCCCTTGGTTCAAGCTGGAGGAGTGGGCCAAGGAGTACGGAGCGCTCGCTACCATCTGGACTCAGTCCAAGCCTACCATTCTAATTTCTTCGGCGAAGGCTGCCAATGATCTGTTGGACAAGAGGAGCAACATCTACTCGTCTCGGCCTCGCTTTGCCATTGCGGGAGACTTGATCAGCAATGGTAAGTTTACGGCGCATCCTCCTCTAACCGCAGAACGACACCACTGACGGCTCGGCGCTCGCAGACAACTCGATCCTCTTCTTGCCCGTCGGCCCTCGCTGGCGGACTCATCGCAAGGCCATGCACTCGGCTCTGTCTTCGACTGCCGTGCACAAGTACAAGCCCATCCAGCTCTTCGAGTCCCAGCGCCTCGTCTACAACTTGCTCCAGGATCCCGAGAACTATCGCGAGGCTGTTGAGCGATGTGAGTCCTCCTTCTGCGTTTACAACTCGTCTCGCACGATTCAGAGACGTTTCAAGGCTCCTGCATGCAATGGGGCTGACGAGAGCAGGGCTGGGAGGCTTGAGGGTCCAGCTCAGGAGCGCTGACCTTTCTCGGCGGTGTTTCGCAGACACGGCATCGGTCGTTCTCGCCGTTTCCTACGGGCGTCGAGTTGACGGACCCCACAATCCAATCGTTCTTGGCGTCACCGACCTCATGAGTGAGCCGCTTTTACCGTTTCTCATCTCGCCGAGCTGACCGTTTTCTCGCCATCCACCTCCTTCTCCCGCATCTCTGGTCCTTCGACTTCCTTCTCCCGCATCTCCGTCCTTCGAATTCCCTCAATAGACGAACTCGAGCGCACAAACCAACCCGGACGCTACATCGTCGAGCAGTACCCCTGGATGAACCGCCTCCCCTCCTTCCTCGCTCCTTGGAAGGCCTACTTCCTCGCCTACCGCGCCCGAAGTCATGCTTTCTTCATGTCGCTCGCCGATGTCGTCAAGGGTCGCATGGAAGATGGGACTGCCGTCGATAGCTGGACTAGGTACCTCATCGAGAACCAGCAAAAGCTCGGCCTTTCGGATGAGGAGTTCGCCAGCCTTTCGGGTTCGATCTATGGCGCCGGCGTTGGAACTACAGCAGGCACCCTCCTTTCAGCTATCCTCGCCATGACCACTCATCCTGAAGCGTCGAGGAAGGCGCAAGAGGAGCTTGACCGCGTCGTTGGGCGAGACCGTTCGCCGACTTGGGAGGACGAGGAGAATCTGCCTTACATTAGGGCATATGTCAAGGGTGAGCAGTCGAAAAATCCTTACTGCCGCACTCGAGAAGTCGATGCTGAACCCTCTTGTACTTGCAGAGGTCCTGCGTTGGCGCCCGGTTGCTGTCCTCGGCGGTTCGGCGCTCTTCTCTTCCTCCCTCACCCCGTCAACCCAGTGCTGATCTATCTCGCTTGCCCATATCCAACAGGAACACCGCATGCGTCCACCGAGGACGATGTGTACGAGCACGAAGGCGTCGCCTACTCCATCCCCAAAGGAAGCACCATGCTCGTCAACCTCTGGAGCGTCAACCGTGATCCCGAGTACTACCCCGAGCCCGACACCTTTCGACCCGAGCGCTTTCTCGAGGGTAGCGAGCTCTACGACAAGTTTCCGGTCAAGTCGGGACAAGTGAGTCGTTCGCCGAGCGTCGGCGATGCTGTTTTGCTGACGCGCCAACCCTCTCCTACAGCTCTCTTTCGGCTTCGGACGTCGGTCGTGTCCAGGAGAGCCACTCGCCAAGTCTGAATCTCATCTCCCTTCCTCGCTCCTTTGATGAGGCAAGCTGACCTCCCTCTCTCGCCCTCTCCCGCAGAAACTCGCTCTTCATCTCCACCGCCAGGCTGTTATGGGCTTTCAACATCTCACCCAAGAAGGACTCTAATGGCGAGGATGTCGTTCCTTCAACGTTCGAGTACAGCGATGGCTTCAACTCGCTGCCTCTCCCTTTCCCCTGCGACATTCGGCCAAGGAGCGAGGCGCACAAGAAGGTGCTGCTGGCGGACTACGAAGAGGCGGTAGAGGGGTTGCAACAGTGGGAGCCGTAAGGTGTGATAGCATTGAATGCAGTTCATGAAGAGAGCTTGCCGTCGCCCGCTGCTCGGCGAAGTGATTCGGAGGAAAGGGGTCCGCCTCGTTTCAAGCGCCCTCGCGCTACAGCATGAGTCTCCTTCTGGAGCCGACTGCTCCACTGCTTGCTCTACGCCCGACGCGGTGTCCTTCCACCTCAGCGCTCGCTGCGTCCTTCGACCGCGAGCGGTTCGGGCTCCTTCTCTTCCTTCCACAGCTTGCTCGCGCTCTTCTCGACCCCGTGTAACACTTACAACTCTTTTGCAATCGCTTCTACACCTTGCAGGATGAGCGGACTCAGTCTCTGGCTCTCCCCCGCCCCGAGCTCCCCTCTTGCGGCCTTCCTCGCTCGCCTCTCGTCGACCCTTCAGACTGTCGCTTTCGCGCCGCACGCAACACTGGTCAGAGATGAGATTGTTCCCGCGCTGGAGCTCGGAGATCTCCAGTCGCGTATCGAGGAGGGTGTAGCTCGCTGGAGGGAGTCTCAAGCGGTGGGGGAGCAACTGCCAGACGACATCGCTCTTGCATTCAAGGACGTACGCCAAGGTGAGCTCTAGCAGCTTAAGAGAAGCGTTCCCTGCTGACTCGTACATTGCAGGCGACCGCTTCTACCAATGTGTCCTCGCCGCGCTCATACCCTCTCCTTCGCTCTTCGCACTGCACGAATCGCTCCTCGCCGCCTTCTCCCTACCCATCCCTTCCCCACCCACTTACTTCCCCCACCTCTCCCTCATTTACGCCGACTTGTCGCCCAAGCAGAAAGCGCAAATCATCGCCGATCTCAAGCTCGCCGGAGATGTCGTCGACCTCGAGGGCGCTGGGGAGGGAGTCAAGATTGTTGGAGAGGATGGATTCTTGTCTACGGAAGTGTTGTTGGTGAGGACTGGAGGGAAGCCTGAAGAATGGGAGGTGCTAGCGCGAGTCCCGCTGGGAGGGGAGGGCTCGGCGTAGGTTTGAGGGGGTGCGAGCAACTGAGGAGGGCAGTAGACAGCAATGGAGCAGACTTGATGGGACTATAGTGGAAGCTTGGCCAGCGCTGAAACGCTGCAGGCACTTTTTGAACCCCACGCTTCGGGCTGCTCTCGACGGCGCTCGCTGGGGGGGAAAATGACCCTCTCATCCCCTCCCCTTCGCTGCTCTCCTCCAGCATGCTTCCTTCCACTCGCTGCGCCCGTGCTGAGATGGTATCGACTTGCTGGAATTATCGGGCTACATGGCTGAAAGGCTCCCTCAGCGGTTCTTTACAGCCCTGGTGAAGCTACAGCGTCTCAGACCGCAAAGAGAGCCAAAAAAGCAGGGCTCGGCGCAAGAAAGGAAGGGCAGGAGATCCACGACAGGCAGCGTATGGACAAAGGACGAGCAAGCAAAAAGAGGGGCCCAAACCCGGGATTGAACCGGGGACCTCCTGCAGATTCGAGACAAGTCTCCCAAAGCAGGAATCGTAACCGCTAGACCATTTGGGCACCGTTTGTTTTTAGAGAATCGTTCACTGCCAATACATTATGCTCAGCTTAGCGAGAGTAATCCCTCGAGCCGACGGGGCGAGGTCGCTTCAGCCGAGCCAAGCCAGCCCTTCCTCCCAGCGAAAGTCGCGCCAGCACCTCCACTTTTCGAAGGGTCGACTCTTATCGCGCCCCGCCTTTGTACCCTCACCGAGAAACTGCTATTGATACGAAGGTGGGTTCCCCATTGGCAAGGACTCAAACTCTACGACGAAGGCGAAGGCGAAGGCGACTGGCGCTCCAACTCCGGCAACAGTCCTTTGTGATCATGCCGGTCCTCCAGATAGCCCTGCTTGACCAAGTAGGCTCCCCAAACCCAGCCCATTGCCCTCCCTCCCATGCGGCATTGAGGGACTTCTCGGTAGGCCGTTCGGTGGACGAGGAGGCGCGCCAGCACTTGATTCGGGAACGAGGTAGCCGGCAAGAGGGGTAGGGGAAGAAATGGTGCGTCGAATTTGGGCGTTTGGGTCGTGTGATGGTGGGTGGTAGCCGGGCGGGAGAGCGGAACCTGCTCGGCAAGGAGGAGCGGGGTCAGGTCTTGAGAGCGGGCGGGCAGTGAGGAGAGACGCACCCTCGCTGAGAGCAGCGCGAAGAATCAAGCCACTCCGATCAAGACTGTAGAGAAAGCGAAGCAGCTCTCGGCATAGCTGCAGGAGTGGAGAGGGCGATCAGCTCTGAAGGCTTAGGGGAAGGCGAAGAGACCGAGATTGAACTCACAGTCCACTCTCCTGCTTCCATGGCGGTCTTGAGTAACCGAACGGTGTCCTGCAAGGCCGAAAGGATCAGCTGCTGAGTGGGCGGAATGGAGCGAGTCGAGGCTCACCTTGCTGCTCTGCTCGAGGGGCTCGAGATTGTGCAAAACAAGCAAGTAAGATGCAGCGACCTTGAGGAATCCGGCCGAGATACATTTCTGTGCGGCGAGAAGATCAGCGAGCGTCTTCGGCGATGGAAGCAGCGACGACTCACCTCGAAGAGATCCCTCGGCTTGCCCACCACGTCAAACAAGAAGGACCACCTCGCCACCTCCGTCTTCCTCGCACATCCGACCACAACCTGCAACGCCTCATCGAAATGGTCCAAGAAGTCGACGACCCTCGGCAGGACAGCGTTCTCGTCGGCGGCGATCTCTCCCGCTGGAGCAGGAGTGGACGGTCGGGAAGGGCGCGCATCGGCTTCGTCCTCGAGGACGGCGTGAAGGAGGATCTCGAGGGCGTGAGCGAAGTAGACGAGGTGCTGGTAGTGGGAGGCGAAGAGGACGGCTTCCTTCCCTTGCGATTTCGTGAGGTGGAAGCGGAGGACGTGGTGGAGGAAGAGGTGGGTCTGAGAGTGAGGCAAGAGGTCAGAAAAGCGGGAGCCAGCGCGAGAACGAGAAAGCGCACAGTGGTGATGATGCGGAAGATGGCAAAGTCGAGCGATCGCCGAAGCGAGGTCTCTTGGTCGACGCCGACGATGATGCCCTTGTCCATCAAGACGGCTATAGGAGAAGGTAGGTCAGCGAGCGCTGACGAGGAGGAGACGCCACGACTCACCCAGAGGATAAAAGTCGAGGGCGATGGCGACGCTCTCGGCGACCGCCTCGTAAGCATCCCTCTTGGCATCCACCTTGACCTTCTCAATCGTCAACGCATCGAGCCACACCCGAATCTTCCCTCCATCCCAGCCCCAGAGCGAGTTCTCGAGCGTTCCGATGCCGGAAAGGTGAGTCCAGTAGAATTCGATTCGGTCGGCGAGGATTTGCATGTCGTATTTGACCTCTTCGTGGGCTGCTCGCCGAGGACGAAGGAGGACGAGTTTGCCGTTGATGAGGAAGATGATGGTAGCGACGTTGAGGTCGTCTGCTGGGTCGCCGAAACCTGTTGAAACCGAGGGTGAGGATCAGCTCTCGAGAAGAACGACGAGGAGAAGGTCAAGACTCACGCTGCTGCGACTTGGGTACGAGCCAGCTCAGTCCTCGCACTTTGGTCGGATCGGTGACGACTCCTTCGAAGCCAATCGAGCCGCACATGCGCAACCTCGTCGTCGCGGCGTTCTTGGTGTGGCGGATGAGGTAGTGATGGAAGGTGTTATCGGCGGTGTAGACGAGGAGAGAAGAGTCGAAAACGGAGAGAAGGAGGGGTTCCGAGGTGAGATGCACCACTTCGAGCGAGTCGGCGAGGGAGAGAGGCTTGTCGCGTGAGAAGAGGCGGAGCTGCGAGAAGGAAGGGAGTCAGTCGAGCTCACTCCTCAGTAGGAGCGTCAGCAACTGACCTGATAGACGCCACCCTCGATGCAAGCGACGATGAGAACGTTCGACCACCATGCCATGCCGCCGACGACTCGAATCGAATCCTCCTCGCGCTCGAGCTCGAACAGCTTCCAGCGACCACTGAGGGCGTTGTAATGCGTCAAGCCGCGCTGTCCTGCCACTGCGATCAATCGCGCGTCGGAAGAGATGACGGCGTAGCGGATGGGGTGTTGTAGAGCGATGTACGAGGCGGGGATCTGCGCCGAGACGAGCGAGGGGGCGAGAGTGGGGGCGAAGGTCAGCCAGAGGATAGGCAACGCCAGCTGAGACTTGCTCACCTTGATGTGCTGCCAAACGTCCGACTCGGGGTTGATGACGCTCATGTCGGGCTGATCCGCACCGCGGTAGACGAGCACTCGGTCGTCCATTTGCAAGAAAGCGTGCTTCGTGTTGTCCTGTTGAGCGAGAAGGATCAGAAGCTGAAACAGGAGTGCAGGAGTGGGTAGATAGAGAAGCACGAACGGGAGTGTGCACAGCAGTGACGGCGCTCTTGGCGAAGGGGATGACGAAGAGCTGCTCGTCGTGAGCTGAGGAAGGGAGGGGAGAGGTCAATATTGAATCGACGGAGGCTGAAGACAACGAGAGAGCTCACGCTTCTTCTTTGGGTGAACCGGCGGAGGGCAAAGTACGAACAGCTCGAGATTCCCTGGACTCCAAAACTGCTCGGCGAGAGAAGGGTCAGGTCAGCTCCGTCTCCCGTCCTCACTACAAACCCCGCAAAGGCACTCACCAGATCCCTCACACCATGCATAAAGTGATCCTCGAACGCATCGCTCTTCTCCCCCTCGACTCCATACCCACTCGCCAAGCTCCCGGCGACGCTCCAGCTCCCCAGCCTCCCGTACACGCTCCAAACGCTCCAGCCGAGTTGCCATCCTACTGCGAGAGCATAGCCGTCTGACGTCCAAGAGAGGCAGGTGACGCGACCGGTTTCGAGGCCCGAGGCGGTAGTGTTCAGCGCCGAGCGGAGGGAGAGGATGTGCGAGAGGGTCGGGGTGGTGAGGTGGGAGGAGGTGGGGGTTCGCTGACCGGGAGCGACGGGGAAGAGGTTGTAGATCGCGAGAGTGCCGCTGTAGGGAGGAAGCAAAGACGTTAGCAAAGCGACAAGATCAGCGCCGACAAGGGAACTCACTCTTCGCATCCGACGGCCACGAGACCCATCTTGTCGTTCACGCCGACCGTGCTCCCACCCTTTCCCTTATCCAGCTGCTTCTCCTGCTCCTCCACAATCTCCTCCGACGACTTCTCCCCCTCCACAGCCGGATGAAAGCACACGCCCTCCCACCTCCACTTCTCCCTACTCTGCTCCTGCTCCTCCTCGGCCTTCTTCTCATCAAACAAGAGCTCTCCCTCCACTGCACCATCCTCACTGATTCCGCTCATCCGCCTCTTGGAGGTGGGAAGTTTTGGCGTATGCTCAGTCGGAGGGGGAGACCAGCTGACGAGGTAGGCTCGACCGTCGGACATGAGCATGACGAATTTGCTGGGGGAGCGAGGAGAGGCGGAGGAAGGAGAGGAGGTGCCGTTGGGAGTGTAGGAGGGGCGACGGGGAGTCCAGGGAGCGGGAGTGGTCGAGGTTGGAGGGGTGGGAAGGGCGATGAGAGAGGCGATGGTCACTGGGAGGGGGCGAGGGGGTCAGCTCAGGCGAGGCAAGTAAAGGGAACACAAGACGACTTGCAATCCTCGCGATCCCGACCGATCAACCACTTCCATTCATCGAGCACGATAGCCTCGGTGTCGCCTCCGCTTTGCAGGTTGCCTGGCAGGCCCTCCCATCCCGAGCCTCGACGCTGGGGGTTGTTCGGTGGCAGAGAAGGTGTAGGAGGAACAGTCGAGGATCCTTGCGCGGTGTGGGTAGGGAAGGGAATGATGCGGAGGGAGGGAGGATCTTGAACGGCGACGAGGAGAGAATGTGGGGTGAGGCAGACGCTGCGATACGAGGAAGGGGAGTCAGTACAGGCAGCGAGCGAGGGGCACAAAGCCAAACACCTCACCATCCTACACCATCTCCTACTGGCATGCCTCGCTCTCCCTCCGCTCGCAAGACGATCCCTTCGAGGTCATGCCCTTCTCCCGGCCCCTTCGGCCACATCTTGGCTCCCTGAGCTCCGCCTGGAACGGTGTAGACCGAGTTGCCTCGTCTTGATCCTACGGGCGAGGTGAGCGAGATGGAGTAGAGCAAGTGGTGCCCCGAGGTGGTGGTGATAATGAGGCGCGAAGGGGAATGAAAGGCGACGGTGGCATTGGAGCCGTGGGTGCGAAGTGAGAGGGGAGACCGACGAAGCTTGGCGAGTACGACTTTTGGCTGTAGATGATCACAGCGGTCAGTGGAGCTGTTACAGAGGTGCAAGAAGGGAAGACACGCACCCGGACGCTCCACACGGAGACCTCCTCCCTTCCCAAGGCAGCCCATACTGCTTCTCCTCCTCCCGAGCCTTCCTCATCGTCAATCTCGGGACCCCTGACGATGTTCAACACCTCCTCGCCTTCCTCCTCCTGCAACCCGCCCAACGAGTCCCTGAACTTGGACTTGGCCCCTCGTCCCGGTGTGAGTTTGGGTCGAAGTGTAGGTGAGGGAGCGGAGGGGAGCGCTGAAGTTGATATAGAGAGACGAGTAGTCGGTAACGGCGAGGGAAAGTACACTGTAGCAGACCGAGCGAGAGAGAGAGTGAGCTGAGGTGTGAGATGGCGGGGAGGGGGCTGATGAGATGGGTCAAGGATGAGCTTACTGATTGTGAGAGAGCAGGATAGCTCTAATCAGATCTGATTCTGTAGCTCGATGACCTCTTCCGTCGACGAAAGCTGGCAAGGAAGCGAGACGAGAGCGGGAGAGGAGGAGGACAAGGAGCGTTGCGAGTCGACAGCTGGGTTGGCTCTGACCAATTTCGCTTCGCTCGACTTTGCGCTACCGCTTACAACAAGATAATGTCACGCTTATACTCGCAAGCAGGACCCTCAACAGCCCTAGCTCAACCTCCTCGTCGACGAGACGACGCTCAAGCTGCTTCAACCAACTCGAGAGGCCTCAAACGACCCCTGCAGGACTACACCAACGCTCGAGATCCCAAAGGCAAAGGAAAGGGCAAAGGGAAAGCTACAGAAGAGCAGCAGCAGGTAGAAGCGTGGAAGCAAGCAGGTAAGTCTCCTACAGCAGCTCCAAACAGACGCGTCGAGAGCTGACCTTCTCTTTCCCTGCTCGCAGAGGCTCTCATCAGCCACTCGTTCAGTGTATACCGACTCTCGCCTCTACACTCATTCGATCTCGGCTCTTCCCGCTCTTCCTTCTCCGCTTTTGCCAAGCAGCTCAAGCACTACCTCGCTCAACAGCTCGCGCTCGGAGGAGACTCGGAGCTCAACCTCGGCGGGGGAGATCCCTCCATCACGAGGGTGGAAGCTGGCTTTGTACAAGCGCAACTCCATGGCGAGCACTACCTGAATCGCCTGCCCATCCTCATCGAAGTGGACCGAGGCGCTTCGGATGAGAGCACCACCACTTCGCTCTTCATCCTGCTCCCTTCCTCCTCCTCCACCCAGTATCCCATCCTCCTCATCAAGTCTCCCATCCCCGCTCTCACCACCCTCCCCATCAACTACCTCTCCACCCGCCACGACACTGTGATCACTCCTCTGCGCCTTCCTCCGCCGAGCATGCTCCTCCTCCTCGAATCACTAGTCCAAGGGAGGGATACATCAATGGACGACGATCCCATCGCGCTAGAGACCATCATGCAAACCAGCGCGACCTTCGCCTTCCCCGCCTCGATCGCCAAAGAAGGACTCGGCAGCCTCACCCTCACCCTTCCTCCCGCCCTCCTAGCCGCCCTCACCTCCTCTACCACCACCACCACCACCTTCATCGAATCCCTCACCTCTCATTTCCAGCAAGTCACCTCACTCAACCTCTCGCAACTGTTCCTCGTGAGGCTCGGCGCTGGGAGGGGGACGTTTGTGCATTCGGGTCAGGGAGCGGGAGAAGGAGTCGGAGCCAAGATCAAGTTTTACAGCAAGTCAAAGGAGGATGGCGAGCTGGAGAGTGTGTTGAAGTCGCTGGTGCGGGTCGCTGAGACGGGGAAATGAGCTCGGCGATGAGTTTGGGTGAGTCGTT
Source organism: Leucosporidium scottii (assembly GCA_003054985.1). Lineage (NCBI taxonomy): Eukaryota > Fungi > Basidiomycota > Microbotryomycetes > Leucosporidiales > Leucosporidiaceae > Leucosporidium > Leucosporidium scottii. The sequence goes on from MWVB01000014.1 coordinate 294,458, forward strand.
CTCGGCGAGGGCGAGCTTTGAAGACTCGGCTGACGCTCTCCTTTGCTTTTTCGGTACAGTGAAGCAGTTCGAGCAGCTTCTCGCTGTACATAGACATTGTTGAGAAGGTGCGCTCGGTCCTGCCCCTCGTCTCCTTTCGGCTCGCTGATCCTTTTCTAGTCGCAGACTAGTTCGGCTGGGCTACCGTAATGTACTGCACGATTCTACCACTCTCGTGGCTTCTTTCGCTCGTCGGCACTCCCGCTGTTTGCGTCTTGCGGGGCGACCAGGTCGTGCGCCAGCTATCTCCCTTCTCGCTCCTCTCTCTTCGTCCCTCGCTTCCGACTTTCGAACCCTTCGTCTCTCACAGCTCTTCAGCCGCAGCTCAACCTCGACCTTTGCTCTTCCTCCACCTCACTTCTCCCCGAGCCAGCTCCGCCCACGCGGTCGCTTCATCTCCCTCGCTCGCCCCACCATGCAGCTGCCTCCCACCTCCTTACCTCCCAGAGTAAAGGAGTATCACTTCCACCTCTACTTCCTCACCGCCTCATCCTCTCAACGCGCCCACGCCCTCTCCCTGCGCGAGCGCCTGCTCGTCGCTCGGTCGCAAGGAGAGTTTGTAGCCGTACCGCTGTACAGAGTCAACGAGACGGCGATAGGACCGCATCCCGTGGGGTCTTATGAGGTTTGGGTGCCGGAGGAGAGCTTCGCAGCGGTGTTCTCGTTCCTTTGCCAGGAGAGAGGCGAGTTGAGGTGAGTAGTAGAGGTGCGGTCGGAGTTAGGAGTACTTGCTGACCTCGCCTTATCGTCTGCAGCATCCTCGTTCACCCTCTCACGGCGAACCAGGTGAGTCTCGTTTCTCGACCGAGCCTCGTCTTCCGCTTCTCGGCGACTGACACTCTCGCCTCCTCTTCCTTTTCGCGTTCCCTATGTCTCAATCTCCCTCTCTTCCCGCCAGCGCGCCGACCACGAGCACCGGAACGCCTGGATCGGCCCTCCCTTTCCCCTCTACCTCGACGACCTGCCAAAAGACGGCGCGATCCCATCTCAGTACCACTCGCTGGGGCTCGGTTACTCGTCCAAGGAGCCGGAACCGAGCGAGGAGGTGAAGAAGGAGAGAGGGAAGCGTTTGGAGGAGCAGCTGAGGCATGAGAAGGAGGCGGCGAGGGCGCCGGGGTGGGAGTGAGGTTCCTCCAGCTGGAGTTTGAGGGCAGTTTGACGATGGAACATTGTAGCGATGCGTGTTGAGCAAAGCTACACGCCCTGCTCGACCCTTGTTGCCCTGTCCTCGCTTCGCCGCGACCCTCCCGAGCTCCGAAGTTTCCTCTCTGCTCTAATCTTGCAGCGTTGACCGGAGGGGGCTTTGAAGGTAGACACACCATAATCTCCGTTTCGTCCGCTCGCAAGCGCTCCTGCGGTGTCTTCTCTCTGGCCCGACGATCAGTTGTCCTGGCAGTTTTGAAAGGCCGTCGGGTTGAGAGCCGAGGCAATGAGTACTGGGATGAGCATAGATAGCGCCGTCAGAGGAGGATCGCCAGATACAGGCCGGGCGAAGAATCTCACCGCCGAGGGCAACGCAGCCAATAATCCTACGGCGAAGTGCTGGATGAGCGGTTGCAGTCTCCTCAGAGAGGGAAGGACTCACATCATTCCGTTCGACCAGAGAGTGAAGCCTATAGACAATGGTGAGCGTCAGTATGCTCGCTCGGTCATGCTCGGCGAGTAGGCGAACTCGAGCTCACCTCGAATCGGGGCGAGAGCTTTGAAGTGTCGAGCTCGGGGAGGAAGAACCGAGCGGTACTTTGCCCAAGTTGCGCCTGTGTGTGTTAAGGTCAGCGCTCGCATCGGAAGCTCTGTACTGTCGAGGAAACGAGAGGAAGAGATCTGACCATGCGCGCAGTCTCGCTCGTCGACGCCGTGTCGCTTCTCCCAGTCTGAGAGACGTATTGGTCAGCAAGGGTGATATGAGAAGACAGCTGCATCTACTCACCTTCCAACCAAGCGTGATCGGCAGCCTCGTAAGACGTAGTCAGTTCTCGCTCAATGACCAGCGAACGGTTCGCTCACCTCGGCTGGAGGTCCAAAGGGGTTGGTCAGTTCCTGCAGCGAGCTGGAGCCGAGACGACATACCTTGAAGTTGACGAGTGAAAAGCTGCAGGGTCAAGATGGTGATGAGGACGGAGAGCGCCTGCGCAAAGCAATCGTTAGCTCGGCCCTGCCTCCGTCGAGCAGGTCAGTCACCATTGAGATGATCCGAGCGGCCTGCGAGGAGTCTCCGGCCACTGTAAAGAGATTGATTCAGCACTCGTTTGGCTTGGCGCCCGGTAAAATGACCTGCGGGCGGTTTGAAAGAGAAATCTGCGATCGCCGAGGTCAACGAAGAAGGGGACGAGAAGGTTAAGATACGTACGAATGTGCAGAGAATGAGACTGACGGTACGGTCCACAGGAGTGAATCGAATACAGACCTCCTCGCAGCGACCAGCTGGTAGATTTGGACGAGCTGCAGCAAGAAAGACGGCGGCTCAATCGCCGAACTCGCTTCGGCAGAGCTGGGGCGGACGTACATCGTGAAAGTCAATTCTGTTCGAACAAACATGTTAATGAGCAGTCGGTAAACTCCCAACAGCCTTGCAGTGAACTCACGGAGCAGCGCTACAGCCCTCACAGCAAGACGCATCGCCGGTCAGCTTCCTCTCGCTACCGAATGGGATCCTCAGCTCACCTGGCAGCTGTTCCAGTAGGGCTCATTACGCTCCTCCTCCTGCTACGCATCGTCTCCCGACTTGGCCGCTCCCTTAACGCTCGGCTCATCCCCGCCGTCTGCGACTCGTCTCGCTCGCTTTGGCTCTGCTGATGGAAGGTAGGAAGCACGCTCCCCTGCGAAGGGACGGCGAGCGAGAATCCACGATGGGGTAGGGGTCGCTCCTCCTCCTTTGGCGAGTCGGGCGGCGGAGACGAACGTTCAATCTTCACTCGCGCAGGCGTTGGCGACGCGGGAGGCGAAGGGGGAGGACTGGTAGACGGTTCAGCACGCGCCGAGTGTACCGAGGGTGCTCTGCTTCCAGTGAAGAGCCGAGGTAGCGAGCGCATCGGCGAGAGAGCTGAGCGAAAGGACGCTCTTCGAAGTCGGGCGCGGGTCGAGCGTTGCGAAGTGACTCCTTTGCATCGAGCGGGGTCGCTTCTGTAGCTCCTTTGATGCGCGAGTTAAGAGGAAGAGATTCGGTAACAACCCGAGTAGACCGTCAAGAGCAGCAGAGATACACTGCATCCCCGAAGAAGCTTGCGCCGAGGTTCGCTTCGCTCGCGAAGCTCCTCTGTAGTTGACTGCTTGGAACGAATGGGTCATAACCAGAACCCCTCTCCAGAGGCAGTCCGAACTCTCGTCTCGCATCGCAATGGGAATTGAGCCCGCTGGACAGCCGAGCGGAAATTACAAGAGCTCGGCGAACGAGCTGAGGACGATAACGCAACTACTTCTTTCCCTTCTGCCTCCGTTTCTTGCCAATGATGGCACCGATGCTCAGCCCGCCCTTGCGTTCCTCCTTCTCCTCTCCCTCGCCCTCCACCTTGGCCTTCTTGCCTGCCGGGCTCGCCTCCTCGTTCTTGCGTTTCTTGTTGCCGCCCTTGCCCTTGGCTGGCGTTGCTGGCTCGTCCTCCATCTCGGCGTCGGAATCGGCGTCAGAGTCGTCGTCATCGCGAGCCTGGCGAAGGTGAGAACGAGGGGGAGAGAGGAGAGGGGAAATGGCGGCGGAGATGGCGATGGGCGAAGAGGGGTGTCGCGTCCAGCGAGAAGGGAGCGAGGGAAGACGGTGTTGAAACGTCAGCGATCCTATCAGAGCCAGAGAGTATCTGATGAGACGCACCTTGGAACGCTTCGCACGCTCGCGAGCTCGGTCAGCCTTCTCGGCACGGCGCTTGGTCGTAACGGCGTTCTCGATGGAGACTGCGGAGGAAAAGGAGGGTCAGCGAGACCGAATGCGAAGCGAGAGCTATCGAGAGGACTCACATTCGACGATCAAGCACTTTCCACTCCTGCCTCCCTCGCCGGTCGTCTTGCCCTTGGCCTCGCGCTTGGCCGCCTTGCCTGCCGCAAGCTCCTCCTCCTCAACCAACTCGTCCATCTTCTCCCGCAGCCTCCTCAGACGCTCCTCCTTCTCCTTGACAGTGACGCCCTTGCCTCCCACGGGTCCCTCGCCGTTCTCGACCTTCTCTATCATCTTCTCGAGCGCCTCGCGCCACCATCCACGGAAGAGAGCACCGACGTCCTTATTGGCGTTGGCCCACCTCAGAACGCGAAGAGCGTCGGCGTGCGATCCCATCTCGAGGAAACCGTATCCCTTGGAGCGACCGAGACCGGTGAGGGGGTCGACTCGATCCGTCTGGCGGAGGATCTTGGCCTGCCTGACCTTGCTCGGGGGCACACCCCTGATGCGCTCGGCCTTGGTAGGAGGAGGAGGGTTGCCGCTGGCGTCGAGAACAAAGGCCTTGAGCTCGTCCTCGCTCAGCGCCTTCTGGTGGCCCATCTTGACCTCGCGGTCGAACTCCTTGATGGCGTAGTTGGCGAGACGTTTCATCATGCCGTCCGAGACATAGAGCGGGATCTGACGGACAGAGAGACGGTTGCGGGAGATGTAGAGGGAAGGGTTGGAACGGAGGAGGGCCTTGCGAGCGTCGAAGGAGGCCTGTCGAGCGGCCATGTCGGAGGCGTGGAGGGTTTGAGCGATCGCCCAGGAAGGGAAGATGACTGCAAGTAAGATAGAAGGATCAGCAATCGTCGCTGGGAGCGAGAGGCAGCGACAGCACGACTCACCTCCCTCGCGCATGAGGTAGAGGTTGCGCCTGTCGGTCTTGGCGTCTCCCTTCTTGTCGCGATCCTCACGAAGCTTGTCGGCGTCGTCTTTCGAAACGGCGGCGACGGCGGCGAGCACACGACCGTGCAGGGTGAGCTTCGAGGCCTTGGACGATCCGGGGTCGGCCATGAGGAGCGACTGGCCTTGGCGCTGCTTCTTGTCCGAGGTCTGCGATGAGAGGGAGAGAGAGATAAAGAGAGGGTCAGGAAGCGACCCAAGAAGAGCATAGCTTTCGACGACTCGCCTCGCCGATGAAGAGACCAGCGTTGAGACTCTCGGACTCGTGAAGAACCTTCTGCGCATCCTCGTCGTTCCAGAAGTGAACGAAGGCGGTTCCACGCGAACGTTTGGTGGTAGGGTCGTAAACGATGCGAGCGTAGCGAATCGGTCCAAACTCCTTGAAGCTGTGAAGGGGGGAAGACGGGCTCGGTCAGCGCAAAACGTAGAGCGAAAAGCAACAATGACTCACAGATCGTAGAGCTCGGCCTCGGTCGCCTCGAAGGACATGTTGCGGACGAAGAGAGTCGTTCCCTTGGGTGGCGCAGGTCCCTTGGGTTCCTCGTCGAGGTCGTCGTCGTCGTCGTCGGGGTGGTGTTCCGGCTCGGGGCTCATGTCGTCGGCGCCCTCGGGTACAGGCGACATGTCGGAGTCGTCGCTGTTCTCCTTGTCGCTATCCTCCTCCTCGTCGCTGTCCTCGTCGCTGCCGCTGCCCTCGTCGCCGCTCGGGGCGTCCTTGGCGGCTTCCTCCTCCTGCGCCTTCTTCCAGTCGTCCTTGCTGAGAGCCCAGTCAACGGCGACGAGACGACCCTTCTCTCCTCCTCCTCCTCCGACCTCCTTCTCGGCGGCCTTCTTCTTCTCGCGCACCTCCTTCTTCTTGCCGCCTTTGCCTCCCTCGCTCTCGATGCGCTCCTTGGCCATGCCGGGGTAGATACGCGAGCCGTTGATAGCCTTGAGGGCCTTCTCGGCCTCCGACTTGGTGATGAAGTAGATGAAGGCAAAACCGCGAGGCTTGCCGGTCGAGTCTCGAGGAAGGGTGATGGAGTGAAGGGAGCCGAAGCGGGAGAAAACGGTGCGGAGGTCGGCGATGGTGACCTGCGTATGCAAGCTGGTCAGTGAGGAAACGAGGTCGCTCTAGGCCGAGTCCGAACGTACGTCGAAGCCGAGGTTGCGAACAACCAGTCGTCCTCCTCCCTTGGCGCGACCGAGGCGTTGGGTGAGGTCCCAAGAGCTCTTGACGGCAGCGCTGATGACCATACCGCGGAAGACGTGGTTGTTGAGCTTCTTCATGAGAGCGTGCGCATCTCGAGGCGAATAGAGGACGACCAGCGCTGCGAGGCGAGGCGGGAGCGGTTCAGCTTAGGGAAAGGGCGGAAAGATTGCAGCGCCACTCACCGACACTCTCGCCCGAAGGCAGAAGTACAGGCCACTTGACATCCTCCACATCTCCACTCTTCTTGGCCTTCTGCTTGATAGCCTTCTTCCAGTCGACCGCCTTGCCCGGATCACCCTCTCCTTCTCCCTCGCCGTCCTCGCCATCCTTGGTATCCGTCTCCTCCTCCTTCTCCTCATCCTCCTCGCCATCCTCCTCCTCACCATCGACATCCATCTTGGCCGCCTTGGCTGCCTTCTCGGCGGCAATCTCCTCCTCGGTCAGAGGCAGAGGGATGCCCTGCACGATGACGGTGCGGGCGGCGGCGTGGTCGAAGACTCCTGGGCGCCACTTAGGTTGCCTCTCCTCCTCCTCGACGTCCTCTGGTACCGGCTTCTCCACCTTGGGCTTCTTCTCGCGCTTCTCTTTGGGTCCCTCGGCGACCTCGCCCTCCTTGAGCTTCTTCTTGGCCCAGCCCATCTTCATGCCCTCCCGGCCGCAGAGCTTGTCCCACTCGACGTTCTCGAGACCTTCGGCGCCCTCCATGTCCTTGACGGCGCTGCGAGGGATTCCCGTCTTGCCTCCCCACTCCTCGATGCACTTGTCGGCGTCGGTGCGCAGGACGAAGCGGACGTATCCGAAGCCTCGAGAGGTAGACTTTCCGGTTCGATCACGTCCTGGTCCAGTCGCAATGGCGTTGGCAGAAGAGCCAACGGGCCCGGCCTTGGAGCCCGTCGAAGTCGAGACGACGAAGGCGGAACGGAGGGGAGCGTAAGAGGAGAAGATGAGGGTGAGTTGGGGCGAAGTGAGGTTGGGAGGGAGGTGAGTAAGATGGAGGGTCGTTTGGGTGGTGGTCTTGTCCTTCCATCCTACAGAGCGAAGCCGAAGCGAAAGCGCAAGGCGAAGCGAAAGCGGGTCGCTAGTCAGCCGTCATGCACTTCGGTCGGTTCACTGGAGCACTGCTCACCTTCAGAAATCTCCTCCTTCTTGGTAGAAGCGGCTGCTTCGGCAGCCTCGGTGCTGCAGAGCGCGAAGCAAGGGCGAGGTTAGCTCTGCGCGACGCCGCAAAAAAACGCACTGGGCGCTAGAATGGTGCAGAGATGTCGCCGGACTCACTAGGCCTTCAATCCTGATGCTATAAACCCTTCCTTCGCCTTGAAAGGCTCCTTCTTAGGCCTCCCGTCGTCCTCGCGACGTCCGGCGCCGCCGCCTCCGCGTCCAGTTGATCCTCCTCTTCCTCGTCCAGCGCTGCCGCGAGAGGAACCTCCACGTCCACGGCCCCGTCCAGGCGACGAAGCCGAGCTATCGTTGTCAAAGTAGCGTTTGGGTGCGGGCATGGTTAGGCCCGTAAGATGTGGTTGGAAGGGAAAGCTAGGTGCAGCTCTCAGCGAGATTTTGAAGCCGCGAAGTTGAACTTCGCGGATGAGCTGGCCAGCCTACAGGACTTCTCAAGAGGCGGGAATCGCAGCTGAACATCATTTCAAGCTCAGAAAACCTGCTTCGGAGCTCACACTCGACTTCAACCCCTCTCTAGTTCTGCGCCGAGGTGGGCGAGCGAGCGAGTGGACCAGTCCCAGGGTCTTGTAGTGATGAGCAGTGTCGGCTAAACACCGTGAGTACTGGAGTATCAACCCCAAGTCCTCAGCTCAGCCCTCCGAAGCTCATAGCTTCTGTCAGGAAGCGATTGATCATCGCCGAGCTCCTTCGATGGCAACTTTGCACCTCGTGCCGACATCAGGAAGAACCAAACACCTTGCAAGTAAATTCAGAAGCATGCCTGTGTGCTATCAAGAAGCTGAAGCGCCGGTGCGAGCTCCCGGAGGGCATCGGCGAAGAGGTGCCAGTCGGCGTTGCAGAGGGTGAGCTCCCTCTCTCCCTGCTGCGAGCTCCTCAGATTGGGAGTGAAATCGCTTAGGTACGATGACCACTGTCCTCCTCTCTGAGCATGTCGGCGCTCACGAAGAGCCTTGGCCGTCAACCCCTCATGCACCTCGGCCTCCTTCACATTTCATCCCTTTTTCCCTTGGGGATCGACCTCGGTCCTTGTGCAGCGCCACAACTGAAGATGTGCACGCCGAGCTGGTCTGCAGAAAAGGGGACAAAGTGCTCCGCCTGCCTGCGCCTGCCTCGTTAGGAAGGCCGGAGATGAGAAAGCCTGGGCTTGGGAGCTCCAACTTGCTCTGAAAAGCGGCTCAGGCGGCTCCGATGGTCGGCGCCTCAATTCGAGGGCCTGTCGGGGTTGTGATACAGGCTTCCAAATTGTAGCCTGAAGACAGTGGGCGGCTGAGCCCCGTCTTGCAACTCTCGGCCTGATCTTCGCTCCCTCTCTCTTCCTCTTTCCATCGTCTCTTGCTCTCCATTGCGCTTGAGCCTCTCGAGCTCATACAGCATGCCCTACCTCAACCTTCCCGGAGCGGTGAGCCTCTTCTATGAGCTGCTTCCTGCTCTCGAAGCGCCCCACTCCGAGCATCGAAACGCGCTCGACAACCCACCCAGCCCTTCGACTCCTTCGTCCACCAGCTCCAGGAAACCAACTCTCATTATTCTATCACCTCTGCTCTGCGACATCACCAGCCGATCACCTCAAGCCGTCGACCTCCGCCTTCGCACTCGCTTCAACATCGTTTGCCTCGACCTTCGCTCTCAAGGACGGACCAAGAGCGACATCAGGCCTACATACGATCATTGCGTTGCTGCAACCGACATCGCCAATGCCATGGAAGCTCTCCAACTCCCACCCGCCTTCCTTTTCGCCCCCGGTTTTATCGCGTTCCGAGTCGCGGTCAAGTTCGCTCTGCTCTTCCCACAGCAAGTAGTAGGGCTTGCGTTTGCAGGAATCTGCGGCATGTTTGGTACACCGAGCGCACTGGACAGCTTCGAGTGAGTTCGGCGCCCGACTAGACACCAAGCTCGGCGCTGACCTTTCACTCGCAGGGACCTCGACCGGAGCTGGCTCACGCCCAACGACATTGAGGATTACGAGGAAGCACTCACTGGTCTGTGTCATTCTCTCACGGGAGGCGAGATCGAGCCGGCCAACGTGGAAAGGATTGACGAGGCCATGTCGGTCCTCGCACGGCGGTATTCCCCCATGAAAGCGCACGTCGGTTACGAGCTCATGAACAACGTCCACTGGGTCAGTGCAGTCTACCAACCGGTCTTCTGCTTCGCTGACTCTACATGTCGTCGAAACAGCCCTCCAAGCTCACCCCCGAGCGCGTGGCAACCATCTCGGTTCCCGTCCTTGTCCTGAACGTACGTCTCTCCGCCTCGCTTCAGCTTCTGACTCGGCGCTGACTCTTCTCGTACTCCAGGGAGACTCCGCCTACGCTTTCAGCGAGGACGAGGTCGACCTAGCTCGTAGCAGCTTTACTGGATCGGTCGACTTCGAATACCACGTTCTTGAGGGAGGAGCGCCAATGCTTTGGACGACTCATGCCGACGCCGTGACCTCTCGGCTCGCCGAGTTTCTCACTCGCCAACTAGATGCAAACCCGCCCAAGAACACCGTTATCCCTGTCGACTTTCGCTACGCCCTTTCCGTCGCCGCCGAGCTCGGCGAAAACCCCCGGATCAACCTTCGCAACCCTCGCGACCCGGAATCCTACTCGACTCGCTCAGCAGAAGAAAAGACTCAGCGGGCCAAGAGGATCGAGGAGCTCAAGAAGTCGGCGGCGGAGTGCAAGCTTCGGATACCAGGCGCCAACGACCCCGAGACGTGGGTGCTCGAGGCGGCTCCACCGTCTGCACGACCGAGGAGGCGTTGGAGGTGAGTAGGACCTTCGAGGGGTTGGAAAGAAAGACCTTTGTCTGACTTTCCCCTTTGCAGATACTCGCGCCGTCATGAAGAGCAACCCATGAGGGGCGACTCCCTTCGCCAGTCGGTCGCCGATGGAGTGGTCGTTGCGGTCGAGCTCTCGCGGAAGGAGGACATCGAGCTCGAGAGCGAGTCAGGAGGAAGCGCTTGCTCTTCACTGCCCATGACCCCCGTCTCCTCGAGTCCTCCCGTCTCCTACGTCCACGTTGGCGGCAAGCCTCTACCGAAACTTTCGCCAGCGGAGCCTTCGTCGACGCTACCGATGAGGATGTAGGATAGCAAGGCGAGGTTGTACCACGTAGTTCTTAGTCTGTGCTCAGCAGTAACTTTTTGTTTCGCGTTTCTCGTTCCTTCCTCCTTCGGCGATGCTTCGAGAGACGCTCGCTTCGCTTTCACGGCTCTCGTCTCGGTTCGACAGGGTCATCATCGCAGAGCAAGCGAAACAGATTTGAGCAAAAGCAATCGGCGAGCGTCCCCACACATCCCACGCCCTTCTCTTCTGCAAGCGGCGGCTCGACCTGCGAAAGGGCGAGGTCAGCAGAGGATCGAGAGGCGCGACAGCGGGTTCAAGAGCTCACCTGAGTCCTCGTTTCTACTCCGGCTCGCGTGCAGCCTTTCCGTTCAGCCAGATCCTACGCTCGGCGCAAACGTCGCGAATGGCCTCCTCGTCCCAGTGTCCCTCGAGCCTCATCTCTAGCGCTTGCAGCTTGCCGGAGTGCTTCAAGTCCTGAAGGTAGGGGAGGATCCTCTCAGCGATGAAGGCCGACGCCATGTCGGTCGCGTAAAGCGTTTTGAGGCCCGAGGGCAGCGCGGCGACGATGTCGAGAGCTTGGAGATGGGCGTGGTTGATGTTGGGAGCGGACCAGTCGGGCTGCGCGTAGACTGGGCCGGGGAGATGAAGGTGCTCAAGCTGCTGGCAGTGCCTCAGCACTACCCTCAAGCCCTCGCTCTCCGTCTCCTCAGTCTCAAGGTATTGAGGGACGAGGTGCGTGAGGTGGGAGCCTGCGGCGCGGATGAGGTAGGGCGCATACCGCCTCAGAGAAAGAACCTTCTTGACGCGCAAGTCTTCGAAGGGAAGGCTGACGATGAACTTGGTGCACGAGGGAGGAAGGACCAGCTCCGTAGCATCACCGAAGCCTTCGAGTCGAAGGACCTGCAACGTCGGAATCGACGCGAGGAAATTACTGATGCCTTTCGGAAGCTGGTCGATTGGAAGGGGGATGATGGTGGGCGTGACGGATAAGGTGGATGTCAAGTCGAGATGGCGGAGCGAGGGGAAGGTCGTGGGAGGGGGTGCACAGCTCGAGACGAGCCAGTCCAGCATGCTTGCGGGAACATCCTCAAGCTTGAGTGCTTCCAGGCTCCTACACTGCGTGCCGAGGGCGAGGATATGGCAGGAAGTGATGTGACGCTCCAAGTCAAGATGAGCGAGCTTGATCATCTCGGCTCGGCGATCTTCTCCGCTCCAGAAGGGCCACACCTCGGCTTTCAGGACGAAGGATGCGAAGCTGGGCTCTCCCATAACGTGCTTCAGGCGTGCGTAGGGTAGTCCGATGTCGTCGAGAGCGCGGTCGCTCGCGACGAAAATGTCGCGATACAGCGCCTGTCGAGCGGCGGGCAGCCAGCTCTTACATACGAGTGCACAGGCAGCCGCTGGCGCATATTCGTCGTCGAATCCTCCTTTCGAGAGCTCGATGATGCGGTCGATGAGCTCGGGTGGAAGAGTAGGGACCATGGCGAGCGACGAGGTGGAGGAGGAAGGGGGAGGAGAGCGGGCGAGGGGAGAAGAGCTGTAGCACGGGTAGAGAGGGTAAGTTTTGAGAGGTCTGAATACCCCTGCAGGACGAGCTCACCTTTCCAGCGACGAGCAAGCGCGAGAGCAGCCTTCACGCGTAACCTCAGCTGAGCGGCGACGTCGGGAGAGCTTTGAGGGATCAGGCGAGAGATGCGAGGTGAAGGTTGACCCGGTGCAGCTGTCCCAAAGCGAAGCGAGGCGAGCGAGCAAAGACGAGAGATGAGGCGGGAGTCAAGGAGGGATGCGCGACTCGACTCGTGGGTTGGCTTTCTGCGTCAACCTCGCCAAACTCGCCGCCTCATCTAGCAATCACCTACAACTCGCTCCGACTCAGCTACAGCTACCTCGTATCTCGCTCAAAGTCAACAACCACTTGCCCCGCCTTCTGCGCGACGCCATTCAGCAAGGATGCCAGAGGAGCTGCTGTTGCTCGTCTTTCTACATGGCTTCAAAGGCGGAGGTAAGCAGAATCAGACAGACAGCGCTCATTGATGAGCTTACCACCCTCTGCACCTCAACAGCCGACACGTTCGGCGAATTCCCAGCTCGCGTTCAACACATCCTCTCGCAAGCTCAGCCTCGTGTCGAGGTGCAGGCCGTCGTCTATCCGCCCTACGATACCAGGGGAGAGCTAGTGGCTGCTGGTGAGTCTCTCTGCTGTCTGCATCGGGGGAGAGAAGGACAAACCTGACGACCTTCCCTTCCCCGCGCCACTTCGCTTCGACAGTCGACAACCATGCCACTTGGCTCACTACACTCGTAGCTGAGCGCAAGAGTACCCACAAGGGTAGTGGTCCCGTACGAGTCGTGCTGCTAGGTCACTCGTAAGCTGCCTCCGAGACTGTTCGGCGTCTCGTCTGTTCGGCGCCTCCTCTGCTCACTCACCGACATGCTCTCGTTGAACAGCATGGGAGGGCTGGTCATCGCCGACACTGTACTCTCGACGCTGAGCTCCGATGCTCTGCCTATCCTTGGAGTCATCGCATACGATTCTCCCTTCCTCGGCCTGCACCCCGCCGTGTTCAAGGTGCCCGCTCTCTCCCTCGTAGCCTCTGTCAAGACATCTCTGATCCTCTCCACGCTACAGAACACTTTCGACAAGGCCATCGGATTCGCATCGCAAGGTCAAGCCGCTCTCGCTGCTCTCGGCGTAGGCTACGGACTCTTCAAATCGGCTACGGGCTCCAGCGGCACTACCACTCCGCCATCTGCTCCCATGTCCTCGACCTCTGCCTCAACATCTCGTGCCGCCAACATGGAGGACACCGAGGTTGCCTCCACCGCCAACAAGCCCGCCGCCAAGTCCTCATGGCTGTCCTTCTCGACGGTCGCCAGTATCGCAGCGGCGGCAGGGGCGGTTGGCGCTGCTGGCGCGGCCTACTATAACCGCGAGACGATTCAGCAGCACGTCAATTGGGCGACGAGTCATCTCAGTTTTGTGGGAGAGCTGTGGAAGACGACCGAGCTGGAGAAGCGGACTCAAGAGCTCGTGCAGGCTTCCGAGAAGGGCGTCGGATTCCATTGGTGAGCTTAATTACCGGCCTGATCCGCTTTGAAGCAGCTAGAGTGTGCTTGCTGTGCATATTGGCCACTCATCTTCCCCTCTTCCGTCTCTCTCGAGCGCCGAGCTGACTTTCTCCCTCAATCCACAGCTTCTACACCCTCCTCCCTCCCACCGCCGCCAACGCCAACGAGCGCACCTTCTGCCTTCTTCCTCACACCCCACCTATCCGCGCCTGCTTCACTCCCAACACCAACTCGCACGCCTCGGACGAAATCAAGGCGCACATCGAGATGTTCACCGAGAAGAGCGACGGCATGTACGAGCTCGGTAGTCGGACTTGCTTGCTGTTGGGAGATTGGCTGGATGCGGCGAGGGAGGGCAAGATGGGACAGGCGAAGGCGGCGCAGCTGGGCAAGGAGAAGATGGAGAAGGAGAAGGACGAGAGGCTGGTGTAGAGTTTGGTAGCTATCGTTGTCTGATATGTTGTTCTGTCTGTAGCGCCATGTTCCGACTCAACTTGATTGTAGCTCAGCACGACCCTGCGAGCCGTTTGTGGGAGACGAGAGAAGCGAGGAGAGAGGAAAGAGGATGACCTGCCGAATCTAGCTGAAAGTGCGGTATTGTACAGCAGAGCTGAGCGTGTGAAATCTTGCACTCGAAGGCGTACGACGAGCTACAGCGAGGGTTGTGGAAGAGGCCAACCCTGTGAAGCGCGCCCACTCGCTTGCTTTGCCTCCCCCCTCTCCTCGTCTTCTAGTCCTCAACATGTCCAAGCGGCCAGGATCCGAGTCGGAAGCGCTCATCAAGCGGACAAAGCTCGACGCAGAGGATCCTGCACTACAGCAACTCGTCGTAGCCTCGGATGGCAACAGCGCTCAGAAGGGCGCGCTGATCCAGACGGTTCGGCGGACATCAGGGCTGCAGGCGCCTATCATGTGCTTGCAGGTGAGTAGTACAACTGTCTTTGTACTCGACTACAGCTCACCATCCTCTCCAACAGGGCCACCAAGGCGAAATCCTCGACGTCAAGTTCTCGCCAGACGGCGAGTCGATTGCTTCGGCTGGAGTGGACAAGACGATCTTACTGTGGAAGGTTTACGGCAACTGTACCAAGTGAGCTACAGCAGGTGACCAGAGAGTGTCAGAGGCGCGCCGAGATGAGCTGCAGCTGGAGCTGGCGCGCGTGTTGCTCTCAGCCGTCGAGCTCGCTGCAAGTGCTGACTCTGTACCTTTGCTACAGCTATGGAATCTTGCGCACACCGAAAGGAGCACCAACCTCCATCGCTTTCGCTTCGGACAACACCCTGCTCGCAGGATCGACCGACCACACCCTCTTCCTCTTCAACCTCAAGTCGGGCGAGGTCATCCGTCGTTTCCGCGGGCACCGAGGCATCGTCAACAGCGTCGACATTCAGCGTGGTGGAGCAGGTCAGGGTCTTTTCGCTAGCGCCAGCGACGACGGTTCGGTGCGCGTTTGGTCGGAGCAGTCGAAGGAGGCTGTTGATACCATCGAGCTGGGGTACCCCATCACTGCTGTGAGTTGTGGTGCTTGGCGTTAGTAGTACTCGAGCTTACTTCTTTGCTTCTACAGGTGAAATGGTCAGAGGACGGCCAGTCACTCTTCATCGGCGGCATCGACAACGACATTCACGTCTACTCGCTCACCTCGCGGGCCATCTCCTACTCCCTTCGCTCCCACACCGACACCATCACCTCCCTCGCCCTCTCCCCCACCTCTTCCCACCTCCTCTCCTCCTCCATGGACTCCGTCCTTCACCTCTGGTCGGTGCAGCCATTCGCGCCGACCGTCAATGCCGCCAACCCAGCTGCACACCCAAGGCTCATCCGAAGCTTCTACGGTGCACCGGCAGGGTTCGAGGGACTGCTGAGGAAGGCGAGTTGGAGCAAGCACTCGACGCAGGAGGGCAGCGGAGGAAGTATGGTCGCGATTGGAGGCGCCGACCGAGCGTTGACCGTGTGGGATGCTAGCACTGGGGAGATTCGTTACAAGGTCATTCTGAGATTCACTTCTGTGTTCCCGAGCCATCTTGCTGACCTGCTCTCTCTTTGCAGCTCCCTGGCCATACGGGCACCGTCGTCGCGACTGATTGGAGTCCCAAGGAGCCCATCATTGTATCGGGAGGAGTGGAGGGTGTGCTGTACCTCGGAGAAGTCGCCAATGTGTAGATGGGCAGGAGGGGATAATTCAATCGCCTTGTATAACCTTGCTCGGCATTGAGGAGCGACGAGAGAGGGGTCCGTGCTAAAGGAATGGCTTCGATTTTGCGAACGTGCTTGCTACTAAGTACAGCGCGACCAGCTCACTTTCTACACACCAGCCTAATCACTTTTGCGACTTTCGGCGCTGAGGACTCTCAGCCCGGCCTCGAGATTACCGAGTCTCGAGATTCTGAGCCGGACGCGGGTTTCGCTCTTGCATCCTCCTCGTCTACAGTTTCGACCAACGCAAAGAGCACACAGCAACAGTACAAAGCCCCAGCAGCACTACTCTTCAAACTCGCTCTTTTCTCCCTCTGCAGCATGTCAGGCTTGTCGCCTTTTGGAATGGCCTGCGCCGGCGCTCTCGGTGGATGCGTGAGCAACGCCGTGGTGTGAGTAGGGTCTCGAGTACAGAGGTATAGCATCCAACTGACTCTCCTCCGATTCCCTACAGCTATCCCCTCGACACGTCCGTTTGAAACCTCTCTCCCCACTTGTCTGCGATTCCCTCGCTAAATCTCTCGCTCGCTACAGGATCAAAACGCGCATCCAGACCGAGGTCTCGTCTACCAACACTTCTTCATCCACCACACCAGCCGCCCCGCTTCCTTCGGCGCTCAAGCGCCCCGGAGCCCCTCGCCAGCTGCCGGCTCGCAAGGGTGTCTCTGCTCGTCAGATGCTCTTCCGCATCCTCAAAACCCAGGGCGTGTCGGGGCTGTACCGAGGGTTTGGTGCTAGTATGCTCAACACTTTCAGCATGCAGTTGTGAGTGTAACTTCTTCGGCTTTGAGATGACGAGGCCGTTGCGGAGACGCTTCGCTCTTTCATGCGCGGGTACGAGACTGACTTTTGCGTAACGTTTCGATGCACAGTGCCTACTTTTACTGGTACACCATCGTGAGGAGGACCTATCTCAAGCGGTTCCCTACCGTGCTGGCGCTCAACACGGTGTAGGTCGGCGTTTCAATCGCCTCCCTCGGCCTTGGCTCACACTCTCTCCTTCACAGAACCGAGCTCGCACTCGGCGCTCTGGCAGCTGCCTTCGCCCAGCTCTTTACCATCCCCGTCTCGGTCATCGCGACGCGCCAGCAGCTGGCCGACAAGTCGGTCTCGTTCCTCACCACCCTCAAGGACATCCTCGCCG
The DNA here is from genome assembly GCA_003054985.1 of Leucosporidium scottii. Lineage (NCBI taxonomy): Eukaryota > Fungi > Basidiomycota > Microbotryomycetes > Leucosporidiales > Leucosporidiaceae > Leucosporidium > Leucosporidium scottii. The sequence continues at coordinate 311,138 of MWVB01000014.1, forward strand.
ACGATGGCATCACCGGCCTGTGGAGGGGGCTTAAGCCTTCCTTGGTCTTGACCATCAACCCCGCCATCACTTATGGCATGTTTGAGAGGCTCAAATCCGCCTTCTTGAAGGAGGGAGAGAAGATGACCCCGGGCAAGGCGTTCGTGATTGGCGCTTTGAGCAAGACTATGGCGACGGTGGTGGGTTTAGTGATGCTCTGAGATCAACAAGATCGCACGCTTACCCTCCTCGTCCCTTTCACAGGTCACCTACCCCTACATGTGAGCCTTCTCTCGAGACCTCGGCGCTCACTCCCAGCGCTGATCCCCCTCGCCCCTTCTCTACAGCATGGCCAAGACCCGCCTACAAGCCAAGTACGAGGACGACTCTACCGACGAGGAGGCAGCTATCGGCTCGGAGAAGGCCAAGCTGCTGCCCAAGCAGAAGAGGAAGGAGCGCTACTCGGGAGCTCTCGACGTGCTGAGGCAGGAGTACAAGCAGAATGGCTTTGCGGGATGGTACCAGGTGCGCTTTCGAGTCGCGGGTGATATACCGAGGAGGAGAAGCTGACCTTGCTCTCGATTGGGTACTACAGGGCATGCAAGCTCAGATCACCAAGGCCGTTCTCTCCCAGGCGCTCTTGTTCGGCATCAAGGACCTTCTCGAGGCTTGTACGTCTTTTAAACTTTGCCAGCGTGACTGCCACTGACCTGCTTCCCTCGCGCAGACGTCGTGCTGGCGCTCATCTACTACAGCAAGCTTCGCGGCGCTCAGGTCGGCATCAAGAAGCTCTGAAGAGTCAAGAAATAGCAAGAACCTCGGCCTCGGAATACTATGTGCCTCCTCATACGAAACTCAAGAAATATCCTCGTCGTGCAATAGAAGGCAGACGAGGCCATGTTGTCACTCGCGCGGCGGAGAAGCGAGACCAGGGGCGAGACTCGTGATTCGACGGTCCTCGATGGCTGAGAATGCGAAAATGGCAGCCCTAGCTTTACATACACAATCCAACGCGTACCACTATACATGATTCTACCTCGTCCTGGTCGAGACGGCGAACTGACTAGCGGGCTTGCCCTGCGACCGAGCCGAAGCCAATGGCCGAGCGAGGGAGGCTGTGAGTGAGAAGGGGGTCAGCGATCGCGCTCCGATACACCTTCCACAAACAATCGCCGACTCACCAGGCTTCCTCTTTCCCTCGGCTTGAAGCAGCAAGCTCCTCTTGCGATTCCTCTCCTTCTCCTCGGCGTCCTCCTTCTCTTTGGCTCCATCATCGATACCCATACCCAACAGCGCGCGACTCTCGGCACTCATCCCGCCCTTCTTCTTGCGCTTGCGACCCGATTCCTCGGAAGTGCGAGGCTTGCCAGCGTCCAGGACGGCCAGTTGGCGCTTCTTGGAGTAGAGGCGGTTTGTGAGGAATTTGGTGGCTGAGGTGTGCGAGGGGAGGGAGGTGGAGGCGAGGGAGTGGGAGGTGTGAGAGGGGGTGGCGAGATGTTGGAGGGTGAGGTTGCTGTTGGTGAGGAGGGAGCGGGAAAGGGTCAGCTCGGCGCCGAGCAAAGGGATGTCGACGCGAAGGAGAGACGAGGCGACTCACCCGACATCCCTGGCACCACCTTCAACAATCTGTGCAGCCCTTTCGGCGGCAGCAGCGTTCCTCGCCTGTCGTTCCATCCTCGCCAGTCGCTTGGCGGCCATCTTGCCCTTGCCCGCCTCGGGTTGCTGCTCGGGCTCGTAATGCGCTGCAGCGGAAGCAAAGAGGGATTCGTCGAGGTAGTTGATCTTAGATGAACTGGCGGTGGGTGCTGTAGGCTGCTCCTCCTCTGCCTCCTCGTCGTGGTTCTCCTCCGCATCCTCTCCCTCGTCGTCCTGGTCAAAGACCTTGCTCTTGCCCTTCTTTGCCTGCTTGCGCTTGGCGTCTGCTGCCTTGTTTTTGGCCTTCTTGGCCTGAGCAGCTCTGTAGTGTGACAAGAGTCAGTTACAGCGTTAAAAGCCCGCTGCGAAAGCGAAAAGCGAAGGAGAGAGCTCACGCTTGCGCTTGCAGCTCGTTTTGCCTGTCTTGCTGTAGGCGACCCTGCTTGGCGGTAGAGAGGCTGACCTGCTCGGGAGCCTCGTTGTCGCTGTCTGAGCCGCTGTCGCTGTACTGATAACTCATCGCTTGTGAGCCGAGTAAGATGTGGTTCAAGTCCAAGCCCGCAACTTCTCGACTTCGACGCCTAGAGGGTCTCGCTCCCGCTTCTCTCGTCGTTTCTTCTTCGGATCGATTTGGTACAGCAACAGAATGGCGCCACTCAAGACAGCGCCGTTCCCCGGGGGACAAGTCGATGTCACCTCGCCCGACGTTGCAGGGTTGACTTTGGTCACTCCGCTGCCCCTCTACGCCAGGGTCTACATCGGCCCTTGGCTCATCGCTTACCCTTTGGCCGCTTACGCCTTCTACGGCAATTACGACAAGTACATCAAATCAATCGGTGAGCAGCCCTTCTCCTGTACAGGCGAGAATCCCGAAGCTGACCGCCGACACACGCACTCGCTTCGCTTCTCCTACGTGTAGAATGGTCTTTCCTCCTCTCCATCGTCCTGTTCGGAGGTCACGCTCTCTCCTTCCTCTTCACCCGTTGGAGCGTCAGCTTCCGCTCCCGAGGAGAAGCCAGGCATGTACGTCGAACCGCCGCCGCTGCCGCCGCCTTTCCATCTGGGCTCGGAGCGATTACGCGTGCTCTTGCGCTCAGAAACGCTGACGCCTGTTCTCCTACAGGTCACCGACATTGATACGGCTCAAAAGATCAAGGTAATTCCTCACCTACACCGCGGCAAGGGAGAGATTGTCAGGCTCGAGAGGACCGAGGTGCGTTCCATCTCTTTCTACTCGGCGTTCAAGATGCACCTCAACTCACACGCTCGCTTCCACTCGAACAGCGCCCCGGTACCTACCCTCTCATCTTCTTCTCCTACCAACGCGACAAGTACCTCTTCTCGCCCGACACTCGCTCCTTCTCGCGCATCGCCTACCCCTGCGACGCCGCTCCCCCTCTCTCGACGTTCCAACCCTCCCAGGGACTCGAGACGGCCGACAAGGTCGATGCCGTCCGCCGCGACTTTGGCAAGAACATCTTCGACATCCCCGTCCCTACCTTCGCGGAGCTCTTTGCCGAGCATGCCGTGGCGCCCTTCTTCGTGTTCCAGGTCTTCTGTGTGGGCTTGTGGTGCTTGGACGAGTACTGGTACTACTCGCTCTTCACCCTGTTCATGCTCATCGTCTTTGAGTGCACCACTTGCTTCCAGGTGAGCCTTATCGTAAAGCTTTCGAGACGAAAGCCGAGCTGATCTTTCCTTCTCTCGCAACAGCGTCTTCGCACCGTTGGCGAGTTCCGCTCCATGTCCATAAAGCCCTACAACATCCAGACGCGCCGCGAGGGCAAGTGGATCGAGATCCTCACCGATGAGCTCCTCCCCGGCGACCTCGTCTCGATTGGTGAGCCTTTCTCGGCGCTTTCTCCATCCCGCTTTCGCTGACTTTCTGCCACCCACAGTCCGTACCAAGGAAGACTCGGGAGTCCCCTGCGATCTCCTCCTTCTCCGTGGCTCCTGCATCGTCAACGAGGCCATGCTTTCGGGAGAGTCGACCCCCCTCCTCAAGGAGTCGGTCGAGCTTCGTCCTGGATCCGAGCCCCTCGACATCGACGGTGTGGACCGCAACAGTGTCCTCTTCGGAGGAACCAAGGTCCTTCAGGCTACCGGTATCGACACCAAGGAGAAGCTCGCCGGTGCGTGGCTATCGGGGTCGCCGAAGCTTTCACTCGCTGACTCACATCTTTCAAACAGCCCCCGATGGTGGCTGCCTCGCCGTCGTTCTTCGCACTGGTTTCGGTACTTCGCAAGGACAACTCATCAGGACCATGATCTTCTCCACCGAGACCGTCTCGGCCAACAACCTCGAGAGCTTCCTCTTCATCGCCTTCCTCCTCGTCTTCGCCCTCGCCGCCAGTGCTTACGTCTGGATTAAGGGTGAGCTTTTCGAAAACTCTCGCTGATGCAGCGAGACCACTTGCTGATCCTCTCGAGCTACAGGTGTCGAGCAGGACCGCAAGCGCTCCAAGCTCCTTCTCGACTGCGTCATCATCATCACCTCGGTCGTCCCTCCCGAGCTCCCTATGGAGCTCTCGATGGCTGTCAACGCTTCCCTCGTCGCCCTATCCAAGTTCTGTACGTTCGAGCCGACTCCGTCACTCGAGGGGCAAAGCTGACTCTTTCAATTCGCAGCCATCTTCTGCACTGAGCCTTTCCGCATCCCCTTCGCCGGACGTGTTGACATTTGCTGCTTCGATAAGACTGGAACCATCACCGGAGAGAACCTCGTCGTCGAGGGAGTCGTCGGCGTCAAGTGAGCAGCATCGCCCTCCCTCCCTCCCCTCTCGTCGAGATCTGGGTGGCGTTGCTGCGTTCTCAGC
>MWVB01000014.1:315602-347448 GCA_003054985.1 Leucosporidium scottii
CGAGACCGCGCCGAAACCCCTCCCTCCTCAGCCCCAAGGACCCCAAGGAGCTCGTTCCCATCAAGGACACCGCATACGAGACTGCCCTCACCCTCGCCTCAGCCCACGCCCTCGTCCTCCTCGACGATGGAGTCGTCGGCGACCCCATGGAGAAGACCACCCTCGACGCCCTCAACTGGAAGCTCTCGGCCGGCGACAAGATTGCCCCCACCGAGGGCTCCGACTCGATCCACCAAGCCCAAGTCACTGTCAAGCGTCGTTTCCAGTTCTCGTCGCAGCTCAAGCGCATGTCCACCATCTCGAACGTCACTTCGGCCAAGAGCGGCCAGCGCGGTCTCGTTGCCGTCAAGGGCGCTCCCGAGACGCTCAAGAAGATGTACCGGTCCATCCCTGCTGACTACGAGTCGACTTACAAGTGGTACGCTCAGCGCGGATCTCGTGTCCTCGCCCTCGGTTACAAGTGGGTCGACCTCGGCGCCAAGGAGGTAAGCTACAGACTTGATCAATACTGTAGAGCCTTCGCTGACCTCCCACGCGTTCACAGATGACCACCATCACTCGCGAGAAGGTCGAGGCCGAGCTCGAGTTTGCCGGTTTCCTCGTCTTCCACTGCCCGCTCAAGCCCGACGCCATCAAGACCCTCCGCGACCTCAACGATTCTTCTCACCGCTGCGTCATGATCACTGGAGACAACCCTCTTACCGCCGCCCACGTCGCTCGCGAGGTCGAGATCGTCGACCGCGATGTTCTCATCCTCGACCAGCGCGAGGGAGCTACTAGCGAGTCGGGTGAGTTGTCGCTCGTTTGTGAACTTACCGAGGTCGAGCTGACGTTCTTCACTCTCGACAGACCTCACCTGGAGGACTCCCGACGAGTCTGTCGTCATCCCCGTCAGCGCCGATGCGCCCCTCGACGTCTCCCTCTTCGAGAAGTACGACATCTGCATGACCGGCGCCGCTCTTCGTCAATACGCCGACCAGCCCGAATCGTGGCACATCCTCGTCCAGAACACCTGGGTCTACGCCCGCGTTTCGCCCGCTCAGAAGGAGTTCATCCTCACCACACTCAAGTCGCTCGGCTACATCACTCTCATGGCCGGAGACGGTACCAACGATGTCGGAGCGCTCAAGCAGGCCAACATTGGAGTCGCCCTCCTCAACGGAACCGAGGACGACCTCAAGGCCATCCTCGAGCACCAGAAGAAGGAGCGCGCCAAGAAGGTCTACGAGCAGCAGCTCAACATCACCGCCCGCTTCAAGCAGCCTCCTCCTCCTGTTCCTGCCATCATTGCCGACTTGTACCCCGAGGCTGTTGCTGCTCAAAAGGCTGCTGCCGCCGCCGTTGGAGCCGATCGCAAGGCTGGAGTTGCCACCAAGGTGAGTTCTCGTAGCCGGTCGGTACGATGGAGGCTGATCGTTTCTTTCTACAGTTCGATACCTCGGCCATCATGGACCAGCTCAGCAGCATGGAGGAGGAGCAGGAGGTTCCTCAGATCAAGCTCGGAGACGCCTCGGTCGCGGCCCCCTTCACCTCGAAGCTGTCCAACGTCGTCGCCATCGTCAACATCATCCGTCAAGGGCGATGCACCCTCGTTGCTACGATCCAGATGTACAAGATCCTCGCCCTCAACTGTCTCATCTCGGCGTGGGCCCTCTCCGTTCAGTACCTCCAAGGCATCAAGTTCGGCGACTACCAGGTCACGATTACGGGCATCCTCATGAGCGTCTGCTTCATGTGCATCTCGCGCGCTCGTGTACGTTATTCGCACTCTCCATCTCTCCGCCTCTTCGAACCCTCCTACATCTCTCTCAAGCCGAATGAAGCGCTGACCCCTCGCTCGTCTTCGCAGCCCGTCGACAAGCTCTCGAAGGAGCGACCTCTCAGCAGCATCTTCAACGTCTACGTCGTCTTCTCAATCCTGGCTCAATTCGCCATCCACGTCGTCGCCTTCCTGTACCTCACCAACCTCTGCGAGCAGTACGAGCCGTGAGTGCTCCCGTTCCCTCGGCCGTCGTGGCGCTGCTCGCTCTTTGCTGACCTCGCTCCACACCATAGCCGAGCCGACATCCCCGTTGATCTCGAGGCCAAGTACTCGCCCAACCTTCTCAACTCGGCCATCTACCTCATCTCGCTCTCGCAGCAAGTCTCGACTTTTGCCATCAACTTCCAGGTGGGTCTTCTCATGTGCTCTACTACTCTGCTACATCTAGCTGACCTTGCTCCTTGTCTTCACTTACAGGGACGTCCCTTCCGCGAGGGTATCACCGAGAACTCGGCGCTCTACTACGGACTGCTTGGAGTCGCCGCTGTCGCCTTCTCGGGAGCCACCGACTTCGTCCCCGAGTTCAACCGCTGGCTCCAGCTCGTCGAGATGAAGAGCTCGGTACGTCTGACCTTCCTCCGTTCTTCTCTCCGCCTCGCCGTCGCTGATCTCTCCCTCGCGACCATTCTAGTTCCGCTTCCAGCTCTGCACCGTCATGATCCTCGACTACGGAGGATCGTGGCTCGCCGAGATCGTCCTCAAGTACTTCTTCGCCGACAACCAGCCCAAGCCCGTCATTACTCGTGGCACTGAGCGGAGGGAAGCGCGGAGGGCCGAGGAGCAGAGGCTGTTGGAGCTCGAGGAGGAGAAGAAGGCGGAGGACGCCTTGGTGAAGAAGGATCTGTAGGGATCGAGAGGAGTTGAAGTAGCATTAACAAGCCTGCATAGAGTGAATTCCAAAAGCTGCCCGACTCTCTTACATTCGTGCGCCCGAGCCCCTCAGCTCTGGCAAGCCAGCCGGGCGACGTGTTCTCAAAGCAGATAGGGCGCTCGGGACAAGGACTGAGAAAGACAGATCTTCATTTCGTGTGGAAGCGTTACTTCTGAGGGTCTACTGAACGCCAGCGGAGAGGTAGCGAGTCCAAGGAAGGGGGTCGAGGCCGGCTTCGGGCTTCGTGTAGGCAAAGTCTTCCTCCCCGTCGACCCACCCGTTGGCGAGGTAGGTGTAAGGGTTCTTGTGTTGATCTGCGAAGCCATCCCGAGTCAGCACGCTGTACGTGAAGGGAGACAAGCCCGAGCAGCGGACAGGTGATGTCGAAGTCTTCCAACCTCGGCTTGGCAATCGTCTTGGAGTCTGTAAGACCTCAGTCAGCTGTGGGCCGCAATCGAGTCCTATCCCAGATGACGTACAGTGCCACATGCTTCCAGCTGAGTGTTGCGAGGGAGAATTAACTCGGTCAGCGGGAGTTCGGCGATGGCAAGGGAAGTTCTCCGACGCGCATGGCGGATTTGTAGCTTGGCGTAGGAGTCTCAGCGAGACGGAAGATAAGAAACAAACTCACGATATCCTGCAACGATGCGACCGGTAGCTCCGTCCTTGAACCACGAGTTGCAAGGCGACGTCCAAACGAGGTCGGGCATAAGCGACTGAAGGTGCTCGTTGTACTGAGCCACACGCTCTGCCTTGGGGGCCAGATACTTGATGCGAGACTCTTGTACAATAGTGAGGAGTTGCGAGAAGTAGTGGCTTTGCATCTGTGCGCAAAGTGATCAGCGAGAGTCGCGAGTTCGGCGCAAGCGGGCTTCGGTGTGCGAGTCTCAAGAGCGCGCTGTACGGCTGAGGTACTCACCTCAATTGCGGATAAGATCGATCCCTGTCCGACGGGAGATGCTGGGCCCATGAAGCTCCAGTAATTGGGCATGCCATCGACGACGACTCCGCCGAAGGATTGCGCGTAGTCCTCGGTCCATTTCTGTTCAGCGTAAATAAAGCTTAGTGTTGTTGTTCTCTCTTCGAGCCCTCTGGGAGTACTCACCTGAGCCAAATCGACGCCGTCGAGACCACGGATGGGGAAGGGAGGGCGGAAGTTGGTCTCGAAACCGGTAGCAGCGATGATGACGTCTAGGTTGGAGCGGAGGGGTTAGAGTCTGCTTATTTACGCTGGAGCGAGCCCGACTGACCGTACTGGCGCTCCTCGCCGGTGGAGAGGAGGAGGCCCTTCTCGGTGAAGCCAGCGAGAGGGGTGTTGAGAACCTCGGTTTGAGGTACTTGGAGCGCCTCCAGGAAGCCATCTGGTATAAAGAGGAGACAGAACGTCAGCAAGAAGCTCTGTAGTGAGTACAGCGTCGCAACTCACCCTCGGGCGTGACCCTTCGGCAGCCAGCAGGGAAGTCGGGGATGAGCTTCTTGCGGAGCTCGGGGTCGGCGATCTTAGCCTCCATGCGAGCTTGCATGGCGGCGCGGCGAGTGTGCTGGTACTGGTTGTCGCGGTTGAGAGCGCCCCAGAGACCGTGATCGTACTCGGCCTCGATCGCCTGCCTGTACTTCATGAACGACTCGGGATCCTCAGCCCACTTCTGCTTCTGCTCCTCGGTGTAGTGGAAGGTGGGCGTGTGGTCGGAGTTGAGAACCTGAGTTCCTGGAGCTGAGAAGGTGCGCGAGAGGGTGAGCTCAACGTTCGGCGATGAGAGAACGTGTGGGCTTACGAGGCTTGCCACCCATCCAGCCGGCGGTGCGGAAGAAGAAGTCGAGCTTGTCGACCGAGCCGACAATGGAGGGCACGAGCTGAACAGCCGAAGCGCCGTTGCCGATGACAGCGACTCGCTTGCCGGCGAGCTGCTCCTTGCCACCCTCGGGCCAGGCAGCCGAGTGGAGAAGAGCACCCTTGAAGTTCTCGCGACCTGGGAGCTGAGGCCTGTAGAAAGAGAGAGGCGGTCAGTGACTGGCGTTCGAGTTCGGCGCCGACCTCGGCGCACGGTAAACTCGCCAAACATCTTGACTCACCACTTCCAGAGGTTGAGGCAGCCCATAGCAGAAATGAATATGTCCGCCGTGTCGGTGAAGACTCCTCCGGGGCCTTGAACGTCGACCGACCACTTGCCGTTGGCTTCGGAGAACGAGGCGCCGACGACCTTGTGCTTGAGACGGAAGAACTTGGCGAGACCAAAGTCGGAGACGGTGTTCTTGATGTCTATTGTGCCATTTTGGGGTCAGCGAAGATGTTTATAGCAGCGTCAGGCGAGCAGCAACGCACAGTTGAGGATCTCGCCGCCTTCGGCGTAGATCTTGCTCCAACGAGGGTTGGGAGCCCAAGTGAACTGGTAGACGGCCGAGTAGACGTCGCACTGGACTCCTGGGTAGCGGTTGCGCGTCTATGAGCGACAGAAGTTAGCTCCTTGCTTGCCGCCGAGGGAGCGCCGAGTACGGAGGCGAGCTGAGCGGCGGGACTCACCCAAGTGCCGCCTTCCGAGTCACACTCCTCGTCTATGGAATACATTCAGGTGGATGGTCAGCTCGAGCTTTCCTTCTAGCATGTCAAAAAGACTCACAGATGACAAACTCGACGTTCTTGTGCTTGCGACTGAGGGTGTAGGCCATCTGAATGCCCGACATGCCTCCTCCAACGATGATGATACGCTTCTGGGTCTGCTGGAAGCCGGGCTCGCGCAAGTAGTCGTAGGGTGTGGTCCCGTTCGAGTGGCCGTTGCCGTTCGAAGAGTGGCCGTTCGAGTGGCCGTTAGAGTTGCTAGAGACCATGCTGGGGATTGCTGTGAGGAGGTTCGATGTAGTCGATGGTGTTGGAAGAACGAAGAGCAAGTCCTCGAAGGCTGCTTTTCGCAAGCAGCCTCCGGGCGAACGGGGTTAGGAAGGCGTGGTGAGTTCGGGAGTCGCGGAGTCCCCGCGAAGCCAGAAGATAAGCAAGGCGGCTGAAGAATGATCCCAAGGGGTGGCCGTTGAAGACGAGCGACCGGACCACGGTGAGCACAGAGCCGCCTTGCGAAAAGACGAGCGGAGGGAGGTCGAAGTGGACCGCTTATGCATGAGAGCAGGGGCGAGGATAGCGAATAGGCGTATTGACGTGGTCTATTGGTCCTAATGAGCGCCGGCCGAAAGAACGTGCGAAAGCAGCTTAAAGGGCAAGCCGAGCTCGGCGCAGACTCGGCGGAGAGCAAGCCCGTCGTCGAATCTCGTGGAGGACGCTATACGGTCGAATCGAGAGGAAAGGACAGCACGACTTGAAAACGATTCCAAAAACACGACGGATGAGCTACAAATCGAGCGCAGCGCGGAGGAAGCGAACTTGGTTTTGATCCTGAGCTCGACTGACGGCGGCCGAAGGAACAGCGCCGCTGGATCCATGGTAGGCTCCTCGGTAGACCTGCGAGGCAGAAAAGAGTTTAGTGAGTTCAATTTCCAAAGATTGGGCAGAGCTCGAAGCCTCACATGCAGCTCAGCTCCCTTCTCGCTCTCACGCATCACCCTCGTCGCCCAGTCGATCCCGCTGTCGCGCAGAATGTCGAGCTCGCTCACGCTGACGATGGTAGGAGGAAGATCATGAAGCGAAGGATGATCCGCAGCGAAGGCGTACTTGTGCAAATCAACGGTGTTGGCAGGGAAGAAAGCTTCGGCGGCGAACTGGGCGTTGGCGAGGGACCTGCGAGACGGAGTCAGCAGGGTAAACCGGCTTCGAAGGGATGAGAAACTCACCAGATGCGATCAAACTTGACAGAGCTCCACGAGGTCTCGGTAGCTTCATCCTTAGACGGCCTCGCGAGCCAGGGGATGTTGAGCAAGAGCGCCGAGGGCTGCACGACGTGGCCTTGGTCGCGCAGTCGAAGAGCCGTGGTAGCAGCGAGTCCTCCGCCTATGCGAATGGAGGTCAGTGCTCTGGCATAAGACGAAGGAGAGCGAGGGAACGCACCAGCACTGGTGCCGCCGAGGGCGAGTCGAGCGGGCGCTACGCCGAAGCGGCGTCCTGCACCGCTAGCGATCCATTCCCAGGCTCGCAGGGCGTCCTCGTTTGCTGTAGTAGGAAGAGGAGATTAGCGTGGCTCGGCAAGATGCTCCCTTCGCGACGTACGAGCAGGGAAGGGATGCTCGGGGGAGAGGCGATAGCGAGGTGCAAAGACGCTGACGCCAGCTGCCACGAACTGAAAGTAGAGACCAGCGTGCATGGCAGGTGTTCCGAACAAGTACCCGCCGCCCTGTGCTCGTTGCGTGGAAGTCAGCTCGCACTCGCTCTGAAGCTGTCGCCGAAGCAACTCACATGAAACCAGACGAGGCAGGGAGTGTCTTGTGGCGCGTCGGTCTTGCGATAGAGCTTCCCTTGTACGCCGTCCTGATCTACATCCAGTACTTCCACGCCGTCTGGCACGGCTGCAGCTGCCGAAACGCCTCCGGCGTTGCGAATCGCGGGAACTGTAGTCTCATTGGCGACGATCCAGGGGGTCGCGGTGTAGGCGGCGAGGACCTCGGGGTCGAGTTTGTGCAGCTTCTCGTCGGAATGGCTCATCTTGCTGTGCGATGAGAGGGAGAGGGAGAGCGGGGCGTCAAGTCGCCTGCTTCCGGCAAGTCCGGCTGGTCTTGCGTCAAGGCCGAACGGTGGTGGAGATGTGAGGAGTCGCTGGGACTGTAGTCGAGTCCCAGAGCGAGGTTCGAGCAACGATTGAGCCAATCGAAGGCGGAGCGAACGCGTCGAGAAGCCCTACAGCGAGAGGGCTGAGCTGGGAGCGAGAGAGCGGTCGAGTGAGTGCAGCATCCTCTCTAAAGATGTCGGCAGGCGAGAAAGCGACGAGAACGAGCTGTAGGGGAGGAGGCCAACGTCCAAGGCGGGCGTCCCAAGCTCGCAGTGCTCTTGCTCTCCCCCTGCTCGCTTCGCAATAGCCAACCTTTTCGCTACGCCAACTTTTGACAAGATGTGCAAACCGTGCTATAGCACACGCTTATTCTGAGACGACCACTCTCATCGCTGTTCTACGCCTCAGCGCATCAACCTCCGCTCCCTCTCTCGCGATGTTTCGCCCTACGAGCTCACGTAGCGCTCCAACCGCCGTCCATGGTGACTGTAGGACGATAGACAGTGAGCTCAACTTCCCCTGCTCCCCGTCGACACTCACTGATGGATCCATTCGAGTAGTTCGCCCGCTCGGAGCAGAGGAAGAGCGCCATGTCGGCAATTTCCACCGCTTCGGCCACTCGTCGCTGCGGTACAATCTCCCGGGCCACTTGCTCGACCTTACTGGCGATTCCTGCGACCAATGGCGTGGCGACGAAGCCAGGAGCCACTGTCGACGCGCAGTGTGAGCTTCCTGCACCTTCTTTCGACCGAGAGTGGAAGCTTACATGCGTTGCATCTGATCCCTTGACCTCCGTAGCTTACGGCGGTAACCTGCACAACTTCGAATCAGCTCCCATCAAGCTCGCCTCGCCTTCGCCGAATCGTTCGAGAACTCACCTTGGTCAGGCCGATCAAGCCATGCTTGCTCGTGATGTACGGCGCGCCGGAAGCTGACCTTGCTCGAAGGGACGCCGAGCTTCCCAGGTTGATGATGACGCCTCGACGGGTGCAGGTGCCAGCCTTTCGGCCCTCCTCCTTCTCCAACAGCGACGGGAGCGGCTCCTGCTTCAGCATCAGGCGGACAACTTCCCGCGTGATGAGAGCGGGTGCTTTGAGATTGATGTCGAGGACGAGGTTCCAGTGCTTCTTGGGAAGCTCGTGCAGCGGAACGTCGTAGTCGGGGCCGAGGATGCCGGAGCATTGGATGAGGAAGTGGATGCCGCCGAGGCGCTCGGGAATCGCGCGTATGAAGTGTGCGAGGGCAATGATATTGGTGACATCGATCTGCTCGATAATGATGTGCTCCTCGGGGAGGCGAAGGTGTTTCTTGAGCGCCTCAAGTCCCTGGAGATCTCGGTCCACGAGGGCCAACTTGCTTCCGCATCGAGCAAACGCCTGTAGTGATCTGGTGAGCTCTCTCCTCCTCATCTCTTCTTCACAGCAACACTCACTAACGCGCACTCCCTTCCAATTCCGCTCGCAGCTCCGGTAATTCTAAACGACCCGAAGTCAGCTATCGAGCATTGCCGAGCGCCTAGAAGGTGAGTGAGCTCACAAGGCCACGCCATTCATGTTTCCCAACGATAACGACGACATGTTTGCTGATCTTGTAAACGCCAACAGTGAACCCATACTCTCGTTTCCCTCCAAGCCGCCCCTTCGGCGCCGCGCGGGCCTTGTCTCCGGTCGCAACGGTTTCGCACAAGATTCCCACCCGGGCAGGGAGACTCAAGTTCGCATCGAGAAACGCTCTTCTTTTCCCACAAGCCATGGCCGGCCAAGTCACGTCCCACTACGCTTTGGGGCAGCGCGAGCTGCTCGCCGCCGTCCTCCTCATCGGGCTGAGCCTCGCCTTTGCTCTTCGCCCCCGTCGCGACACTCGCAACCTTCCTCCTGGACCTCCTCCCGGTTTCTCTGGTAACAAGATTCCTTCACACATGTGGCTTTACTTTCACGAGCTTGGCAAGCAGTATGGTTCGTCGTTATCTCCCCCTCCTCTCCCATCGCCGAAGCTGACTCTCTTCGACGCAGGGCCTGTCGTGACCGTATGGCTCGGCAACCAACCCTTCATCATCTGCACTACGTACAAGTCTGTTCAAGACCTCATGTACGTCTGCGTCGTCTTCAACGTCTTCCATCTCGAACTCACTCGTTCTCGCCGAGCAGGGAGCGCAAGTCCAACTCGACCTCCGATCGCCCCAAGTCGGTCATCGCTGGAGAGGTCCTCTCGGGAGATATGCGTACTGGTGTCGTCGGCTACGGTGACAAGTGGCGTCGCCTTCGCAAGTGAGCCTTCGACTCGCCGAAGCCTACAAATCGCGCCGAGCCTGACTTTCCTTTCTTCGCTCACAGGGCTCTCCACGTCAACCTCACGCCTCTCAAGTCGGAGACGTATCAACCTCGTCAACTACTCGCCTCTCATCAAGTGCTGAAGGACATTCTCGGCTCTCCTCGCCTCTTCAAGCACCACATCCGCTCGTGAGCGTCGCCTGTGCTTCGCTGTGTGCGCTCTGATTGACGCAAGCTTGATGAAACTACAGTTATGCCGCCACCGTCATCATGTCACTCGCCTACGGCAAGAACGAGCGCAGCACCTACCAATCGGAGGAGATTCGCAAGGTCGTCGCCTGCCTGAATCGCTTCCACGCCGCTGCCCAGCCCGGTCACTTTGCCATCGACTCGCACCCCTGGTTACGCTACGTCCCCGGCTATCTCAGCCAGCACCGAGCCTGGCATCGCGAGGAGTTGGCCCTCTTCAAGGAGCAGTTTGAGGCCGTTCGGACTCGCATGGTGAGTCGTCTCGACTCAAGACACCGCTCGCCGAATCTCGCTAATGTCAAACAACCCACAGCAAACCGCGATGGACTTTGAGCCTTGTTTCGCGTCCTACATCGTCGAGAACCAGGCCGAGTACAAGCTCAACGACGACGAGGCGGCTTACCTCGTCGGCTCTCTCTTCGGCGCTGGAAGCGACACCACCGTATCGGCCCTCACGATTGTCTTCCTCGCCGCGGTAGCTTTCCCTGAACAGCTCAAGGTCGTGCAAGACGAGCTTGATCGTGTGGTCGGCCGCGACCGTCGTAAGTAGCTCGCCCTCTTCTCGCGACTCATGACTAACTCCTCCTCTACTTCGCACAGCCCCTACCTTCGACGACTGGGAGGATCTACCCGAGACGTGGGGTGCGTCTATTGCTGCACCGTTGCAGCTTTGCCTGAACTGACCTTCCCTTTCCCTCACTTCTCCTCCCCTTCGCTCGCCCTTACTCTCCCGCTCTTCTTCGGCGCCTCGCTATTTTCGCTCGCCTGTTCGCACTCGTTGACAGCATTTGTGTTGGAGTCTTACAGGTGGAGGCCCGTACTCCCTGCTGGGCTCGCGCACGCCGTCACCGAAACGTTCTCTTACGAGGGCTTCGTCATTCCACAAGGCGCTATCATCACTGGAAACACCTGGTGAGCATCACTACAGCTAAATGAGGATATTCTGAAGGGATGAGGGCATCCACGGGGCGTCGACTGAGCAGGAGAAGGGCGTTCGAGGGGTCCAGCTTGGCGTCAACTGACTCGACGATCTGATTCGACAGGTCCGTCCACCGCGACCCTGCGCTCTACACCGATCCCGAGGAGTTTCAACCTTCTCGCTGGTTGATCAAGAAGGACGGCACCACCACCATCAATCGAGAGCTCAAGCACACCCAGTTCGGCTTTGGGCGTCGGTAAGTTCGGCGGGGGCGTTCACGCGGACTACAAAAGGCTCTCGACTGACGCTCCTCTGCAGTATATGCGCAGGGCTACACGTGGCCGACAGGTCTGTCTTCATCAACAGCGCGTCGATCATGTGGGCGTTCACCATCAAACCCGCCTGCGACGACGCCGGCAAGCCCATCCCTCTCGACCTCTCGCCCAAGGCCTTTGACGATGCCGTCACAAGTGAGTGCTACGTTTCCTCGGCCCTTGCTCGAACGCCCTCGCTGACTTCTCTCGGTGCCCTCAGCTCACCCGCTGCCGTTCGAGGTCGACTTCACACCTCGGTTCGCTCAAACGGCCAAGGTCATCGCCAACTTGGAGTCTTTCGGTGTCTGATGTCCGAGGCGGTTGTAGCGGATCATGTAGGATGCTACAAAGATGCGATTCAAATTCAATATGTAGCTCAGCTCCTTGCAACTCCAACCACGCGGAACGGCGTTTCGGCGACGACAAGCGAGCTTCGGTCGACTTTTTCCTCTCGTCGGGCCAAACAGCCGATAATATCACAATATCGTCAGCCTGCTGACCTACAGTCATTGCGACCGGGTTTATGAACCCTTCGATGCGGCAGTCGATCAGCTGAGGAGTGGAGTGGGGCCCTGGGGAAGCTGTCTTGGAGCTCCCCAGACTCTCCCCGCTTCTCCCTCCCTCCACAACTCGCCTCTGCACGTCTCACGCTACGCCAGACGCCTTCAGAGATTCGTACAACATGTCCTCGACCAGCAGCCAGCCAGGAGACCTGCGCGTAGAAGAGACGAAGCGTCCCATCGAAGAAGAGGACGACGGCGAACCGCTCAAGCCACTGAAGCGTAGGCGCAATCGCGCAAAGATGGTGAGTGACCTCGACGTATATATCTATGTATCCGAGCTGATCCGACGCCTCTCCCAGTCTTGCCGACCGTGCCAAAGGTGATTCGCTTCCTTCCCCGTCCCCAGTCTATCTCTCACACCGACAGCTCTTCGACGGCGCTGACACCTCTCGCCGACTCTGCAGACGCAAAACGAAATGCGACAAGGACACGAATGGCTGCGAGGCTTGTATCAAGCGCGACGAGAAGCATCTCTGCACTTGGGATCCTCCACCTGCTCGCTCGGCTCCAGAACCACCGACGGCGGACTTCATCGCCCAATTCAATCGCATGCAGCGTCGAATAGCTACGCTAGAGCAGCAAGTCTCCTCCACCGGCCCGCCTCCCCAACCACCTTCAGCTCAAAGCTCGGCGCTCCTCTCCACCTCGCCACAGCCTGCAGAGCTCCACCTTCCTTCTCTCCTCCCTCCCACGGGCCATGATGTACACGGATATCTTTCGTCGTCCTTTTCCGCCCTTCCGCCTTCCATCGAGCCTCTTACGCCTCCGTATGACCCTTCCGACGCCGATGCCGAACGAGCGGCTCACGAGCTCGAGAACTTGGCTCTTGGTCGAAGCCAGTACGGCTCTCTCGGCCGCAACACTCAGCTGCCATGTATCGGACAGATGTCTACTCGTACTGTGGTACGTTTGTGGCGTTTGAGGTTTTATTTTACGCAAGCTCACTCTCCTTGACTTGACAGGCTCGCGAGACGCCGACAGCTCTGGTTCCAGGCGCCGGTCGCTTCACCACCATTCTTTTATCATCTAAAGTAAGCTGTAGTCTCGCCCCTCTTCTGATTCGACGCTGACAGCGCTTCATACAGGCGCCGGGCCGTTCGGTTTTCGCTCGAGCTCAACAGCAGTCGACGCTGCTCGATTACCTACCTGAGCGTGCCGTGTCCGAAGCTCTCGTGAGCGAGTTTTTCGACGGCGATATCGGGTGGATATACAATGTCAGCCCCATCACTCCTTCCCTTGTCGCTTGCTCTCTCGCTAACTTCCCGGCCGAGCGCAGGTGCTTCACAAGCCAACGTTTGTCGCGGAAACGCAAGAGCTCTGGGAATCGGTAGCAAACGGATGTGCGAGCCGAATCGACCCTGCTTGGCTCGCAACCTACTATATCGTAAAGTTGGGTTCGCCGCTTCGGCGTTCGCTTCACTGACTCGCTTACTTATAACAGGTCCTTGCTTGGGCGGTATCAACACTTGGACCAACTCGCTCAAAAGATGTCCTTCGTCACTATTCCGACTCCGAGGTCAAGATACTGCCCGAGTCGTGGATCGCTGCTTCGGAACAGGCGTTAAACGCCGCCGGTGCGTTCTTCTCGTCGAGTCTTGACTGAAGTAGAAGGCTAATTGCTCTCATCAGACTGGGCGGGCAAGCCCCAAGTGCGTTGTATCCAGGCGATCTTTCTCAAGCTCGCCTTGCAACGAGAAGCGCCGACTAGCGCTCCTTCACTCCAGTCCGCCTCGTCGTTCTATGTCTGGCTTTCAGCTGGCATCAGGCTCTGTCAACTACTCGGCCTTCATCGCCTTGGCTCCGATCCCTCCAAGATGCCCTCCCTCGATCCCGCCTTCCCGCCGCAGGCTTGCTGTCTTCGCCGGGAGCTCGCCAAGCGTCTATGGACGCAGCTGTCGTCTTTTGACCTGCTCTTCTGTTCCGGAGCATCTATTGGACAATGCTCTCCAGGCAGCTGTGAGTTCTGCGGCTTTCTCTCTTCGAACGAACCCGTCGCTGATCCTGTCGTGCTTCCTGCTCCATGCAGACGATACTGAGCTGCCTTCAAACGTGCGTGACTTTTCGTACTCCAGTTGATTCAATTGAACCCCTGCAAATCGCGCTCACTCCCTCTTCTCGCTTTTGGCAGGTCGACGACGAGGATCTCGGGCTTCATCTCATCGCCGAGGAACGACCCGCCTACTACCTCACCGATCTCGCTTTCACAAGGGTGAGCTCTTGCCGACGTACAGAAAGAAAATAAGAGAATCAGACTGACTTTCTGCCTCACGTCACAGATGAAGCTGGTCATCGGACGCCATTCGGCAACTCAGCAGTCTCAGCAGTTGGGGGAAGGTGAAGCCGCCGAGCCATACACGCGAGTGCTCGAGATGGACGCTGCTCTCCAAGCCGAGATCTCGAAAATTGAGCTCACCCGTCAAGACTCGAATCCGAAGAGACGACCTTGTACGCCGACTTTCTCGCATCTGGTCAGCGCCGAGATTGGTGACTCATCCTCTCTTGCCCGTGCAGATCATCGCGCTCTGCTCCTTATGATCCTCCAGAACCGAGTCATTCGTATCCATCGTAAGTGCTCTTCGCTGCTCTCTCGAGGCAGTCTTCTCACCCCGTCTCTCCTAGGGCCATACTTCATGCGAGGCTTCCGAGACGAGCGCTTCCACCAATCTTCAACGGCGTGTCTTCGTGCGTCGAAAGCCGTCTGCGAAGGACTGGAATTCCTCAGAACCGAGGATGGCAATCTCGAACACGTGAGTCCTCGAGTCCTCTCCTGTCCCCAGCTTGGCGCCTTGGGCTTTCGCGAAATGCGCTGACCATGCTGCTCTCACTTCACTACGAACAGCTCTGGTGGTGTTGGTCGTACGGATTAAGCGCTACTTTCTGTATCTTCATGGCGTCGCTTAACGAGGAGGGCAGCAGCGAGAAGCGCGATCTCATGCTCCGAGCTCGCGCTTTCTACGTCCGAGGTGCTCAAGGAG
Source organism: Leucosporidium scottii (assembly GCA_003054985.1). Lineage (NCBI taxonomy): Eukaryota > Fungi > Basidiomycota > Microbotryomycetes > Leucosporidiales > Leucosporidiaceae > Leucosporidium > Leucosporidium scottii. The sequence continues at coordinate 330,232 of MWVB01000014.1, forward strand.
ACGCCAGCAGCGGGGTTCGTGACCTGTCCATGCAGGTCGTCGCCGTCATCGACCAGCTCCTCCTACCTCGCCGGCGTGACCCCAGCAACGCAGCAGCAACTTCTCACCCCGCTGCCATCTTCCGCACCATATCCCACCGCTTACGCTCGCCCAACGCCAACGGTCTCCCCTCGTCGTCGTCAATGTCCTCCAGCAGCAACTACTCGACTCAAGACTTTGCCGCACCGTCACCTTCCCTGCCCACCCACTCCTCAGCGCCGGATCCCTCCAACTTCGGCGAGCGTGACGCCGATCTTCTCACCTCGTCCCTCTTCTCGCCACTCTCTCTCAACTCCCTCCCTCAGCTTCCACTCCTTCTTCCGGATGCTCTACAGCAGGAGCCACCTCTCGATTTCTCCTTCTTCGACAATATGGCAACGGAGGATCCACCTGGCGCGCTCGGTTTCGACGTGGAAGCAGCGAGGGAGACGCTCAACCAATTCAACAATCGACCGGGGCTCGTCATGCCAAGCGCCGCCGTGCTCGACGATTGGCAGCATCTCTTCAATCTTGTCGCGCCGAACGGTTATTGAGTGAGCGACACCGAGATTGTCCGTTTCCAGCTCCCAGGCTTATGTTTCGCCCCCGCAGGCTCTTGCAAGAGAAAAGCACCTATTTTCGTATTATTAGTGAGCTGTAGTCATTAACCGCTGTGATTTGAAGGCCATAAGATGAGGGACAAAAGCTCGGCGAAGGACAAAGCAACGCGAATCTCGATAGCTCAGCTCTCTGTAAGGCTCTCCTGCAGCCTGGAGTCTTTGAGCCACCTCTTTCCCCTCGCCGAGTGCCCAGTGACTGTCCCCACAGCCCCAACGCGCCTCAACTCTTTCCCATTCACAGACAGTGACTTCGGTCGAGCACCGGCTCTTGCGCAGATAGTACAAAAGCTCTGCATCACGGGGAAGCTTCTCTCGCTCCCAGGATGCTTCGGTACAACTGTCAGGCGGGCGAGACCTTTTGAGAGCCAAGATCGGCGCCCTCCAGCCCAGACTTAAATTCCCCTCCCGGGCGAGACGGGATCGCGAGCGGCTCTACATCTCTCCTTCTTGCGTTACCTCCGCCAGAGAACGTACAAACTGGGGCCCTCTGGAGCCCCTCGGTTCTCTTCTCCATTCTCGCGACAAGAAGCGCCATGGCCAACGAGACCTCTTCCCTCGACAAGGGCTTCTCTCAAGAGCTCGAGAATGCTCGTCCTAACCCCGACATTTCGATGCAGCCTGGCCTTCCTGCTCATCTCAACACCCCTGCCTACCGCCGAGGCATGCGCAAAGTCGACATTTATGTTACGGGAGTGGTCTTGCTCCTCTACCTCTTCGCCTTCCTTGACAAAGCGAATTTGGGCAACGCTCGCGTCGAGGGGCTACAGAAAGTAAGTAGCATACACCTCCATTCCGCGCTCCAGCGGCTCCCGCCTCGCTGAGGGGCGAGGACGCCGCTTGCCGCCCTCGGCGATGTTTCGCTCGCTAACGCGCTCTCTCTACAGGACCTGGGGCTTTCGTCCCTGCAGTGGTCTTTGGTACTCACCAGTTTGTATCCCCCTTATATGTTTGCGGAGGTACGCTCGTTATCTCACGTTCGCGGTCCGAGCCGAAGCTCATCGCCGTCCTCCACAGATTCCTGTCAACCTCCTGCTCAAGCGCATTGGTGAGTCAGCCTGTCTGAGTTATTTGAGCGGCGGTAACGCGGAGCACGCGTGCTGATTGGAGCCGTCCTCGCTCAATCGCAGGCCCTCACATCCTTCTCCCGGCGCTCACTCTCTCTTTCGGCCTCGTCTGCACGATGCAAGGGTTTGTCACATCATACGGAGGGCTCGTTACTTGCCGTGTTGTACTCGGACTAGCTGAAGGAGGTCTACTTGCTGGGAGTGAGTTCGCCGAAGCGCTTCCCCCTTCCCCTCCCTCGTTGAGCCATCCTGACGGTCGCTGACCTTCGACCTTTCGTCTCAGTCGTCCTGTACATGAGCACATTCTACCCTCGTTACAGTTTTCAGTTACGGTACGCTTCAGCTGCTCTGCGCCCGAGGGTTCGCCAAGGATCATCACCGAGTTGCTGACAACAACTCATCTGTCTTTACTCATCGTCCCCGTTGACCACAGGGGGAGCTTTCTTTTCTCAGCTACCTCTCTTGCGGGTCAGTCTTCCTTCACTTCACAGCTGAGCCTCTTCAGATGCTGATTTTCGGCCTACTGTCTTCGACAGGCGCCTTCAGCGGCCTTCTCGCTGCGGCTATCTCCAAGCTTAACGGACGTGGAGGAAAACCAGGATGGGGTGAGTGTATTCCGAGCTCGCCTGACCCGGTATCTTCCCCCCAACCGCCACTTTCGTCGAAGCTCGGCGCTGACCAGGACTCCCGCTCCCCGCTCCGTAGCTTGGATCTTTTTCCTCGAGGGTGCTGTAGGTCGCTCGGCAGACGATTGCTGAGCAATGTTGACCCTCGACGCTCACCACTTCTCATAGGCCACCTGCGTCTTCGCCGTCATCGCCTTCTTCCTGATGGCGCCGTCTTACGAAAAGGCGTGGTGGCTCAAGGCCGATGAGAAGGCGGCTCTTCGAGCGGGCTACAACTCGAGTGGAAGGGGTCAAGAGCAAGATGCCTTCTTCACCTGGTCCGAGGTTTTCTCGACATTCAAGGCAAGTCGAGGTCAAAAGCCGAGGTTCCTGTGCTGACAGTCGAGGTCAGAAGCCGAGGTACCTGCGCTGACTTTTGGGGCATCTTTACAGTCGCCCTTCATGCTCATGATGCTCCCCGTGTTCTGGTCCAACGGTTTGATCCTCTTCGGTCTTGCCTACTTCGCTCCCACGATTGTCGGCACCTTTGGCTATTCGCCCATTCAAACCCAATTACACTCGGTCCCACCTTACGCGGTCGTGTTTGTGGTTGGTAAGCTACAGCCTTCTCTGCTCCACTCTCCCGACTCTCTTGTCGTCGAGCTTCGTCAGTCGGTCGATTTCTCGACCAGGAGGCTGACTGGCTCCCTCGTTACCGCAGCGGTCATCACATCCTACCTTTCCGACAAGTACGGTGTCAGAGGATGGAACCTCGTCGCCTTTGGGTGAGCTCAGCGCTTCGTTCTCGGCGCACTTTCTCCAGCCATGTCCACCTCTCTTCCGCCCCTCTTCGGCAGTGAGCATTCACCCGTGAAGACAACTGACGTTTTTTCGGCTCCGCAGGGGTATCGGTCTTATTGGCTACGCCATCAACATGGCAACCAACAACCGCTCGGCGCGCTACGGTGCTTTGTTCTTGCAAGCGTTCGCGGGTTTCGCCCCTTCCCCCGTTCTCTCCAGTTGGTTGGTTGACAACACTGCGAGTCTTCTCTACCAAATGCACTAGCGCCTATCTCTGATGAGAGGTAGTGGAAGGACGTGCTTCGGCGATGGAGACTAACCCTTTCGACTACTCCTCAGGCTCCTTTCTACAAGCGAGGAACGGCAATTGGAGCATCCTACATGGCAACACAGGTTGGAGCCATCATCAGCACCTGGATCTACCCCACGGTAGGTGAGGACGGCTTCGCTTTTCTGCCTTCTCGCTGACCCTGGCTCGCTGTGCACAGTCTCAAGCTCCTCGCTACCACACGGGTGCTGCCGTATCTGCCACAGCAGCAGCCATCGAGTGTGTCCTTCCCATCTTCATGATGCTGTAAGCTCCCCCTCGCTTTCCCTTGTTTGCCACCTCGTCTAGCAGCGCCGAGAAGCTGACCCGATCGGCGCGTTCAATCAGCTACCTGCGCCGCCAGAACAGGCTCCGTGATGCCAAGATGGCTCAGCTTCCTCATGACCATGTGTTCGAGGAGGGACCCATGAAGGACACCGACAGTGAGCTGCTCGTTTCGAGTCCTTGCCTTCGCCGAGCTGACATTTCTCGTCCAGTTCGCTTCCGTTACGTTATCTAGGCAAAGGACGGCGTCCAGCGACCTCAAAAGACTCCTTGAATAGTATTTGACCTGATTCGGGATCTGAAATTGATTCTATCTGTACCAAATCTGTACCGAAGCCTCTTCGACTCGGAGCAAGCTTCTCTTCCTTGAAACGACAACCTTCGGTCGACCCCTTCCACCGCGTTCTGCGGGCGCGTCGAAGTCCAAAGAAGCTTCATCAACTTCAAGCACCATCCTCTGGAGGAAGAGGGGGCAAAGAGGGGGCGTTGCCCTCATGAAGCACTCGGCCGGCGCGCGCCGAACAGAGTGTCGCGGGCTCGTACGGCTCCAGAGAGCGGTTTCCTCATTGAAGCTCTTCATTTCTATTTGAATACAACAACGCCATGTTTCCGCGCAGCTCCCGCGCGTTGACGAGATGAGAAAAGGACGAGCTGCCCATCGTAGCTGACGCCGAGCAACTCAGCCTTCGCAGTCGAACGCTTTCGTCGTCCGCTGAAACGTCGCGAGGCAAGGTCAAACAGAGATTTCATACATTGCTAGTTCTGTTCTACACAGGAATGCCAGCTGAGTGAAGGTAAGGCGCCTTGTCCGCCTCGGGATCGACATCGGCAAGCGTGTAGCCATTTCCGAGGAACGAGAAGGGGTTGCGAGGGTTCAAGTAGGTGTAGCTGTAGTCTTCGAATCTAGGATTCTTGAGGAGCTCCATGAACTGTTGGAAGTGAGCGAATTAGCGAGCGAACGATGAGCGGAACTTCGGCAAACTCACGTGAAGGATCGAGCCCGGCCACACGCCCGACACTCGGCCGTCGACCGTCCCACCCTTGTACCATGAGCGGCAACCCGACTTCCAGATCGTACGTGGCATCCAGGCGTCGGTGTAGGAAACAAAAGCTTGCTCGGCTTCCTTCTTGACGCAGACGCTGCGAATATCCTCGCGCAGAAGCTTGTCGATCATCTTGATGATGTAGTCGCCCTCGGCTTCCATGGCGGGGATCAAGCTCCCGTTGGCAACTGGAGCATTGGGCCCGTTGAAGACTGAACCGCGAGAGAGGAGTCAGCTCGACGACCGAGAAAGGGAGGCGAGAGAAGCGAGACGCACGGAAGTAGTTGGGCATGTTAGACATGGCGAGAGTGAGGTATCCCTTGGGCGACTTGGCCCATTCGTCGGTAAAGACGTGGCCGTCGCGGCCGACGACGTCGAAGTGAGGGCGAGTCGAAACATCGAATCCGGTGGCGCAGACGAGGACATCTGAGAAGCAGAAGGATCAGCTTGAAGAGGTCGAGACTCGGCGATGAAGGACTTCAGAACTCACCAAGCGGATGCAGGACCCCATCAGTCGTGATGATGCCCTCGGCGACGACACGCTGAATCGAAGAGGTGACGACGGAGACGTTGTCCTCGCACAGAGCTTCGAGGTAGCCAACGCCTGGTGTTACTGCGAGTGAAAGAGGAACGGTCAGCGGCGAGGCATTCGCGAGAGACAATCTTGAAGGCTCACGACGACGACAGCCAACATGCCAGTCGGGGATGAGGAGGTCGGCGAGCTCGGGCTTCTTGGCAAGTCGCGCCCTCATGATCCCTACGAACAATCGAGGATCAGCCGTTGACACGGAAGCCGATGAAGGGGGCGTCGGCTCACCTGCCAGCTTCGGAATGGCGGCCATGGCTCCCTCGCTGTCCTTCCTCGTCGTGAGCGTGAAGCGAGCGTTGTTCTCATGCTCAATCTCCCAGCGGTAGCGGGCGAGGTAAGCTGGATCGTCTCTGAACCGCTGGCGCTCTTCGTCGGTGTAGGCAGGATTGGATCTACGGAAGGTGAGGTTCGGATCAGTTCTCGAGTATGGATGCCGAGCGGACAGGGCAAACCCACGTCTGAGGATCTACCAGAGCGGCCGTGGGATCGAGGGTAGCATCCTTCGAGACGGCCGCCGAGGTGACCTTGCCGCTGGTGAAAGGGAGGGCGATCCACGTCTTGGTCCTGATGAAGGTGTCGAGCTGCTTGACGAGAGGGACGAGCTTGGGGACGATTTGGACTGAGCGGCGAGACTAATCAGCTCGGGGCGCCGAGTTGCCCGAAGCGAAAGACGTACTGGCGCTACTCCCGTTGCCGATGACGCCCACCGTGGTAGTCTTGTCGAACTCGACCGAGTGAGCCCACTTTGCCGAGTGAAGTAGAGGGCCCTTGAAGGAGTGGAGGCCGGGGATGTCGGGCCACTTCCAAGCACTATGAGATGATGGTGGTCAGCGAATGAGAGAGCGACAGCGAGACTACAAGAAGCTCACTTCAAGATACCACTCGCGTTGACGAGGACGTCCGCGAAATCCTCGATGATAGTGCCGTCTTCAAGTCGCTCGACTTTGAGCGCCCACTGTCCAAGGTCTTCGGTCCAGATGGCCGATACGACCTTGTGCTCGAACTTGACGTACTTGGGGACACCTAGGGATACGTATGGAGAGGCAGAGGCCAAGAGGTCAGCCAGACGCCCTCGCTCGGAGGAGAGGAAGCTCACCGTAGCGGATGGCGACGCCCTCAAAGTACGCTTGGATCTCGGAAGAGGAGGAGTAGAAGTCTGACTCCGGACCAAAGCATCAGCTCACGGTGAGAAGAGGGCAGAGAGAGGAGGAGAGGAGGGCTGGCTCGCTCGGCGTGAGCTCGGCGGGAGTCTTTGAACGGGCGAGGGGTTCGAAAGGTTCGGAGGGGTTGAGTGCAGCGAGGCGAGGACTCACGACTCCAATTGGGGTTGGGAGCAAAGCTGTAGCTGTAGACTTGCGAAGGAATGTCGCATGCGCAGCCTGCAGCAAGAGCCGAAGTCAGCTCCGAGCTCAGGCGCCCCTTCCTCCCGCGGCGATGTCTTCGGTGCATCGCTGTAGATGCTCCGCTTACCAGGGTAGGTATTCTCGTACCAGCAGCCCGAGAACTTGGGGTTCTTCTCGTAGATCTAGCCGAGCGAAGGAAGAGGGGGACCGATTAGCGGGGCTGGTGGGCTGTCGGTGAGCAGAACCAGCTTACCTGGAGGTCTACAGCCCCATCTCTGAACGAACGAGGCAGCTTGATACCGAGGTAGATCCCTGCAGCTCCGGCTCCGATGCACACGACGCGCAAAGGACGTCCTCTTCCCGAGTAGAATGGCGCTTCCTTGACTCCCTCGGGGCTGTAGAGAGGCGGAGAGGCTCCATTGGCGCCGTTGAAGGTCTTGCCGTTGGTCTGCTGCTTGGACGAGTCGTCAGGCTGGCCCGAGAAGGAGCCGTTCACTCCGTTGAGGGTTGAGTGAGGCATGTAGAGCTGGGGGTCGGTGGTGAAGTGCGCTGAGGGGCGCTGTAGGTCTTAATGAGCCAATCACTCGCTGGTTGCGAAGTTGCAAAGTCATGCTGCCGTCTGGTCGAAGGGAAGGGAGCCGCCGGACTTTAGCTTGAGCTCTCCTTCCGCCAGCTTGCTCGTCTCCACCGGATCAACAGTTTGGCGCTGGGCTCGCTCGCGGCCGGGAGATGGATCTAGATTGATACAGATGCCGCTACGGAGCAACCGGCCCAAGACCCGACAGCAGGCGAGAAGGACTTGGGCGCGTCGCTCGCTTCAACTCGCCTCAGCACACTCAAGATGAGCGACTACGACGAGAACCGGTACCGCTCAAGCACCACCGCCAATGGTGCATTTCTTACAGTCTCAGCCCCTGGAGCTGGCGAGTTTTGCCCCCTCACCGTCCCTCGACCAGGCTCATTCCTCGGGCCAATCAAGCCCTCCTCCTCGTTCAAGGTGCCCAAGCTGCTTCAGCCGCTCAAACTTCGAAGCCTCGAGTTCAAAAACCGTGTATTCCTCTCGCCTATGGCTCAGTACTCCTGCGAGCCCGGGACTGGCAACCCTTCGCGCTACCATCTGGTGAGCTCGACCGCCCCCCTCCTGCAGTCCACTACGGCGGTATTTGAGCGTCTTGGACTAACACCCGCCGAAACAGGTCCACTACGGCCAATTCGCCATGCGAGGGATTGGCTGCATCATGACCGAGGCTACCGCGATATCGCCGAACGGGAGGGTCAGTCGTCTCTCTCGCTCTCTCTCTCTTCCGAGCGCCTTGAGCCTCTGCTGACGTCGAACGACGGAGTAGATGACTCCCGAGGACGTCGGTATCTGGCACGACCGCCACATCCCTCGCTGGCGCGCCATCACCGACTTTGTGCACTCGCAAGGGGGCTACATGGGTCTTCAGCTCAACCACGCCGGGCGCCGAGGATCCGTCTACACGCCGCAGATTTTGGGAGAGCATCTTGACCTCGACAGTCACGTTTGCCCACCCGAAGCTGGTGGCTGGACCGATGTATGGAGTCCCAGCGCCATCCCTTACTACGAGAAGTAGTGAGTCGCTCCGCCTTGCCGACGTTCGCCGCCAGCTAGCTGACCTGCCTTCGCTCTTTCACAGCATCACACCGAAGCAAATGTCTCTTCTCGACATCGAGACGTTCAAGAACGACTGGCTAGCGGCTGTCCTGCGCGGGATCAAGGCTGGTGAGCCGGAAAGAGTCAGCTCGGAGGAGAAATGGACGAAGAGCTGATCCTTTGCTGAACCCACAGGGTTCGACGTCATCGAGCTACACGCATCCCATGGATATCTTCTGCACAGCTTCATGTCCCCCATCTCCAACAAGCGTACGGACAAGTACGGCGGCTCGCTGTAAGTTGACTCGCTCTCTTTCGAAGTCGAAAGCTGTCACTTCGAACGCTGTAACTCATACCGCTTTTCTTGCTTCACAGGGAGAACCGCATGCGACTTATCCTCGAGATTGCTCTCATGACGCGCCAGATTTGGCCTCAAGACAAGCCCGTGTTCTGTCGTCTCTCGGTGACCGACCACCACGCCGGGGGCGAGAAAAACTCGCAAGGAGACTACATCTCGTGGGGCGAGGAGCAGAGCAAGATTATGATAGCAGAGCTGGTCAACATCGGTGTCGACTTGGTCGACTGTACTTCGGGAGGCCTCGACGCGGATCAGAAGTAAGTAACCTCCGACCCTTGCCTTTCTCGCTCGAGCCGAACTGATCCTTTTGTCGGCACCGTAGGGTCGCCGCTGAGCCTGGTCACAACGTACCTCTGGCAAGGTCAATGAAGGCGGCGTTCCCCAACCTGCCTTTGGGCTCCGTTGGCCTCATCAAGACGGCTGCTCAAGGTTCGGCTTTCTCCTTTTCGACGTGTCTCCCTCGCTCTCTCACGAGTAGATCTCGCTCGCTGACCTCTTCACCCTACAGCCGAAGAGATCTTACAGAGCGGCGACGCCGATGTCATCCACCTCGGTCGCGAGCTCTTGCGCCAGGCCGACTTCGTTCTCAACGCCGCGACCGAGATGGGAGCGGTCGTTCAGCTTCCCGCTCAATGGCACCGAGCTATCACCTGGTCCAACCTTGTCATTCCTGGTCCTTGAGTACGATATGGCTTCATTGTGTAGGTCACTGGAGGAGCGCCGAGTCGAATGGGTTCAGGTTCGGCGATGAAGTCGAGGTCCTAGTTATTTTGCAACCATGTACGAAACAAATCCGCTATCCCGAGATATATAGACTAGGTCTGCACTTGCCTCTGAGCGAGCTGAAAAATGAAGCGCTTTCGCCTTGACCGGCTTGAGCTTGAGCTTGACTTTCTCGAGGCTCGCTGGCTTTGCTCTTCCCTCATCGCCTCTTCGTCTCCTCGTCGCTCGCCTGCACCAACTCGCCATCCGGCTTCGCGTCGACCTCCTCTGCACGGCAATTCGCACTCGCTGCATCTCATGGCGTCCGAACGGGTCTCGAATTGCGGTTCACTCGTCGAGCTCATTGTGGATACGGAGGTCGTAAGGCTCGCTGAGGAGAGCATCGCACATGGGCTGCCAGGTAGAAAAGATTGGGTTTGCTGTAGGTGGAGTAGGAGGAAGTCAGCTAAAGGTACAGCAGGGGCGGAAGGAGAGACGCGCCTTTGTGCACGGCGATGGCTGCAAGGGAGTCGAGTCAGCACGAGCAGCAGCACCGGCACATCGTCGCTCACATGCAGGTGACTCGTAGCGCTCGACAATGGTGTACTTGAGCGGATTCTGTTCGGCCGGGTTCAGCTTCGGTCGTCAACGCTTCGCAGCACTGTTCCCACCTTCGTGTCCTTCATCACGAACCTGAATCACAGCGGATTGTGAGTAGGGTCGCCTCTCACTACATACGAGCTTCGAGCGCTTACCAGTCGATCGTTCCTTCGTCCTTTCGGTACGCCTGCGCCAGCTCGACCTGCGGTTCGTCAGCTTCCTGCTCTCTCACCAACGCTCGCACCGACATACCAGCTTCTTCGACAAGGTGGAAGCGCTCTCGGCGTCCTTCGCGAGCATGTGAACGACCAGAGTACTGCGATTCGGCGCTCGTCAGCGGGGCTCGGCGCCGGCCATTCCTCTCGCTTCGCTACTCACAAGGTCATGTTGCTTGATGGTCCGTGCAGAACTACTCACGAATCCTAAGTAGTCTCTTCGCCTCCCTGCTCGCCGGACATTCATCCTCCTCCCGCCCGGACTTTACTCGATTGGGCCGTCGACCCCGAGCAGTCTCCGTCACAAGCGGTCGTTAAGAGCAGGTCCCACATCTCTTTTCCCTCCCATAAAACATACGGCAACCTTATCCTTCCTCCGTTCACCACTCCACTCCATCAACTCGAGCAGCATGTCCACCTCCAACTTCCTCGGCGACATGAGCGGCGTCGCCCTCATCAGTAAGCTTCGATCTCTCTCGGATGTCTCACATCGCTTGCGTACTCATTACTCGCCTCCACAGCCGGCGCTGGTAGCGGCATGGGACGAGCAACCGCTCTCAAGTTCGGCGAAGCAGGCGCCAAGCTCATCCTGGTCGACATCAACGAAGCTGGGCTCAAGGAGACGCAGAAGCTCATCGGTCCCAACGTGAAGGCGCTCAAGCTCGTCGTGCTCAACATCTGCAACGACCAGGAGGTCATCGACATGGTTCGGGCGATTCCCAAGGATCCTGAGTTCGGCCGCATCGACTACGCGCTGTAAGTCAACGCGGGATGATGAAAGAGGAGCGTATCGCTGAAGCTCTCTCGCTCTCTTCTCTCCCTCTTTCTTCCCCTCTTCCTTTCCGCTCTTCCTCTCTTTCCTCAGCAACTGCGCTGGAGTGCTCGGCAAGGTGCGCGGCCCCTTCGCCGACTCTGAGGCAACGGACAACGACTTCATCATGAATGTCAACGTTCGAGCTCAGGGCATCATGATGCAGGAGGAGCTGAAGGTCATGCTGGCTCAGACTCCCCGTCCTTCGGCGGAGGGTCAGCCGGCGAAGCCTCTCGGCTCCATCGTCAACTGGTGCAGCTGGGTCACCTTCCATGGTTCGAAGACCAGCTGGGCCTACGCGGCCAGTAAGCATGCTCTCGCTGCGATGACGAAGAGTGCCGCCGTTGCTCATGTGAGTTTCCACTTCACCTCGGCCGAGCCCTCGCCTCCCTCTCTCTCACTCTCTCACTCTCTCTTCACTCCTTCTCTCTTCTGTTCCGACGCACTGACCGACTCTACTGAATTCTACAGGGAGCTCAAGGCATTCGCTGCAACGCCGTCTGCCCCGGCGTGATGAACACGCCTCTGCTCAACGCCGAGACCATGGCGCGCATGGTCGCGCTCGTACCCTCTCAGCGACCCGGCGAGGCGGATGAAGTGGCCAATCTCGCGCTTTTCCTCTCCTCGGACACCTCCTCGTACATCAACGGAGCTCTCGGTGAGTGCTCTCTCCGTCTCGTCACTCTTCGGCGCTGACTTTTGGGTCGACCTCAGTGAGCATTGATGGAGGCTGGAACGCTTGCTGAGCGGAGCAATTGCACTTGTAAATCTCAAGCGACTTCTGGACCATTGGCAGTTCCCGAAGAGCGCCCGAAGAGACAGCAAACCGAGAAAGCTCGGCGAAGTCGGCGACGAGAGGATTGAAGCGCAATGCGTTGGCTAGAATGTTGAGCGACTTCAAAACACGTCTTCACGCCTTCCCGGCCCAGCTGCCTTGGTTCAAATCGAAGCCTCGACGCGAAGCTCGAGGTGCTCTTGCCTTCGCCATATCTCTGCTCGTCTGCTTTCCTCACCTCCAACACTCGGAAGGAACGTTGAGGGTGTAACGAACGTCCCCCGCTGTCACTCCCGCGACTGACCCCGCTGAGATGGGATTCGCTCCCGAGCTCGCTCTCATCGACGACCCTGAGGCTCTCGAACCCTTCGTCTGCTCTATCTGTCAAGAGGTGAGCTATCTATTTTACTCTCTCGTACCTCTCCCTTGCATCTCCCTTGCATAGTACGCTCTCTCCTCCAAGCGCAATCTTCCCCGACGCGTGCTGGCTCTCATCCTCAGCGCGCCGCTGACCCTGCTATCCAGCTCTACAGCGAGCCAGTTCACCTCGGATGCCCAGATGATCACGTCTTCTGTGCCAGGTAGGTGCGCCAGCCAAGCGTAGGAGGTCTTCAAACGCTCCTGCTCATCGCTTCTCCTCTGCAGCTGCCTCGCCGACCACATCAAGAGCACCTCGAACGTCGCACGCACCGTCCTATGCCCGCTTTGTCGTGCTCGAGTGAGGGCCGACCACTCCAGGCCAGGACTCTTCGTCAAACGCCAGCTCGATCGACTTCGGGTTCGGTGTAGCGCTTCCGATTGCTCATGGACGGGCAGGCTCGGCGATGGGCATGATCAGCAGTGCGAGAAGCAGATCACCTCCTGCACCAACAAGGACGTCGTCGGCGGAGACCTGTGTGACTGGACAGGTCCCATTCCGTCGCTCGGCGAGCACGACGCCATTTGCGCTCTGAAGCCCGTCGCGTGCTCTCGGGAAGGCTGTACGGTACCGCTCTGTCGCAGAGATCTCGAGGCTCACGAGTCGCTCTGTACCTACTTCAGGTTCCTCATTTCTCTGTCTCTCGAAAATCGGAAAAGCGCTGACAGCTCGTCTCGGCGATAGGTGCTCCTTCTTTGCGCTGGACGGTTGCCCCTTTCGCGGGCGTCAAGACGAACGAGCGACTCATCAGCCGTACTGCACACGCCTGCATGTGCGTTTAGGTCGCCAAGAGGCTACATCTACGGAGGAGAAGCGCTTGCGATCGCTCGCCGAGGAGCGCCTCGCTCAGCTGCAGGCTCAAGTGGAAAAGATGGTCCAAGAGCTAGCCTCGGAGGAGCTCGAAGATGATGACCTCGACTCGCAAGGGACTGTCGGCGCCGAAGGTGAGCCTTCCCTACCTCTTCATTCCTGATTCCTGCGAGAGAACGAGCGCCGGGCTAACTTCCGCTTCTCAGACTTGGAGCCTGGCACAGGTGAGTCTGGCTCGCGTCCGACTCGCGTCATCGAGACATTGTTACTGATGTTCGAATTCTTGCAGACAACGCTCGCCTGCCTTCCGAAGAGCCCTCCTCCGAAGCACCATCAGCCCATCCCTCCTCTCCAACCACCTCAACCCGCGAATCCTCGCCTCGTCGCTCCTCATCGGCGCCTCTAGCTCCACCACCATTCCGGCTCACGGCTTCCCGACCTGTTCCACCTGCGTCGCCGAAGCTGGCCCCTCCTCCAGCTCTGCCTCCTCCTCCGGGTCCTCCTCGGCCATCAGGCCCATTCAACCTCACCTCGGCGGCTCCTCCCGCACTCAACAGCGGTCCAAAGATTCCCATGCCCCCTCCCGTACTATCTAACCCAGCCTCCGGCCCATCCAGCCTCACTCGGAAACCACCCCTCGCCATTTCGACCTCAGCGAGCGCAACCAGGACGACGCGGCCAGCTCGAACGAGAGCGCTATTCGATTTGGGAGTCGGTCGAGGCGCGGTGGAGGGTGTAGGTGGAGACGAGGAGGAGGACTCGGGTCGCTGGGAGAAGGGTGGAGCGAAGCGACCGCGGTTCAACGGAGGGTTTCCGCGCGAATGGGCGCCGGAGGACGACGATTGACGATAAAATCAGGGAGATGGTCAGTAGTGTTGTATCCTCAGTCGAGCAGCCAACTCTCAGATTTCGCTGCGACTCGCTTTGCTCTCTCTCTTTCTTTCGGCGAACAAGTCTAGCGCTAGAACGTGCTGCTCTTCATTTTCCAGATCGACCTCAGTGTCCTGCTGCTTGCGAACTATAGCTCAAATCGTAAAGAATCACCACTGCCCCCTCCTGTATCCCTGCGCCGCTCCTGCTCCTGCTCCTGCTCCCACTCGTCCATTCATTCCGGCGCCCTGCATCTGAGGGCTGTATCCTGCTCCTACGCTACCTCCCCCGTATGCCGACATCGGCGGTTGTTGATTTTGGAGGAAGGGGGAGTGGTGAGGAAGGTGTTGGGGCATCATGACGGGCGAAGGTTGGCCGTAGCCCGACGACGAGCTCGCTCCGCCGCCGCCGGCGTAGCTGTTGAAGGGGAGGGGAGCTCGAACGTCCTGAGGCGAGCCAAACGAGCCCGATCCATCACGGTAGCCTCCTACCCCTGGTCCTCCGTAAGGCGAAGGCGCAGGCGAGCGACCGTACCCTCCTGGTCCTCCACTGGCTCGACCTCCAGCGCCGACAGCGCCGAATCCTCCACCCACGGCGCCGTAGCCGTACGAGTTGGCGAGAAGCTGAGGGTTGGTCACTCCTTGAGGAGGACCGCCGCCGCCCATCGAGAGTGGTCGACCGTACGAGTTGTAGACGGGCTGAGGCGAAGGCGACGTGCCGAGGTGGGGAGAGAAGGGCGAGGGCGAGTAGGACTGGTGCATCGCTTGCTGTTGAGCGTAGGATGAAGGAAGTCCACTCGGCGAGTGCGAAGGGAGAGCGAAGGAGGGGTACGCTTGAGGAGCGGCGTGCGAGTAGCCGGAGAGGGAGTGAGGCGGCGCCGGCGAGAAGGAGGGGGGAGGGGGTGGTGGTCCACCGGTGAGGGAGGGGTAGGTGAGAGGAGGAGCGGGAGAGGTCTGGCTCTGACGTCCGAAGGAAGGGTAGCGAGGTCCGAGAGCGGGTCGGCTGCTGCTGTCGAAGGCGCCGGCTTGAGGGTTGAACGAGGAGAAGGACGGCGCAGCGGCGCGAAGGCGAGCTTCATCCTTGGGAAGGGCGCGCTTAGCTCCCTCTACCTTTCCCTCCATGGAACCCTCGTCCTCCGACCTGAGATCCGCGAGCGAGGAAGGAATCGCAGCGGGGAAGTCGTCGTCGGCGATGCCCTGGAGCGAATTCTCCTGCTTGATGGCACCAAGGCTGATCGACCTGGAGTGGGCGGGAGCGTCGGAGAGTGGTACAGACCAGACGGAGGGTGCGGTGGGGTCGAGAACCGAGAGGGAGAGTGGAGGCTTGCTCGACCAGGCCGAGGACGGCGACGAGAGAACGGGGTTCTGCGAGTCGAAAGCGGGCGAAGTCGAAGCGTCCTGCATCAGTGAAGAACGTTAGCAATGAGAGGAAGGCGGTAGTGGAAGAAGAAAAGCTCACCCTCATAGCTGCTCTGGCCAAATCGGCGCCGGGCGCGGCGAGCGACTCCCTCGGTCCCATGTTGACGACCTCTCCACCAAGCTCACTCGTGACCATGAAGCTCCTCTCGAGCGGTGATGGACTGACGCCATCGGCCGAGCGGTAAAAGTCGATCCCTGCTCCGAGCAGCTTGCTCTTGGGGTCGCGAGCGGCGGTCGAAGGCGAAGCTTTGAAGAGGTCGTCGGCGGGAGGCGCGGTCGTGTTGAGCTCGGGTTCGTCGGTCGAGGCGTCCGCGACGGCATCCTTGGAAGGCGTCGAGATGGCCGGCGTGGTCTCGGCGAGAGGCGACTCGCGACGCCAAGCTCCTTGCTCGGGCGCTCGTCCTCGTCCGCGACCCCTCGGCGCAAAGGGAGGAGCAGCTGCTCCTGCCTCATCACCAACCGCCGTCCCCTCCTCCCCTCCCTTAGCCTCAACGACCTCCTCCTTCTTGGCCGAAGCAGGCGCCGCCGCCGCCGCGATGCGAATCTTCCTCTCGCTCAACTCAATCTCCCTCTTCTTGACGATCCTGCGCTTGGGTACAACGACAGCGCACTGCACGACACCATGCTTGAACCGTTTGGGGTGGAGGAGGTCGTCCCTCGACAGACGACGAGGGATGAGGTTCGGAATCGGAGGGTTCCACGAGAGGATGTCGACTTTGGCGGGGGTGCGAGGGTTGTTGAAAGCTTGGATGGTGCGGATATCGGGCGTGCGACGAGGGGAGGAAGTAGCGGAGGAAGGGGCCAGTCGAACGGGGTAGAGTTTCCAGGCTGGCGAAGGCGAGGGGGAACGAGCTCGCCTCGACCGTTCGAAGAGAGGGAGGGGTTCGCGCGATTCGAAAGTCGGGAGGAGGGAAGGGCCGGTGCGAGTAGAGACTTTGCGAGGCTCGCCGTTGCGACCGCGAGGCTGCTGCTGCTGCTGAGGGGCGCTGCCGTTGACGCCTGCGAGCGACGACTTGGTGGGTCGTGGTTCGGTGGGGACTGGTGGCTTGGAGGTGAGGATGGGAGGGGAAGGTGCGGGAGTAGGGATATTGGAGGCGGTAGGAGCGACAGCGGAGGAGGAAGGCGCCGGCAGCTTGACGGTCGGCACGGCTCCACCGGGCGAGCTATGCGATGTCGAAACCGTCTCGGCGTTGTCGGCTGCTCCTCGAGGTGTCGGCGTCTTGGGCGGCGGCGCAGGAGCGTTCATGGCGCCCTTGATGCGCGACATGAGGTCCTCAAACTGCGAGACCTCGGGCACTTTGTACGCTCCCTTCTGAGGAGGAGGAGGAGCGGGAGTGGTCGATCCGCCCGCCTTGCGAGTCGTCTGAGGGGAAGGAGTTGCAGTCCCCGCGCTGGGGGATGAGGCTGACGAAGGCTCCTTGGCGAGCGAGGCGGGCTCGGTCGGTTGAGGAGTCGAAGGCGCGACGGTAGACTCGACCGGGGTTGCTAGAGCCGGTGCTGGTGCAGGCTCGACGACTGCTGGTGGAGGTGTTGGGCGCACGTACGAATCGGCCGGCCGTCCCGCAGGAGCTGAAGCGCCAGCAGCGAAGCGAGAAGGTTCGGCGCGACTGGTACTCGCCGGCTGCGCTCCTCCAGCGGCAGCGAGGTGCGGTGGAAGCTGACGGTCCTTACTCGCTGTTGCTGGTGTAGAGCGAGGAGCGAGGTGAGGAGGAGGACCGGCGGTGGGTGGAGCATCGCGACGCCATGCCCGCTCTTGAGGTTCGAGAGGGGCGCGAGGAGCGGTAGGAGGGACGGCGGGAGTGGTGGTAGAAGGAGGAGCTGAAGGGCGAGTGGAGGGGAGAGGTGCCTTTGCTGCAGCCGGTGAGGGTGCGGGAGCGGCGGCAGGTTGCGATGGAGGCTCGCGAGCGAAGATCCTCGTCGGCTCGGGCTTGATCTAGTGAAATGTGTTGG
>MWVB01000014.1:350846-385890 GCA_003054985.1 Leucosporidium scottii
ACACTCTCTCAGCAGCTGCAGAGTCACAGGTTGCAGTAGAGTATGTTCCAGGTAAAGTAAACCGACTTCGGGCATGCAACGGACTGTGAATCATGTAGAGCGCTAAGGAAGATACTTGAATCATCTCTAACCGCCCTACATCACTTTGCCCGCCCTCTCCAAGCACCTCTCCTCTCCACAACTCTCCGCCGAACTGGCTCACCCCCTCCGAGGCCGAGTCACCTCTGAGAATCCCCAAAGTGATACAGTATAGCAGAAAGAGCTACACAAAAAGAGAGAGTCCATCCTCCTTCGCATCAGACTATAGCATCCCAACGCCTCTCCCACCACCCAAAAAAAACCTTACAACGTAGCCCTAGCCAACGCCGCCGCCTCCTCCCTCTCCTCCTGAGTCCCAGTCGAGGCACCAACCGCGGGGATGGTAGAGGATTCACTACTGCTGGCGACTTGAAGCTTGCGTTGCGCTTCTTCTCGGGCTTTGTGGATGGCCACCGTCTGGGCTCGCATCCGACCGTTGATGTACTCTTGTCCGAGGGTTCTGCGATCACAGAGAGGGGGAGAAAGAGAGAGAGAGAGAAACGATCATGGGGAGAAAGAAAGAAAGAGAGAGAGAGAGAGAGAGAGAGAGAGAGAGAGAGAGAGAGAGAGAGAGAGAGAGAGAGAGTGTAAAACGATCAGCTCCCATCTTTCCATCTATCTCGGCGCGAGTCTCAAGCAAGGAAAAACGCCTCAAAAAACACACAACTCACTCTACACTCCTCCGAATCACCTCGACCATCACATCCTCGACCCACTCATTCTCCTCGAACGGAATATCCAACCAAGCGGCCGGGATACTCTGACTCAAACTCTCGTGCTGGAGTCCATGCGTCGGATCGCGTAGGAGGAGGAGGAAGAAGAGGGCTTTGTCGTCCGAGGAGGAGGAGGAGGAGGAGGAGGAGCGAGCAAGGTAAGGCAAGGGAGCGAGGACGGGTTGGATGCGGAGGTAGATGGGACAGGTCGTGATGGGCACGGTGAGGTCGTCCGAAGTAGTGGTGGTGGTGGTGGTGGTGGAAGGAGCGGGTTTAGGCTTGAAGGAGATCTTGATGAGCTGCTCGAGGTTGGCCTGTAGCGTGGAGGAAGAAGGAGCGTCAGCACCTCTTGCTCTCTTCGACCATCCCGCCTCTCTCCCCCTCCTGGCTCTCCGCTCCCCGTCCCACATTCCAAAAGTAACGGGAAAGAGAGACATGGAAAACCCCACCTCAGCCAATTTCCACCCTTCCTCCAACCCTTCAATCGTATTCAAGTTCCTCTCCTCCTCGGCCTCTTGAGCGCCCTCGTCGCTCATCTTGGATTCTTGACCCTTGTTGACGATCAACGTGCCGCCTTCGATTTGATCCATGATCTATCCGAGTTTGAAAGAAGAGATGGAGGGAAGAGAGGTCGAGGTGGAGAGGGAACGATCAGCGCCGAACCTGCTTTCCTCATCGCCGATAGCAAGAAGAACCCACCTTGGCCAACCCTCGATACACCAACGTCTCGACACCCTCGTAGCCAATCATATCATGACTCAAGCTAACTTCAATCACCTCGTGCTCGGCAATAGGAGGGGCCACAGCGTTGAGCAAGTCGGTCAAAGAGCGAAGGGTCGTCGATTTGAGGTCCTTGCCTGTGTGGAAGCGGAAGCCGGGCGTTAGCAAGGAGCTCGATGAAGAAAAGGAGCATGGGCTCTTGATAAAGACCACACCCACCCAACTGATCCAAATGCGCCCCTTTGGCATACTCGACCAACCCCTCACTCCACTTTTTAGCCTGCTCATTCTCTCCCAGCGCCTTCATCAACCCTTCCCCCAGGCCATGGATCCCCCCACCCGCGGCTTGGGCATTAGCAGCAGCCTGTTGCGCCTGCGCCGTGGCCGTTTTGACCTGCTCCTCGGCGACGGTCCGGGCTTGTTGGACTACTGAAGAGGCTTGAGCTACGACCGAGGAGGCTTGGGACCAGACTGAGGTCCAGCCCCATCCTCCTCCTGCTGTAGGTGCGGGCTCTGCTGGAGTAGGTGCAGTAGGAACGGGAGTAGGCAGAGGAGGAGGAGGAGGAGCAGCAGCGGCGCTCGTGGCTGGTGAACCGGATTGAACGCTACGTTGCGACCGAACCGAGTCGGTAGATCTCCTAGGGGGTGGTGCACCAGCAGCAGCCGAGGCAGCTACATTCTGCCTCGAAGATGAACGAGAGAGTCCCGCGATGGAGGAAGCGGAGGGCTTCTTGGAGAGGTCCGAGGAAGGGGGAGGCTTGACTTGAGCGGTGGGGGTGGCCGAGCGTTGGGTGATTTCGTCGAGGAAGTCGAGCACGGATTGAGCTTCTTGGGCGTCTGTAGTTGCAGTGGTGGCAGGTGGTTGCGTAGCTGCTACGGGAGCTGTAGCGGCAGAGGCGGAAGCGGTAGAGGCGGGTCGAGGCTTGGAGCTGCTGCTGAGGGGAGCTGAACTTGTAGGAGGTTTCGATTTGGTGGAGGAGGAAGAGAGGGGAGCGGGAGGGGTGGAATAGTCGTCCAACGAGTCGAGAAATTGTAGCACATCATCCCTATTGGCAGAGAGAGCGAGAGAGAGCGCAGAGACGGTAAAGAGATGAGAGCGTGTCAGTCAAGCGGTACGGCGAGGGGGGGATGTAAGACGGTACAAGAGAGTGAACTTACCTGCTACTTGTAGTGCGCGTAGGAGTGGAATTGGAATTACTCGCCATTCTTGTAGGTCGATTCGATAGCTCAGACGATGCGGCCAAAGGGAGAGAGAGGGAGAGACGCACTCCTTGGACTCCCCCCCTCTGACTTCAATCTGTATCTCATCATGTCTGGCATTGCACGATTGGCAGTAGCAGATATCGCACACCGTGTACTCGTATCAGGTCTCGCAGGTCTCTCCGTCTGTACGTTGTACATCTCTCATTTCATCTCTCATCTCTCCTCTCGCTGACCCTCTCTCAGACGGCCTGTATGGCATGTACCGCGTCCACAACGAAACCATGGCTGCAGGAGAAATCGCTTGGCAAAAGCATTTGGCTGTAGGGTTTCATCCTCTCGCCCTCTCCTCCGCTCGCCGTTCCCCAGCTGACCCTCTCTGCTCTGCTTAACAACAGGAGGAGAAGGCCAACGCAGCAGCGGGAATCAGCTCATCTGTAGCCGAACCAACAGCACCGAACCACCGCTTCTGATCTACACCTCTCTCTCTCTCTCTGCGCCACACCTCCACCCTTCTCCCTTCTTCGCCCTCTCGACATCGACATCCCTTCCTCCCCTCCCAGTCGTGTAGGGACGAACTAGGATTGTAACAACACTAGTACCACCATTCATCTCGGGTGTTGGTAGAGCCAGCCGGCCACGACGAGCTACGAGCGAAGCCGGGATCAAGACGCATGCATGCTCGGGCTTCTGCTGCTCAAGCCGAGGCAACTGATAGCTCGCTTCCGAGACTTTTTCGAAAATTCAGAGGCGTGGGCTTTGCGCGATTCGTCGGGCGGACCTCTCATCGCGAGTCGAGAGCGACTTCCGACGAGCGCCGAGCTCTGCTCCAACTCGGCTGGGGACTTTTCGAGAGCCTCTCTTCAGCTCTCAAAAGCAGCGCAATGTGAGGTGATACCGACCGTCTTACAACCAAAAACAAACAGCAGATGCAAATGCCGCTGTGAAGAGAGAGCGCGAGACGAAAGTCAGCTCGGCGCTCGGTGCTCCTTTCGCTCGAGGCTTACTAGGACTTGAGATAGGACGGGCCCCAGGCGGAGGGGAAGATGTAGGCTCCAGCAACGTTTTCCTAATTGGGAAAACGCGTTGATGAAAGCGATAGCAATACCGCGCTTCATTGCGGGGCGAGGGAAGGTGGAGGGGATCCAGGCGTAGAGGCAGACGCGAAGCCGGCGTAGCTCTGCGGGGGCCGTTAGCAGTCACTCGATGGATAAGCGAGCTTCAGAGCTCACCTGTGCCATCAAGAAAAGTGCACCGTAACGTGCAGCCCATACTTGTGTCGACATAGCAATGATGAAGCCGACGATTCCCACGGGGAGGGGTACCATCACATGAGCCCAGCGCTCCTGGGTCTTATCAGAGTGACGATACATCAGACGAAAGCGACGACAGTGGCGAAGAAGAAGGGAGGGGGCGCAGAGGAGGAACGAGACGGTGTTGGAGTAGCCGAGGGTGCGAGTGAAGGTAGGGAAGAACTGTAAGAGGTAGCGAGGGTTAGCATTGCTCTTGATGAGGCGGCTGCGAGCTTTTGCGCCGACGGTGTGGAAACGTTCGAGTCGGGCGGCGAACGTCCAGGTCGTCGGATCGGCGCCGAATAGCTCAGCGCCGAGCTGACTTCTCGGCGCCGGAGTCGAGGAAGAGAGCTGCAACTCACTTGGCTGAAGAAGAGCGAAATAACCATGTAAGTGAGGGCAAAGAGCCACAAACTCCTCCCCTGCTCGCTCGCGCTCTTGCTGCACCGGCAGCTTTCTCTCCTTCCCAGCGCCTGGCTCCTCCTATCGCTGTATTGCCCGACAATTGAAGCAACGCAGGGATGTAGACTCACCTGTAGTCTCTAACAGACTCCAAGAGAGCACCGAGAAGTCTGCGAGCTCGAAAGCTGCAGGAAAGGGACGGACTTGCAGCGCGCCTCCCGCGCCGTCGACGCTTGAAGATGAGGAGCACTTGCTCGCGGCTCCTCGGTTGCGAAGGCTTACTGAACGAGAAGCAGCCTATAGATCTCCATCACGAGGATGGCGCGGGGTCGGGTGGGAAGTCTATAGCGGTCTTCCCATCGCTAAAGAGGAGCAAAGGGCAGCGAGCTCCTTGGGCGCTCAATCTCAGTCACTGGCTCCAGGAGAGCAGCAGCGAGCTGTGCGGGAGGCTTGAGCGATTGTCCCAGGATCGCGAGTGAGATACTCCCACAGCCCCCGGAGGGAGGAAGCACTGCTCTGCGATCCTTCGCTGAGAGAAGAGGTTGGAGGTCGACGAGCACTTGACGGTGACGAGGAAGAGTCGGGCCTTGGTCCAGTGGCAGAGCCCTTGGCTGAAGGCCTGCACTAACGAGAGAGAGAGCACCATGCTTGTGGATGCTACACGCAACGACCACTCCAGAAGGATGTGGCAGGAGAGAAAGAGACGACTCGCGAGTTCGAGCTCGATTTTCAGCCTGGCGAGCTCGGACCTCCTCGCTGTTCCGCCTCATTGACCACCGAGCTACAGGGCGATGGCGTGAGGTTGAGTGCACTTGTAGACATACTCTACAGCGGTCTTGACCCCCTTGCAGGTCCCTATAGCTTCCTCGGCGATGCAAGCAGCAAGAGCCCAAGCCGGCGCTGGCTTTGGCAAAACCCTTCGCATGCTCACATGCTCGCACTCGCTTCTATAGCTCTCAGTACAAATCTGTGCGCAATTTCAGACCTTTGTACAGATAGTCACGACGTCGTCGGCCGCACAGACGTGCTGCAGGCCGACCTTCTGCGGTTGAGGAGCGAACTTTGAGCTCTTGCCCCATACTGTAGTAGAATGAAAGGTCAGCGAGACTGATACGAAGGTGGCGAGCACGCCAGCGAGAAAGACGAGAGCACTCACCGAGTGCGTACTTGAACTTGAGCGACAGCGAGCGATGGATGGAGTTGCACTGAGCAAGAGCAGAGAGAGAATCGCGGTCAGCATATCTTCCACCTGTGATGAGAAAGTGAGAATGACGTACAACCTGCTCGATTGTCGCATCCTTCTTGACAATGAGAGGATCGCTGAGATCAGGCTTCGCACCGCGCTTCTTGGTGTAGACGCGGTTGAGGCCGATACCTTGCCAGATGCGCTTGAGAAGGGTGTCGAGGTTGAGGTCGGCTTGGCACGAGATGACGACGGTGTTGGGTTCTCGAGCGATTCGGTCGACCTCTTCCAGCGAAACGGCGTCGATCTTGTTGTAGCTGCGAAGGAAGGGGTGAGCTCGGGGAAGGTGGGAAAGGAGCAGATAGCGCACCAGTAGAGACAAGGTACGTATTTCCTGTTCCCGAGGACAACGTCGACGAACTGGTCGGTGGTGATCTGAAGGGAGGGAGGGTGAGCGAACGCCGAGGAAGGGAAGCAAGACGAAGCTCACGTCTTCTCGGATCATGACGTCCATGTTATGCATCTGGTGGGGGAGGACGGTTAGCTCTGTTCTTCAAGTGAGCTGCAGGACGGTCATGGCCCACCTTGTACGCGCCCAAAACTCCTTGAATGCTCCTCGCGTCAATCTTCGTCAGCGGTACCGTGTTGTTGATGGTGATACCTCCAGCGGTCTGGAAAGGATCGAAAGCGTAAGCGACCCGACGAGCGTAAGACTTGAACGAGCGAGGCACACCTTGGGCTTGAGAATCACGTCTGGCCGAGTCTGGTTGAGACGAAGACCGACCGCTTCCAGCTCGATCTCGAGTAGTCGTCGTTGGTTATCTCCCCTGTTGATGTCGAAGAAGGTCAGTGATGGGATCCAAAGCCCGACCGGCGTAGAAGTCGGCGCACTTGGTCACGTCGAGCATCATCTGCGGCGAAGGGAGGTCATCGGTAAGAGGTCAAGAATTACGTCGACGCAAGGAAAGGGAAAGGGCTCACCAGTACGAGATCAGCAGTCTGTCGTTGGCAGAAGCTGTCAGCTCGAAACGCAAGATGCTCGCAAAAGAATGAGTGCTCACCTTTGCTACGGCGATGACCTGTCGTCCACGTCCTCGTCCGCTGGAGGCACCCTCTACGATTCCAGGCAGATCCAGCACTGTGAAGAGGCGAGTGAGTACTACGGCCAAGCGATCAGAAGCCTGCTGTCGACTGACGTTGCACCTTGGCGCCATCAATTTCGAGGACTGCGAAAGCCGAGCGTCAGTTTTGGGCTGCCGTCGCGTCTTGAGCGAGTGAGCTAAAGCAGCGCACCTCCAGGGATAGCAGTCAAAGTGGTGAACTCGTAGCTGGCGGCACTCGACTCGGTGTTGGTAAGTTTGGAGAGAAGGGTCGACTTTCCGACCGAAGGGAATCCAATGAGGGCGACACGCCCGTAGCCAGCCTTGGAGACGTCGAATCCTTCTCCTGCCTTGGACTTCTTCTCAGGCTCGAGCAGCTCGGCACGGTATCGAGCGAGCTTGGCCTTGAGCAATCCCAGGTGCTGTGTGCGAAGGGAGGGTCAGCTCTCGGTGCTCGGCTCTGCAGACTCGGGGAGTGAGGGCAGAGCAGGGGCACTCACATATTCAGTAGCCTATTGAGAGCGCAAAGAAGTAACGATCGTCAGCTGTAGCTCAATCCGCCGCTCGCTCCCTTCCGCTCGCCGCGAGGTGCGTCCGAGAAAGGGTCGAGAGGCGCTAGGCAGCCGCGATACGGCTTGCACGGACAACAAACCTTATTCTTCTGCGTCCTGTAGGAGTTCAGAAGCGGTCAGCACTGCCCTACAGCTTGCAGGGAGGGATCAGCTGCTCAGGCCAAGCGGCTGAGAGCTACTGAGATCCAACATCGCCGTTGGAAGGAGGGCACGCGAGCTCACCTGTTCATCTCCAGCATAATCTCATCGACTGTATCATCGCAACAGTGTTAGCCTACAGAGCCGGCCCGCGAGCTGAGTTCGAGGACCTACTCTTCTCGCTGATTCCCATCTTGACGGCGTCGCTGTAGCGCGGTGAAGTGCAGGAGGGTCTTGGTGAGGTGTACGAGTGGGTTGAAGCAGTTGTAGCGGACTGGCGAAGAGACGAGCGAAAGTGAACAAGGACAAGCGAGCGAGTCGCATCTCTCTCTCCCTCCTACGCTCTCCTCGTCCCAGCCTCATCGACCACAGCACTCGACGTTGAGCTCAGTAGCACCGTACAGGCTCGTAACAGCTGCACGAGTAGCCCTCAGCCAACATGGTACGTCTCTCCCAGCTCACCAAGTCACGCCGCTCGCTGACCTCGTTCGCGCTGTCCTCGCAGTCTGTCCTCTTCGAGACGTCGCTCGGCGATATCATCGTAAGTGGCTTCAACTCGAGCTGTTGCCGCTCCTTCTAACCCTGCTCATTCGCACAGGTCGACCTTGACACCACCCTCTGCCCGCGCACCTCGCTCAACTTCCTCAAGCTCTGCAAGGCGTACCGATACAACTTCTGCTCCTTCCACAATGTCATCAAAGACTTCATTGCTCAGACTGGCGACCCCACCGATACGGGTACCGGAGGCTCGTCCATCTTCAATCAGCTCCCTCGCTCCTCGCCCGACTACTCTCCTTCGCCCTTCTTCAAACCTGAGGTCCTGCCCACTCTCAAACACACCGCAACGGGAACCCTGTCAATGGCCATTGCTGGAGAGGGCGAGGGAAGGGGAGCAGGCAGCCAATTCTTCCTCACCCTCGCGCCGAACCTCGACTACCTCGACGGCAAGCACGCTCCCTTCGGCACGGTCATCGAGGGGCAGGAGACACTCGACAAGATCAACGAAGCGTTCACGGATGGGGAGGGCAAGCCATTGAGGGATATCAGGATCCGCCATGTCATCGTTCTCGGTGCGTGATCGCTCGACTTCCCCCTCCCTGGGACTTTCAGCTGACTTCCCTCCACCTCTCACAGACGATCCTTTCCCCGACCCCGTTGGCCTCGACGTACCGGAAAACTCTCCCGTCCCCACCGCCAAGCAACTCGCCTCCCTCCGCGTCGGCGACGAGGAAGAGATCGAGGAGACCGGCGACCCCGAAGCTCTCGAGGAAGCCCGTCGCGCTCGGGACGCCCGCGCCCAAGCCCTCACTCTCGAGATGGTGGGCGACCTTCCCTTCGCCGACGTGGCGCCACCAGAGAACGTCTTGTTCGTCTGCAAGCTCAACCAAATCACCAAGAGCGAGGACTTGGAGCTCATCTTCTCGAGGTTCGGCACCATCATGTCGTGCGAGATCATTTGCGATCAAAAGACGGGCGATTCGCTTCAGTATGCGTTTATCGAGTTCAAGGAGCGCGAGGAGGCGGAGCGGGCGTACCTCAAGATGGACAATGTCCTCGTCGACGATCGCCGAATTCACGTCGACTTCTCCCAGGTGAGCTCTTCTCAGTCGAATCTTCCCGCGAGGCTAGTCAGCTGAACTTGCATCATATTCACAGTCCGTATCCAAGCTCCATAACTCGTACGTCTTCAACAAGACCGGCGGTCGACCACCACCCAACAAAGGCGGCGGACTCTCCTCCTCTCGGCCAAGGGGCGACTCTCCTCCGTCCTCTCGTTCGCACCGCGGAGGCAGTCAAAGCGACATGGTGTTCGACATGCGCGATGTGGATGACCGCGAGCGTCAACGCAAGAGGGATAGGTATGATGATCGTCGAGGAGGAGGTGGAGGGGGGAGGGGAGGAGGGTACGATTCGCGAGGAGGCGGGAGGGATGATAGGGATCGCGGAGGGTACAGCTCAAGGGGCGGTGGAGCAGGGGATAGGAGGGACGATCGAGGAGGCTACAGGGATGATCGGGGAGGATATGATTCGCGCGGCGGAGGGGGAGGAGGAGGCAGGCGAGATGATGGAGGGCGAAGACGATCTCGTAGCCCGCGTAGGGATAGGAATCGTTGAGTAGCTTGCGCAAAGTAGCTCCTTGAAGCAGCCAGTCCGAGTCGAGCTAGATCTCGCCAGCTCGGATAGCGTGAATATTCATCGTTTCGTTATCTCTACTTGGTAGTGTCTACTTGACGGGGTTCCGGCCCCATCGACCTGAGCTTGACCTCGTTGGCGTCGCGCTGCCTCGTCCTGAGCTCGTCTTGGCCTTTGCCGCCGCCATGACGAGATCCTGTGAAACGAGGAAGGGGTCAGCTCACGCTGCAAGGCCACAAGACGACCACCAAACTCACCTGAATCATTCCATTATAAGTCTCTGCGTCTCCCACTTCCTTCTCCCTCATCAGAAGCGCATGCGTGAGCACCCCACTCGCCTCATTGCTCAACGCCTCAATCTCGTCCCTCAACTCCCTCAACTTGGCCACGCTCAGCAGGACCAGATCGTCCGCTCCAACAGCGCACACGGCATCTGCTCGCTTGCGATCCAGTGGTGGTGGGAGTGCCGAGGCGCGTTGTCGTTCGCGGTCGGCGAAGGGGGTGCTGGAGCGGGAGGGAGGGAACGCCGAGGAGGGGGAGTAAGGCGCGCCGCCTGTTGGTGTTGCGGCGCGAGGACCAGAAGGAGAGGCTGAGCGGAAGGAGGGTGAATTGGTGAGGGTGTTGATTTGGGAGGGCAGGACGAGTGAGGCCAAAGGCTTGGAGTCGGCCGACTGTGGGAGAACGGTCAGTCAGCTCGAGTCTAGAAGATGGTGAGGGCGTGAGATCGTACATCGTCGAGGTTGATGGGGATGCCGAGTGCAATGAGGTGCTCGCGGCGAATGCGAGATCTCCGCCAGTCGAGAGGTCGAAGTGGTGGGAGAGAGGAGAGGGTTGATAGCAGTCCGCGTCTGCAACGCCGAGAGGTCAGCTTTCGCCGGCGCTCAGTCAGACCAGAGCACCCACAATGGCTCGTTCACCAGTACTTGGGCAGCACCCTCCACCTGCCGTTCAGGCTCGTCCGAAACAGCCTCAGCAGCTCCGGGGTAGACGCCGTCGAGGAAGCCCTTGAGCTGCTCGCTCATGGCTGACCTTGAGGTGTTGGAGAGATCGAGCTGGAGTGGTGCGTATCCTGACCTTGACGTAGACGCGACGGGCGGTTGAGGCCGAGGTGGAAGAGGAGCTGCCGTCTCCTCGACGAACGATCCAGCTCCAGCGAACGCGTCGTCCTCTCCTGCTGCCAGATCTCCAGTGTCGAAATCGCCGAAATCTCCAAAGTCATCATCGTCTCCTCCTGCTCCTGCCTCGCCGAAATCGTCAAAGTCGTCGTCGAACGAGTCTCCCACAACGTCGGCGGCGCTTGTTGATGGTTGCTGGTCCGCCTCGTCGTCCGAGAAGTCGTCCATGGGTGGTCCATCGTCCAGAGGCGGTAGAGTCATTGATAAGGCGGCAGGTTTGGGAGGGGAAGCAGGAGCGGCTGGCTCTGCTGCAGGAGGAGCGGACTCGTCGCTGTCCTCGCTTAGGCCTTGAGGGTCGTCGTGCAGAGGCTGTTTGGGAGCAGGCGCCTCGTCCGTTCCCTCGTTCTTGTCATCCTGCTGTTGCACCTCTACCTCCTTGACCGGCTCTGCTTCCTCCTGGTCGTCGTCGATTGGAGAGCTAACGAGCTGTTGCTCAGTG
This sequence comes from Leucosporidium scottii, assembly GCA_003054985.1. Lineage (NCBI taxonomy): Eukaryota > Fungi > Basidiomycota > Microbotryomycetes > Leucosporidiales > Leucosporidiaceae > Leucosporidium > Leucosporidium scottii. The sequence continues at coordinate 361,992 of MWVB01000014.1, forward strand.
ACGGCGGTTGGTGGCTGCTCCTCCTGTTGAGCTGGATCAGCTTGCCAGTCTGGCTCTGCCGAGTCTTGAGTGCTGATAGAGAGGGAAGGGGAAGCTTCTGGGAGTTGGGGAGTCTGCTGAGGCGAAGGGGAAGGGTTCCCCCAAGGGTTGTCGTCCATCCTGCGCGTGTAACTCAGCGAGAGAGAGGGTCGTCTACCTGCCAGTGGTCGTCGTAGATCGTTTGACGTGGTATGTAGTCGATCAGCTCAGTCGTAACGAGGCGAGGAAAAGTAGCGAGCAAGTTGAGGTCAAAGGGAGAGAGGCCAAGCGCGCCGACTCTGGAGGAGAGGCAGCTTGAGTGATTCTCCTGCAATTCAGTACAGGCTGCAGTTCACCCGTACTATTGTACTTCAAGCTCAGAACCCGGCTACACTCACTGACTCCGAGGGTCCGAGCTCACCTCTACAAACCTCCTCGGCTTAGCCCCTTGCGCTCCTTCGCCTCCTTCGTCAACCTCCATGTCACTTTCACCACCACATCTCGGCGAGTTGCAGGACGAGAAGGGAGACACAGTAGAAGAGGCGGTGGAGCACGAGTCTGATGCAGGGGGGAGCGCCGTATCCCACGCTCAGTGAGTCGCCCCGAGCTCCTATAGGCCTCTCACCGTTCGCTGACGCCTTTGAGCAGGGCCTTCACTTTTCACGACGCCGTTCAGATCTACCAGGCTGTATCAGAGAGGCGGAACACTTTTGACATACTGCTCTGGACGACCCCAGCGACCGGACTCACCTCTCAAACCTTTTTGTTCACGACGGCGGTAAGTGCTTTGAGAGCAGCTTTGGGATAGAGGGGATGCTTTGAGGAGATGAGATGCTCCGATGGATGAGAAGTTCAGCGTTTGAGAAGCAGAGGCTGTCGAGCGAAACGCACTGTAGGCTGACCTTAGCCCCCTTCAGCTCGCCGGCGATTCATCTCGCGCCGCTCGTATCATCTCAATGGCTCTTTCGATCCTCATCACCCTCCTCACGATCCAACTCTTCACTCGTCAGCTGCAGGTGAGTTTCAGTGCTCCCTTTTGCTCGCCCGAGGACCTGCTCATCTTCTCTTCTTTCGCAGGCGGAGGACGCCGATCGACGCTGGGTGAGTAGCTCGTCTCTCCCGTCTGTCTGAGCTGTATGGAAACTAATCCACCTCACAGCTCGAAGACTGGGAGGAGCGCCACAAGCTGGACGAGGACAATCGAAGCCACGGAGCGAGTTGGGCGAGGGTGAGTGCTCGGTGGGGCTCGTTCGGGCGCCTCGGCAACATCGCTGACCTCTTCTCCTCTTCTCCCCACTTTGATAGTACCAAGCTCACCTTCCCGACCCCGCTCGACACTGTAAGTTTCTCCATTCCCCCCATCCAACTGCGCCGAGATTCACTCGCTGCTCTCTTTTGCAGTCAGCTTCCTCACCAAGGCCTCGGCTTTCACTTGTAGGCCTTCACCTTCAGTTCTCCGGATGCTGAATCTGTGCTCACCCTTCCGTGTCGCAGACTGGGCCAACGGTCTACTCGGGTTCGGCGTCGTCGCCATCCTCGTCCTCATCTTTTCCATTGTGCGCGAGGACTCGCTCGTCGTCTGTGGCAACAAGAAGAACATATGAGCTCTCAACTCGACACTTCTTGTCGCTTTTTGTCGCTTTTGTACTTCGATACAACTTCTCCTTCGCAACAAGCGGCGGTGCGTTCGAGCTCTCAGGAGCAAGTCCGAGGAGAGCGGAGGTGGTCAGAGAAAGCGTCGTTGTCGCGAGTCGGAGACCGTCGTTTGAAGGGTTGCTCGAACAAGTGACTGAAGGTGAGCAGGAGCAGAAGCAGGACAAGCTATGGTGAGTTGACTCGGGGAAGGACTGGCGGCTCGGCGCTGCAGTGGCGGGAGGGCGAGGGAGGCGGAGTGTCGAGGACGTTTGAAGGACGCAAAGGAGGAGGGGAAAGGGAGGGGAAAGACTCGATGAGAGCCCAGGCTGTACGGCGGCTGGGAAGGGTAGAGGTGATGGGAGTGGTGGACTTTTGGAGGAGAAGACCGGCTCACTGCTTTTCGCCGAGCAATCTATCGAGACGACCCCTTCATCAGAGCTGATTCGCTCCACGCCCAGTTCATCCCTACGCCGCTAGCTTTCGTCAGCTGGATCTGTACCGTCAAAGGATGGGTCTTTCTCCAATCGTTGATCATGTGTGCGGTGAGTTGGTCGCCGACAATTCTCTCTCCGACTTTTGAGCTGATCCGTCGGCACACAGGAATACTTCGCAGTCGCGTGGGTATTGCGCGAGATCGTTTGGGACTTTGTAGCGTACGTCCCTTTCCCTTTCGTCGCCCTCATACTCGTCGCCCTCTCCGAGCCGTCGCGCCTCGACCGAGCAGGTGGCGAAGGGATGCTTCGGAGCAGGCAAGCTCACGACTCGCTGATGCAACAGATATGCTTTCGAAAACTGGATCACTTACAACGCCTTCAAGGTGAGCTATTCTCCTCTCAGAGCCGCTGCAGAGTGGGCTTTGCGCCCTCGCAGCTCACGACTTTCCCGCCCCGCGCAGACCATCCTCAACGACTGGATTCCCATCATCAAGCAATGGTTCTACGTTTGTCTCGGTTATTCCATCATCGGCTTCTGCGGTGTGAGTTGGGCGTCAAAAGTCGCGCTCGGCGAAAGCTGACCTTGCTCTTCGCAGGCCGTGGGCGCCATCACTGGGTTTCTCCGTACGTCCTACTCAACCTGATCGCTGCAAAACGTCTTTCTCACCTCTTCTCCTTCCCGTAGCCATCCTCTGGGTGTAAGGCCGCCCAAAGAGAGTGGAGATCGGCATCGCCGAAGCTGACCTCGCTCTCCTCCCTCGCCAACAGCTACTTCTTCTACCTTCTCGTCACCTGGTGAGTCGACTGGATGAGGTGTGAACTTTTTTTTGACTCTATCCGTCTCGCTACAGGGGCATCAACGCCTGGCAAATGTACCTCCGCGTCAAGGCGATTCTGTCCCTGGAAGACACGATCAAAACCGCTTGGTGAGTTGCTCCTCCCTCCTCTGCCTCTCGAAGAAGTGTTGTGACGTCTTTTCCTGCACAGCGACACTGTCGGCGTCTTCATGAGCCTCGGCAATTGCGACGATCTGTTCGGCAAGATCAAAGAGTACACTTACGGAGGCGCAGCGGCCGTCCTCTTCCTCCAAGCTACCACCTTGATATGCACTGGTATTCTTAGTAAGTCTGACCTGGCCCCGAGCTCGTCGTCGTTGCCGTTCCGCCCTCTCGGCGTTCGCCGTTCGCCTCTCCTTCTCCCGTTCACCTTCGAAGCGTCCAGATCGACTGACTTCGCCCCTTCTACCCAACAGTTCGTCGAGAGTACCTCAAAACCGGCTTCCTCTTCACCTCCATGTTCTCCTCGGCCGAGGAGATTGAGCGGCGCAAGGAAAAGATGGCGGATCGCAAAGCCGGCCGTAAGGAGAGGAAGGCGGCTAAACATCGACATGCGCTGGGGAAGGAGGGTCAACAGTACTACTCGGAGCGGATAGAGAGACGTAGGATGCGCGCGGCGGCGGAGGAGGAGGCGAGGGAGGAAGGGGAGGCGATCCCCATGCGGCGGCTGAAGGTGAGGGGAGGGCAGCAGCAGGAGCTCGAGAGCTCGGACGAAGGGGGCGAGAACCTTGAGGATACGTTCGAGCTTCCTCGGCGCTCGGCTCGGAGGCAGGAGGATTCGGAGGAGGAGTTCTATGATCCGCCCGAGGGTCGGCGGAGGCGCGGCGGTGGAGGAGCAAGGCAGGCTCGTTCGATGAGCCTGAGCCTTTCGCACGGGAGCTCACTACCTCAGTATGCTTCGGAAGGAGAGCTGCAGCGGCGGTTGGATGTCAACGGACAGGAGAGTAGACTTGGTCGGCGCAGAAGTGGAAGCCGAGAGAGGGAGGAAGGTAGTGTCGTGTAGATGACTAGATTGTGACTAGATTAGCTGCATCTATCTAACTACGCTCCCGCCAAACACATGGCGAAGCAGCTCATGCAAACGCCGCTGTGAGAGAGAAGATCGGAGGTCAGCTTCAAGCTCGGCGCTCCCTCTGCTCGAGTCTCCTGACTTACAGGTGGCATTTGAGATTATCACGGCCCCACGAAGCGGGAGGATGTAGGCTCTAGCGACGTTCCTCGGTTGGGGAAAAGGCGCACGAGCGGGTTGGCGATACCGCGCTTCATCGCCGGGCGAGGGAAGATGGTCGGGATCCAAGTGTAGAGCCAACCAGCCTTCAAGGCCAGTACGCGGGCGGATAGAGGCCGTGTTCTCGAGGAAAGAGGACCCTTCGCTGGCTCGAAGGCAGGTCAGCCGCTGTCAAACAGCGAGCGCCGAAGGAACGCCGAGGCTGAGGGCAGGCCGACGGACTCACCTTGATCCTCAAAAGCCCACCACAGCGAAGGAAAACCTCGCGCGCAGCTCGAAATGTATTCACTGTTTTAGTTGAAGGCGGAAGTCAGCGGACGAGAGACGAGGGAAGCAATGAGAAAGCTCGGCGAGACCTCACCCGGGCTTCCAAACGTGAGAAAGGCAGCCGGCGATAGTGATTCCTCCCTCACGCGGCCGATTCCCTTCGAACGAGATGTGCAACGGTATCCCTCTTCACGCCCTTGAGCGAGATGCGCTCCCCATCTTGAGGGAGGAGGGTTGCCTCGCCAGCACCTCGGCGCTCGAAGAAGAAGTGCGCCAGGGTGTCCTCGGGCGGGACGGTACGAAGCGAGCCCGTCTCCTTATTTGGAAGATTGACCCAAGCTGCAAAGCGGAAGAACGGTCAGCGAGGTTGGGCACCCTCGATAGTTCGGACTTGCCATCGCGGATGAGCTTGACGGAAAGTGGCAAGTAGAATAGGGCGTAGATCTGTGGGAAAGAGGTTAGCTATACAAGCCGAGTCGTCTCTAGCTAGTTGATTACTTACCCACACCACGAGAAAGGCGCTGCACTCGACCTGGGGACGTTGCGAAAGTCAGCTCTGCCTTCGCCGAGCGAATTCGAATGCCGGAGTGTCAAAAAGCCTCGAAACGACGCACCGCGCCCCAGCGGACCGGGTTGGCTCTTCCAAGCGTGATGGTAGGAACGCTGATTGCCCAACCAAAGCACGTTGCGAAGAGTATGCCACCGAAAATCACTTTGAACGAGAAGGTCAGCCTTTCGCCGAGCTTGATTCGGAGCGCTCGCCTCACTAGCAAAGCTGATCTGAGGAACAGCGTAGGTCAGCACTGCTGGCGAAGACAAAAATGAGACATGTCTCAAAGCTTACTTGGATGACTGTCGACGAGGCGTACTGGAGCGATTGAACCCGCTTCGCGCGCTCCGAGCCACTAGATGCGAGTTCTCTCACTTGAGCCTGAGACGGCCGTCTTGAGGTCGATCCTGCCCTTGGAGACATTCCTTGAATGTCTTCACGTCCAGCAGCAACGTTCCGCAGCAACATAATTTAGCACTGCAACAAGCCTCGACACAAAGCGGCGCTGCTCGGCGCTCGACACGAATGAAGCAAAAGGCGAACTCACTGAAGTTGATTTGCTTCCGCATAACATAATACAGATTGAGAGCAACGGTGTTGATCTGTTTTGAGAGAGCCAAAGACGGTGTGAGAGGAGAGCGAGAGCGGCAAGGGGACCGAGCTCACGATGGCGGTGATCCCAACGATTGCCGCGTAGAGAGCTTTTGTTACAAGAGAGAACCTGAAGAGAAGTGTCAGAGCAATTGATGAATGTAGAGCAATTTTGCAGCCCACCGAAGATAGCGATCAACAGCCTGAACGAACTGCGAGTACTCGGAACGAGACATGACTGGCGCCTCGGGAGTCCAAGAGGCCTCCAGCTGCTCGAGCAGCGCATGCAATCGAAAGTAAGTTGTCCAAACTTGTTTCCAGCTGTGCAAGGAGGGGCGTTAGCGAGTCTCATATCCGAAAAGAGAAGCCGAAGGCGTCGCCGAACCTCCTCGTCGAGACTGCAGCTACGGCCTGGCGGGAGAAACTGATCAGTCAAGCCCGAGGCGAGGAACGAGATAAACAGCACACCACTAGAGGAATGAACATGACGGCGGTCGAAGCGAAGTAGGCGGTGTTGGCGAGCGGAGCAACCCACCAGCCCCAGATCTTTCCCTTGCTCTCGAGGACCACCAAGTGAGACTGAAGCACGCTCCAGCCGCTGAGCCATCCGTGTAGTACGAGTGGGAGGAATGAGAAGTTGCGCCAGCCCGCTGCTTGAGGGAGAGACGTTCGGTCGCCATAGAGCTGGCGGTGTCAAACGAGGGGAAGACAAAGGGTGCAAGGAATGCAGTTGTGAGGGCACAGGGTGCGAAGGCAGAGATCCACAGATCGAGAGAGAGATAAAGTGAAGAAGGCCGGCGAGTGACGATGGTATAGGGAGGTCAGCTCGAGTTCGGCGACAACTCGGCGAAGCTCGAACAGCTGCAACTCACCTCGTGCAGCCGGATCACGTAAGCCAGGAGGATTGAAGAGCTAGCTAAGATCATCAGAATATTGATGGGTCGCTGGTGGGTCACCAAGAACCGCTGGTTTTCCGACCTCTTCACCCATTTCGCGATCCACAATGGCTCCTCCCTCCGCCGAAACTCGACGAGAAGGAGAATAAAGCGAACAATAGTCAAGAAGGCGACCCTGTTGCGTTCAAGAGGTGGTACCGAGTTAGCTGTCGGACGTGCAGCGAGGGGAGGATCGTCGGTCTCCCTCACAGTCCCAAAAGAGTAGCGAGAAGGATGATTCGGGCGCGGAAAAGGTGGCCAGGGGAGTCATAGACAGCGTCCTCAATGGCCGCGAGGTCTATAGAAAAGCATTAGTCTGGCGGAAGAGCTGTTGTGAGAGTGGGGCTCGTACATACAACGCGTGTATGGGTTGGCCATGAGGGGCAGCGCCGAGCCGCCAGAGCGTCGGGAAGGGCGACTTGAGAACCACGGGCCTCAGCCTGCTGTAGTAGAGAAGAGAACTGCACTGAACAGTAGAAGACGAACCACGAAAAGCGAGCAAGTCGCAAGGCAAGCAAGCACTGTCTCATCCGCGATTAATTAGAGGCCGCTGGATCGCGCGAGGGAGGTTCTCGCGTGCTATGGAAGGGTACACCGAAGCCGCTGGGAAGGCTGGACAGAGCACACAGGTGCAGCGGTGGAGCTAAGGCGTCGCCGTGCAGAAGCGCCCCCGAGCGAGAGTCGACCGAGCCTCGGCGCATTCGGGCTCAAGTCGGAAAGGAGGTCAAGACGGATGTTCGAGGCTCCAGTGTATTTTTGAGGGTGCCTGACTGCCTACAGCGCCTGCTGAACTTGCCCAGTCGAAGAGGAGGTCACCGAGCTTCGCCAGCTCCGAAACGTGCCCTGCTTGCACAGAAAGCGCGGCGGCGCCCAGAAACTCGGCGGAAGGGTTACCAGGGTGTACATTTGCGACGTTACCGCTCTGCAGAAGAGAAAACGAACCGGAGAAAGGGCGACCCTCGCCCCAGCTCATGCTTCGAATGACGATGCTCGGCGTGAGGTACTCTGCGACGAGTTTTCTGGGAAGAAAGAGAGAGAAGCGAGAGATGTACACGAGAGCATACGAGGTCGTAGTTGGCGACATAAAGAACGTGCACTGAAGCGAGAGAAAGCGATTCGACGACCGAAGAGGACCGTCCTGACAGGCTGCGAAGGGCGTCGAAAGCTCGTGGGTCTTTCTTGGTCCGACTTCAACCTCTAGACCAGCTCGTTTTCTCTCGATAGATCGCTTTGAACACTTCAATAGCACCAGGTGAGCTTTCGCCTGCACTACAGCGCGCGCGACCTACATACAGCTGACTCGTCGCGCCAATTCAGAACCCGCTCGTTGCCCTCGCTTTCAATCCGGCGCAAGCTCGTCTCTTGCTCCTACCACTCACCGCTGTACCCTCTTCGTCACTCGCTGCTACCGGCGCTTCCTCGCTCTCGCCCCCGCGCCGCCACTCTACGCTCGCCTGCAATCCTCCGCACCAGCTCATCAACAATGGCCGCCGCCGCCGTCGCACTCCCGCCGACGCCTACCAAGCCACCACTGGTTCACCACAAGTCGTCCTACGAGGGAGAGCTCCCATCCTGCTGGGGTCACCGCGGCGTGAGTTTGCACCTCAGGCGACGAGAGCCGAGCTAATTGAGGTCGCGTTGTTCCTCCTGGCAGGCTTCCGCCGCCTACCCGGAGAACACCCTGGCCAGCTTTGAAGCCGCCATTCGCGATGGCGCCGAAGGCATCGAGTCCGGTGAGTTGAGCCCCTCCATTCCTCCCCCGAGCTCGAGCGACAGTGCGCGAGCCGGTGCACGTTCGGCGTTCGAGGGCGACGGTTGCAGAAGGCAGCAGGGGCACAGAGGCAGCAGGGAGCCTCTTGTACAACTCTAACGGAGATGTCGAGCTGCAGTCTGTAGTGGACGACGCGCTTGCCCCGCCACCCCATGCTTCGCAGTTCGAGGAGGGACCTCCTGACCGAAACTTAGAGCTTGATCGCCTGACCTCGCCGCTGACCTCTGCTGCACTACAGACGTTCACATCACAGAAGATTCCGAGATTGTCATGTTCCACGACCCTCATCTTGATAGGACCACCAACGGCACTGGTCGCATTCAAACTCAGAAGTACCACGGTGTACTCGACAAGTTGGTCACCAACAAGAGCCCTCATCAGAAGGTGCGTTTGAGGTCTGTCTATCGCGCTCATTACCTCGAGCTAATTGACCCTCGTCAAGCAGATCCCCACCTTCCGCGAGACTATCGCCCTCCTCATGCGCCCCGAGAACATGAAAGTTTTCCTCAACATAGACGTTAAGGTAGACAACGACCCGGAGCGCCTCTTTGCTCTCATGCACGAGATTGTGTCGAGCTATCCCGAGTACAAGACCGTGCTCGCTCCTCGTCTCGGTTCGTCTTCGCCGAAGGCCTTGCTCTTTCTTCCGATTCCGAGCTGACCTTGACCTCTCTCCAGTCCTCGGTCTCTGGCACCCCAAGTATGTCGAGCCCGCCAGTCGCCTCATCCCCTACATCCGCCTCACCCACATCGGCATGAGCCCCGCCCTCGCTCGCAAGTACTTCTGGGACGCCTGCGGAGCCTTCTCGATGAATTTCAGCTGCTTGGTCGGAGCCGATGGCGAGTCGTTCAGGAAGGAGTGCAAGGCAGCCAACAAAGATCTCTGTGAGCCCTCACTCGAAGCCGTTCGGCGATTGCTCGGCGCTGACCTCTTCCGCCTCCGCAGACGTCTGGACGGTCAACAAGCGCGCCGAAATGATTGAGGCGACCAAGTGGGGAGCTAAGGCCATCCTCACGGATCGTACCGCCGAGTTCTTGAAGCTGCGCGAGCAGATGAATGGTGAGCGACGCTCGGTTGTCTCTCTGCGCGACGCTCGTCACTGACCTCTCTCACTTTGGCAGAGGATTGGCTTGCCGTCAGCGCAGAGACGACGTGGAAGTTCCAGTGGACGTCCATTTGGTACACCTCGCTCGCCAACTACCTTCTCGCGTCGTGGGAGCGCTACGTCTTGACTCAGGCCGCCGGCGAGTTCAAGCTCGTGGGTCGGTAGTCTCGGTGGTCTTGGCCTCCTTCGCACGTACCCTCTCACCTTTTACATATTTCCTCACCCACCTAGTGCTCTCCTCATCCACTTAGCCATCCCCTCGTTTGTACTTCCTCCCCCTTGGCCCCCTCCTTGACGGACCCTAGTCGTAGACTTCTCTTTCAATCGACCTTTTCATGAGCCCTCCCTGTCCTCTTTTCAGCGTGAAACCGAGCGAGCGGAATTGATCAATGCAGCACGGCCGACGAAACTCACCGGATCAAACGGTTGGCAGCTCGGCTATGTCAGGGAGTGAATCGGAAGAGACGGCTCTCCTTCCTCCCATCTGCTTCGTCTCGCTCGTCATCTCAGCTTCGACCTCGGGAACGCTCCATCGACCTACAGCGAGGCTCACAGCAGCCTTCGCATCCCTCAGCTCGCTCCCACTGCTCCGCGGGGTTGGCGAGCTCCACCTCGACGAACCTGAATGCTCGAGCTCGCTCTTCTCCTCCTCCCACCTCGACAGGACTAACAAGGTCACTATTCGCTCTCTCCGAGTCGACTTTCGCACTCTCCTCCTTTTTCTTCCTCCGGGCCCCCTTCCGCTCCACACATCGATGGCAGCGAACTCGAGATGGGGAGGCGAGGGGGAGATGGGATCCCTGAAAGGGTTTCCAGCTCCATGAGCGGGGTGTTGGGGCCGCCATTGGGGTACAACAACCGAGGAGCATTTACTGGGACAGACCCGCTGTACTCTGGTACACGAGTCAAGTGGGTTGCTGGTGAACGGAAGAGTGGCCCGGGATGCGTTAAATAAATGATCCTGGTTCGTCGGTTTTCGCTCGCTTCGCAGAGGTCTTGGGATGCTGAGGTTTGGCAGGATGGGATGATTTCATCTACTACACCTCCCTGCTTTTCCTACAGCTCGCCCATGCTCTTCAACAGCCTGCAGAAGCTCCAGCCTCGGTGTCTTTCGCCTCGCCGCCCACGCCCTCCACTTTCGCCAACGCTGGGGAACGAGGCTCGCCCGACGTGCTCCGCGCTTGGCCGCGGTCTGTTTGTGCAGGTCAACTTTTGCTACAGCTGGAGGGAGCGGCCAGAACGAGCGCGAGGAGGTCAGGAAGGAGGTCTACCTGGTCCGCCGAGAGCGCCTGCGGCATGCAACTCGAGTCGCTTTCCACAGTACTGGGTCAGGCGACGCCGGCAGATTATCGGCGTATTCTGGCGAAGGGGGCTTAGCGTCGTGGGGGGCGAAATTGTTCGGGTCCCCGGGTCAGAGTTCGTGGTCGTTTTCCTCTGTTGAAAGGTGGAGGACATTCCGTTCTGCTCTTTCTCTCTCCTCCCACACTTCCTCGACTCCGCTTTCCCTCCTCCCTCCCCCTCCTTCCCCGCTCCGAGCAGCACCTCTCGCTCCCCACCCATCGCCGACGCTCCGAGCTTTCGGCCGACTGCTACCCTCTACCCAATTTGCCCCAACCGCCGCCTACTCACTCAGCTCAGCGTCGACACACCATGGTCAACTTTTTCAAGGGCAGCAAGACTGATGCCGTTACCGATGAGCACTACGAGAAGAACATGTCGACGATCGCCAACGAGGATGGAGGTCTCGTAGACCGTCCTCGTCTGGAGAAGCGTCTCGTCCGCAAGCTCGACCTGCGCTTCTCCATTCTCATCGTGATCTACATCCTCAACTGTAAGCCTGACCTCGACTGAACTGAACAAGGCTGAGGAGAGGCTCGGGAGCTGACCCCCTCCCTCCCTTTCTTCGCAGACATCGACCGCAACAATGTCTCGGCCGCCAGGACGAAAGGTTTTGAGGAGGACTTGGACCTCACCGGCTCTCAATACCCCACCGTACGTTGTTTATCAACGCCGCCAGCTCTCGTTCGGGCCATCCTCCGAGCTGACTTTTGCTGTTGTCCCCTTCGCAGGTCCTCTCCATCCTCTACGTCGGCTACCTTCTGATGCAGATCCCCTCCAACATGGTGAGCAGGAGCTCTTCCTGTACGATTCTTGCCACTTATCACTCCCCCGAGCAGATCGTTCAATACACTGGCCGCCCCTCCTTCTACCTTCCCATCTGCATCTGCCTTTGGGGGATGATCTCGATGACGATGGCCGTTGTTCACAACTACATTGGAGCCCTCATGATTCGCTTCTTCCTCGGGTACGTCCCTTCAGCTCCCTTTCTCGGCGCGCTCATGCTCGGCGGAGGCTGATCTTGCGCTTCTCTGCCCGCCCCATCTTTCAAACTCGTCCTACCTCATCAAAACAGGTTCGTCGAAGCTGCCTTCTTCCCAGGCGCACTCTTCCTACTCTCAAAGTGGTACACCAAGGGAGAGTATGGAGTTCGAACCACCGTCCTCTACTGTGGTTCCCTCATTTCCAACGCCTTCGGTCCCCTCATCGCCGCCGGTATCCTGGGAGGTATGGAGGGCATCCGAGGCTACCGCGCATGGGAGTGGCTCTTCCTCATCGAGGGAGCCGCTACTATCTTTGTCGGCTTCCTTGCTGTCCTCGTGAGTTCGGCTTCCTCTCTCGGGCCTTTTCCTCTCCCAGTCCCCACTTCGAAGATCGAACTATACCCCTACAACGCTTTTGTAGCTCCGCCACGGTGTATCGCTCTACTGGAGACCTCAGTCGACCAATGCTCGGCGATCTCGGCGCTCGACATCGGATCCCTCGCTAACGCCTTCTTCCCCCCTCAGATCCTTCCCGACTTCCCCCACAACACTCGCGGTCTCAGTAACGAGGAGAAGTCGCTCGCCGAGCTCAGGATGACGGAGGATTTCGGAGGCAAGGACGAGGACACTACAACACCCATGCAGGCTGTTGTCGCTGTTCTTACCGACTACAAGGCTTGGGTCATGGCTCTTTCCCTCACTTCCATGGTCATTTCTCTCTCCTTCAACCAAGTGAGTTGCAGCTCTCTTCCTCGACTCCTGCGCCGCACGGCCGACTCCCGCGCCGAGAAGACAGCTCGGCGCTGAGCTATTCGGCGCCGGTCCGACTCCTTGGACGTTCTATGACGACTCGAACCTTCGTGGACTGTCGGCACAGCCCCTCGTGGCGTCTGCACCATCAAGAGCAATGCTGACCCTCACTACCTCTACCAGTTCTTCCCTACCCTCACTCGCACCCTCGGCTACTCCAACACCGTCTCGCTCCTCCTCTGCGCTCCTCCCTTCTTCTTTGCCACTGTCGTCGCTTTCGTCGTGTCTCGTCACTCTGATAAGACCCAGGAGCGCTGGGCTCATGTGATGGTGCCCCTCGCCGTGGGAATTGTCGGCTTCATCATTGCCATGTCGACACAAGTATTGGCCGCGCGTTACGTTGCACTTTTCTTGATGGCACAGGTGAGCTCTGAAGCTCGCTTATCCATCGAGTGACTGCTAATGGCCCCCGCAGAGCTACGCCGGCTTCGTCTGCCTCTACGCCTGGATCCCGACCACCTTCCCTCGCCCCGCGATGAAGCGCGGTATTGCTATCGCTTTCATCAACGCGTTTTCGCAATTAGGAAACGTTGCTGGAGCCTACATCTTCCCCTCCGCCTGGGGCCCGTCCTATCTCAAGTCCTAGTAAGCCTCGAGCGAAAGGAGCACCGAGCGCCGAGCTGACCTCCGTCGCTCTCTCTTACAGCGGCATCTGCATCTGCTGCTTCGTCGTATGCATGGCCGGCATCACTTTCCATCGCTTCACCCTTCAGCGCCTCAACAAGAAGCTCGACGCTCAGGATGCCGCCGGGGAGGTCAATGTCCTCGAGGGCGTTGAGTTCCCTCGCGGCTTCCGCTACGTTCTGTAATCGCCTAGTAGTAGATAATCAAGCACCAAGCCCTGTAAACAGGGATTTCCGAATGATCTCGAGCACGAAGCAGGGACAGATTGCAGCGAGGCGAGGCGTCGCCGAGCTTCGGCGATCCTTAGGACTGCTCCTTGTTCGAAGAGTGTGAGCTCTACTTAGAGAAGAAGCCATGCGCCCGTCTCCAGTTCAATACTTGAGTGCAAGGAATGTTCCAATAGGGGTGAGAGCTTCGAAAAGCCTGACGAGCGAGCGACGTGCTGCTCCGAGTCGCCGAGGGCTGCGAGACTTGGTCGCACTCGTCGACCGCTTCTTCGGGTCAGCTGCAGAAGTATGGAATGATACGTATCTCTGCGCTACTGCACTGCCAGCTTATGTGGGAGTGCGGTGCGGGATCACGCGAAGAGAGTCCTCGTTGGCAAGCTCAAGCTACCTCGCCGGTATCGGATCTGCACCCTGCCAAGTGTCAGTGCAAGCTAGTCAGAGGTAGTTTGAGAGCTTTTAAAAGTTCCTGAGAGCCGCTCAGATCTCCAGCTGCGCCTTTCGCTGCCTTTTCCCAGCTCAGCGCCGAACTCCGAGTCGTTCCAAGGCGTAAGGTGGCGAGTCTCCACCTCCCTTCAAGCAAACAGCAAGTTCAAACACGGTTCGACGCTGTACCAACAGCGAAGAACCTGCACCCCAAAAGAGGAGGCGTAAGCTCGGGTCACACTTCTGCTCTTCCCTCTGGTCTTTCGACTTCCCCCTACACCTCATCGCCTCATCTCTTCGCCTTTTTTTCTCGCGCAAAGGACTGTAGATGGCACCACGCAGGTCGTCTGCTCGAAGGCATTCGGCCAACGCCGCTCCGCGACGAGACGAGGAGCCCATGGAAGTCGACGAGCCCCCAGCGGTGAACGGCTTCGCAGGGGTCCAACTCCCGCCGCTCCCGAACGGCGCACACCATTCTGCAGTCGATTCCTCCATGCCCGACGCGACCCTCCTCCCTTTGCCCCCGCTACCGACCCTCAACGACGCGCCGGCCGTTCCCTCCAGCTCAAAGCCCCCCCGCGCCGTCTTTGCCACCTACACCCCTCTACCGACCATGTTCGGCAACATGCACGATCCACCCACCCGCCCCACGCCCCGCGGACTGCCAGGAGTGGCCAGCTCAGCTTCCTTCCTTCCCGAGGCCTCGACGTCTTCTCAGCCTTCGACTTCAGCAGCGGCCCCTGCTCGCCAGTACTCGCAAAAGGAGATCGCCGCCTGGAGGAATGCACAAGTCGACGTGAAGCAGGCAGAGGTGCGTTTCCACCTCGAGACATGCGAGCTACAGGCCTGCAGGCAGAGCTGACCTTTTGACGTGGGGGCTGTAGCTCGCTGCCATCGTCGACCGCCACGACGACCATGTGCGCGAGCTCTTCCATCTGGATCGCTTCGTCACTCTCATCGGCTTTGATCCTGCCATCGCCAAAGGTCCGGCCCCGCGACTTTCGAAGCCTTGCTGAGCGAAAGCTGACGTTACGACCTACAGGCGACAGATCGGACGTCTTCACCTCCTTCCAACACAATTACGACCTCTTCGAGAATGCTGCCCCCTCGGTGGAGGGTGAACGCTCCGGTCGACGAGCAACTCGACGCGCTGCTACGGATCGCAAAGTTGGCCTCCTCAATCAGGCCGAGTCGACGCCCTCCTCCTCGCGCAAGCGGCTCGACTTCAAGGGCAAAGGACGAGCAGAGGAGCCCGCTCTGATGTTTGAGGCTCCCGCGCTGGTGCAGACGAGCGGAGACGCTGCCGGCGAGCTCAAGCGCAAGCGTAGTGGAGGACGACCGAAGAAGGGGAGGAGAAGCATGGTCAGCGCGGAGGAGACGCCAGAGGAGTACGTGGACTACAGCAGCTACGCTGCCCCAGCCCCTCAGATGACGATGGGCGCTCGGCCGCCGAGAGGCCAGCACTCGTTCGCTTCCGGCTCGGCCCTCCACTCCCGGCCCCTCCCCGAGGACGCCATCGTTGCATCCCTCACCGAGCTCGGCGCCTTCTACCAACGCCCTCCGAGCCCTCAGGCCGAGCCCGACAGCAAACGGGCCAAGGGCACGCACGGCGGCGACCAGAGCGTCACCTACTCCCACCACCAACAGCTTCCTCCTCTCGCACCGTTCGACGGATCGATTCCCTCCCTCTTCGCCACCTACTTCAATACCAACGACGACGAGGACGTCGAGCCTCCACCTCCCGACGAGGAACTCGATGAGCGCGCCGAGTACGACGCCGAGATCCTCCTCCAGCTCGATGCTCTTCGCGCCGAGGGCGTCGAGCTCTTCAACCCCGACCAGACCCGCTCCGTCGAGCCGGAGCGTCTCCCCGACCATCAGCAGCACCTCGTCGAGCAAGCGCTCCATTTCGGCAAGCTCGTCCACGACGAACGCAAGGCGCACATTGCAATGGGGAGGAAGATTGGTCGCATGGTCCTGAACCATTTCGCTGGATTGAGGGGCAAGGAGGAGCGCATCGCCAAGGACGAAGAGAAGAACCAGAAGGCGCTGGCTCGCTGGACAATGAAGGAGATCAAGAAGAAGTGGAAACTCGCCATCAACGTGAGTCTCTCTCGAAACTCTCGACCGAGACGCTAGCTGAACATGAAAGGTCTACAGGTCGTCAAAGCCCGTCGGAAGGCCAGGGCCAAGGAGGAGCAAGATCGTCTCGGCAAGGAGCAGCTCAACCTCATGCTCGACAAGTCTACGACGATGCTACAAGCCCAGCAAGTCGAGATGGCGGGCGAGTCCGAGACCGAGTCTGAAGAGGAGCAGGAGTCAGATGAGGAGGAGGCAGAGGAGGAGGCACCCAGCGAGGCCGCCACCGAGACCGATACTGGATCGCCACCCGTCGAGCCCTCGCCCTCGCCACCAACACGACCAACCCGCGCCAACGGAGGACGCCCCCGCCGCGGTCCCTCCGCCCTCTCCATCTCCGCCACTCCTCTCGATTCTCCCCTCGACTCGCCTCTCGCTCTCGAAGAAGCCGACGGCGATGACGACGACGTCTTTGATGGTCCCGAGGACGCTGGTCGAGATGAGGAGGACGACAACATGGAAGCCGAGATGGAGGCCGAGGATGAGGAGGACGACAGCGAGCTGGGAGGGCTCGCCGAGGAGGCCGACATGCCGATCGAAGAGCTTCTTCGTCGTTCCGGCTACAGCGCGATGATGCAGTCTGAAGCAGGAGAGACGGACGCCGACACCCACATGGAGGACGACCAGTCGAACGCCACGCCCGCCATCGAAGCTTCGGTTCCTCCCTCCGAGTCGGCGACCCCCGCGCCTGACCTCACTGCCGAGGAGGCAGAGGCCGAAGCAATGTCGGAGTTTGGCTCGGATGGCGACGAAGCTCGCGAGAACGAGGACGAGCAGCTCGAGGAGGCGATGGAAGCCGAGGAGGCAGGCGCCGCTTCGGACGCCAGCGAGATGGACGGACTCGCTGAGGACGCCGATTTGCCCATCGAGGAGCTTATGCGCAAGTACGGCTACGGACCAGCGGATGACTCGGCAACGGGCGGCGCCGACTCCCTCGCCGACGAGGACTCGAAGGACGAGTTGCCGCTCACTAACGGCAACCACATCGAGGAGATCGAGGAGGAGGAGGCTCAGTCTGCCGCCGCCGACTCGCCAGCTCCAGAAGAGGAAGACGAGCAAGTTGAGGAGGAGCCTGAGCAGGCCGACTCGCCCGCCGAGAAGGTCGTCAACATTCGCCCTCCGTTCCTTCTTCGCGGATCCCTTCGACCTTACCAGCAAGCCGGTCTCGAGTGGCTCGCTAGTCTCTACACCAGCGGTGTCAACGGGTGCGCCTTATATTCGCCGCCTTCGAGTTCGTGCCGTCGCTGACTTTCTACTCGCTACTCGCAGCATCCTCGCCGACGAAATGGGACTCGGGTTTGTCCTCGCTCGTCTCGGCGTCTCGTCTTTCGGCGCGCTAACTCCTTCCTCTCTTTTACAGCAAGACGATCCAAACCATCTCACTCCTCGCCCACCTCGCCTGCGACAAGGGCCAATGGGGTCCGCATCTCGTCGTCGTCCCCACCTCGGTCATGCTCAACTGGGAGATGGAGTTCAAGAAGTTCCTTCCCGGCTTCAAAATTCTCACTTACTACGGCACGCAGAAGGAGCGCAAGGAGAAGCGTCGCGGCTGGAACACCGAAAACCACTTCCACGTCTGCGTCACCTCGTATCAACTCATCCTCGCCGACCAGCACATGTTCCGTCGCAAGCCATGGCACTACATGATCCTCGACGAGGCGCATCACATCAAGAACTTCCGCTCGCAGCGCTGGCAGACCCTCCTCGGCTTCAACGCTCGCCATCGCCTTCTCCTCACCGGAACTCCGCTGCAGAACAACCTCATGGAGCTGGTGAGCTCATTCTTCTCCTGTTCGCTCGCTTTTGCTGACGTATCGACCTTTCGCAGTGGTCGCTGCTCTACTTCCTCATGCCTCACGGCTTGATGCAGGACGGCAAGGGCCCCTTCGCCGACCACGCCGACTTCCAAGCCTGGTTCTCCAATCCGATGGAGAAGGCTATCGAGACCGACGAGATCATGGACGAGGAGACCAAGGCGACCGTCAACAAGCTGCACACGGTCTTGCGCCCTTACCTCCTCCGCCGCCTCAAGTCCGAAGTCGAGACGCAGATGCCGGGCAAGACCGAATCTATCATCTACTGCCGCCTCTCCAAGCGCCAACGGTTCCTCTACGACGACTTCATGAGCAGGAGCGCCACTCGCGAGACTCTCGGATCGGGCCACTTCCTCAGCATCATCAACTGCCTCATGCAGCTTCGCAAGGTCTGCAACCACCCCGACTTGTTCGAGGTACGCCCCATCGTCACCTCCTTCGCGATGAATCGCTCGGTCGCCAGCGAGTACGAGACGAGCGAGCTCCTCGTTCGCAAGCGGCTGCTCGACGAGGAGCCCATCGCCAAGATGGACTGGTCGACCCTCACTCTCGTCAAGCCGGACCGCGAGGCGGAAACCTCCTCCATCGCCTCGCAGTCGCTCCTCAACCTCGACGCCGCTCCCCTTCTCTCCACCCTCCACGAGACCCCCATCGACTTCGACATCACCACCCCACCTCCTCACGACACTCAATCTGTCGCTGGCTGGAAGCGCTACCACGCTTGGAGCAAGCATGAGTCGGCCCTCACTCGGCTCCAGCGCATGTCGGTCGTCAACACTCGTCGCTGCCGTAGCGCCAAACCCTTCTTCGGCCACGAGCTCCTCTACACCCTCCGCGCTCCCTCTCGCGAGCACACGATCCTCCCCTCCGACGTTCCTCGCAACCCTCTCCACACTCTCTCCGCCTCGACTATCCTCCCCGGCCTCGTCAAGTCGCTCAACACTCGCGCCGAGCAATCGGACGAGCTCGTCGCCAAATTTGGCTTCGTCACGCCGAAGGTCAAGGCCGCCGACATGCCTCGCCACGCTCTCCCTGGACTTTCCCCGCCCCAAATCCAGGAAATTGAGGAGAAGGCGCCCGTGGAGCTTCTCCAACGCGCCAGCACCAAGCTGTCGGTCGCCTTCCCCGACCGCTCGCTGCTGCAGTACGATTGCGGCAAGCTGCAGAAGCTCGACGAGCTTCTCCGCGAGTGCAAGGCCGGCGGTCACCGCGTCCTCATCTTCACCCAGATGACCAAGGTGCTCGACATCCTTGAGGAGTTCCTCTCCTTCCACGGCCACCGTTACCTGCGCCTCGATGGATCGACGAAGATTGAGCAGCGTCAAATCATCACCGAGCGCTTCAACTCGAACGACAAGATCCTATGCTTCATCTCGTCGACGCGTTCCGGTGGACTCGGCATCAACCTTCAGGTGTGCTTTCTCCGCTTCTGCCTTCTCGAATCCCCCGCTGACTCTTCGCCATCGCAGGGAGCCGACACGGTCATCTTCTACGACTCGGATTGGAACCCCGCCCTCGACCGCCAGTGCCAGGATCGGTGGGTTTTGCTCAACATTTCCTTGCCGCTCTAAAACATTGACACGCCTCTTCCGTTCTCCAGTGCTCACCGCATCGGACAGACTCGCGAGGTTCGCATCTGGCGCTTCGTCACCGAGCACTCGTTCGTCTGCCCCGTTCCCTCCCTCTCACACACTCGCTGACCCATTTCCTACCGACAGCATTGAGGAGAACATGCTCAAGAAGGCCAACCAGAAGCGTCGACTCGACGAGCTCGTCATCGCCGAAGGAGACTTCACCACCGACTACCTCGCCAAGCTCGATTGGCGCGACTACCTGGACGAGAACCAGCTGGCCGAGCTTGGTGTCGACGGCGACGATCCCAACGGCGGAGGACCGGGCAGTGGACCTCAGCAATCGGCCGCCGAGATCCGTCAAGCTCTCGCCGCCGCCGAAGACGAAGAGGATGCCGTCGCTGCCAAGGCGGCCGTTGCTGAGCTCGAGGTCGACCAGTCCGACTTTACCGAGCAGGGACCTACCGGTGCGGGAGGAGTGGCGTTGGGCAAGGTCGTTGGAGGGGAGAACAGCGCGAGTGCGAGTCCGGCGGTGGGAGCGGGAACGCCGATGGAGGAGGAGGAAGAGGAGGAAGAGGAGGACCCGCTGAAGGGCACGATTGACGGGTACATGCTCAATACGGTCGAGGAGTACTGGGACTACCTTGCTTGATGATAGTTGTAGTGTAGATTGTTAGCAGCCGGTAACGAGCTTCTTCTTCCGCCCGCCCCTTTCCGCGCTTCTCGACGAGTCTTTTTCAGATCAGCTTGCTGCTCTCGATCTCCGAGTCCGACGCGCGCCCTGCAAAGCCCTAGTTTCCCTTGCAGCAGCACACACTACGAAACGAGGAGGGCGGCGGCGGCTAGCGATGTTCAAAGAGGAGAGGTCAGCGACCGTTGATCCTGCTCGTGAATAATGGGATACTCACCTCTGCTCACGTCCAACTCATTTCGCTGCAGCGCGTTGATGACCGCTTCTCGAGGCTGATCCTGCGAAGCGGAGAAGGAAAGGGTCAGCGCCGAAACGAGAAACGCCGAGCCGACCATCTGAGCTCAAGCAGGCGTACGGGGAAAATGGCGCTGAGCTCAGTGATTTGTCTGTGAACCCAAGGATCAGCACAGGTAAGCTAGGGTGGCGAGGAGGTGAAACGCACGCTGCTGTCGGAGCACGCTGCGCGCCGGTGATCCCTTGAGCCCACTGCTGCACAAAGCCCGGTGCAGCTGTAGAAGTCTGCGATATCGAAGGCGTTGTATCTGATGGTGTTGGCACCACCGGCGGTGGTGCCGCTGCTGCTGGTGGCGTAGAAGAGGCGGTCCCGGTCGTCGTTGCTGGCCTCCTCGGCGCTGCCGTCGGCGGTGCTGCTCCTGCAATCCCTGTAGCGCGCATGAAAGCCCCACCATTGGGGAATGATACCACTGGATTGGCCATGATCATATCGCGTTGAGTCGCCGCTATAGGACGACGGGGAGTAGGATCATCGCCGACAAGTGGGGCGAACAGGCGGGCGAGAAGGTCGGTGAGGCGTTGGGAGATGCGGTAGTAGCGGATAGAGAGGAAATTGGAGAGGTAGAGTTGCGAGGTGAGGACGCCGATGAGGGAGACGATGATGGACGCCGGAGGCTGGGACGAAATGAGCTGAGAGGGGTCGACATCGGTTTAGCGAGAGCCAACGAGGGACACGCAGGAAGCGAGAAGGCGCACCTGCACGGCAAGGACATAGCCAGCTATCCTGTTGGTAATCTCGACGCCGAATATCCTCCAGTGAAAGCTGGTAGGGATGAGTCGGCGCGACTGGAAGCTGCCGAACGCCGAGAGGTGACAAGGTCAGCCTTTCCGAGGCCTGCAGCTGCCCAGAGAGAAACCAGCTCACAAGATGGAGATGATGATGGCGAAGGGTCCTGCAGGGATGGTATGAAAGCCGAGCCTTGAGCCGAGAACGAGCGCCACGAACTCGAGGACGGTCGCCAGGCCGGCGTTGACGACGAGGAAGCTCTGGGTGGGTGCAGAGATGTCAGTTGGAGTCTTGAGAGGAGTCCTGATGGCCACACGACAGCTCACGGCGAACTTCCTGCTCCCGAACGAGCGCTCCACAGGGACGCTGGTGTAGAAGAGCAGCAGCACGCCGAGGAACAGCTCCGAGCTGTTGGCAAAGACGAGGTGGTGTATCGGTAGCCTCCAGAGTTGATGGTCGCGCGTTAGATGTGGTGAGATGGGCACGTTGAAGAGGTATTGCCTCGACAACACGGCGGCGAGGAGGGAGCAGGAGCAGAGCACGATGATGAGTCCTGTAGGGAAGTGAGATCAGCCTGGACACTTCTTATACCCTACTACTACTCACCTTTGCTGACGGGCGCCCCTGCAAAAGTCATCCTTGACCCGTCTCGAACAGCGAGATGCGAGGCGGAGAAGGCGCTCGCGACGAAGCCGCCAAAGCTAAAGGTTGGCTTCCTTAACTGCTTCCTTCCTCGTCCTGCTCGTCATCGAATGCCTCCTCGCCTGCCAATTCCGCCGTTCGTGTTCCCTACACTTCCCTCAACATGGTACATTGGTGAGCAGCTCCCGCCGCTTGAATCCCTTCGCGCGCAAGCTCACCGCTTTCCTTTCGCTCTTCGCCAGGCCACATGTCGCGCGCCATGCGTGAGATGCAGCTCATGATTCAAGCGCAAAAGGTCGACCTGGTCATCGAAACGCGCGATGCTCGTATGCCCCTCACTTCAACAAATCCAGCTTTCGAGCAGCTCCTCAACTCGGCTGGCGGGCGCGGGGCAGGGATTGCCAAGCGTCTGATCGTCTACAACAAAGCTGACTTGGCTCAGGAGTGCTTCGAGGAGGTGCTTCTGCTTTGGCTCGCCTTTCTGCGAGGAAGCAAGCTAACCTTCCTCCCTCTCGTAGCCTCTCGCTCGGGCGTTGAAGAAGCATGGCGAGCAGGATGTCATCTTCACCGATTCGAGGTCAGATGCCGAGGTCAAGCGCTTGCTCAAGACCGCCATCAGTGAGTCCAGCCTCGCAGTCGCTCACCTGCGAAGCTGACCCTCCCTTCCTTCGCAGAAATGGCCGACCGAGAGCTCGACGGGCCAGAGGATCGCATTTCGATGCTCATTGCAGGCATGCCCAACGTCGGCAAATCCTCTATTCTTAACTCGCTGCGTCGTGTCGGTGTGCGGAAAGGTTCGTCCTCTCCCTTTCGCCGCTCGTTCATCCTCGCTGACCCGTCTCGCGCTGCAGGGAAAGCCGCCTCGACCTCGTCAATGCCGGGCCACACTCGACGTCTCTCCACTGTCATCAAAATCTCGGAGAAGCCTCCCGTCTACATCTACGACACGCCAGGGATCATGGTGCCCTTCCTCGGCCGAGGGACTAAAGGGAATGAAGCGGCGCTCAAGTTGGCGTTGACGGGCGGCATTAAAGAGTCGCTGTTTGAGGGAGATACCGTGTCTGAGTACCTACTTTGGCGACTCAGGATGAGGTGCGAGATGCGCGAGGAGGGATACACTGAGGGTGAGCTTGCTGTCTCGGCGTTGTCTCCTCGTCTCAACTCGCTGACGCTGAGCGCCCACAGAGGACCTATTCAAATCGCTGGCCCTCCCACCCAGTACACCACTTGACTCACCCTCCCTCTTCCTCGAGGCTCTCGCCAAACGACTCTCCGCTATGCGCAAAGGAGGCGAGCCCGACACCGATTTTGCTGGTCGCTGGCTGATCCAGGCGTTCCGAGAAGGGAAGCTCGGTCGATGGACGCTCGACAGCATGGGGAGGGGCGGTGAGGCGGTGGATGTGCAGGAGGAGTTTGAGGTCGCGGAGGAGGAGGAAAGGGAGCCGAGAGCGGTCGAGTGGAGCTACCTCAGCGGCGAGAAGCAGGTCTCTCCGTCGCCGACCGAGGCTGCCGCCACTTCCACAAAAGACACCCCTCTTTCTCCTGCACCTGCCACCCCTCTCACCACCACCATCAACGCCGCCGTCGACGAGGCGGTCTCAAGCTACCTCGCAATCCAGTCGGCTCCCACCATCGCCGACCTCTCGGGCCATCAAGCCAAGAAGCAGGAGAAGGCGGATCAGGCTCGTGTGCGCGACATCAAGCGCAAGTCTCGCGCCGTGGCGTCGGTGAAGGGACCGGGAGGAGGGATTCAGAGCGCCAGGAGGAGGAAGTATCGCCGAGGCGCCTGAGATGGCTTCGTAGTTCGCATCTAGATCGCATCCTTTTCTCAACATTGTTGTAGCTCCCCTAGAGTAATGTACAAACACACACAAGCACACTTCTTTGCAGCCCTCGTCCTCGGCCTCGAGAACTCTACTCATCATCAACGAAATCGGCGAGCAGCTGCTTCTTTTGTGCCGCGACGATGAGCTTCTCCATCTGCTCCACCGTCAATAGCGTTGGTGGCCTGAGGTCCTCCGCCTTGAGTACGCTCAAGAAGCCATTGCCATTCTGCGCTGCCGCCTCGGCGTCCAACTTGGCCTTCTTTGCCGCTTTGGTCGCTGCTGCCGTGGCTTTCCGCTTGCCGTCGGCCGTGGGCACGTCGGAGGATGTTGTGGATGAAGAAGAGGGGTCGTCGAGGGAAATGAAGGCGGCGGTGGGGAGGGAACACCCACGAGAGCTCCTTCACCCTCGAACCTTCCCA
>MWVB01000014.1:385925-411961 GCA_003054985.1 Leucosporidium scottii
GGGGGGTCGGGGAGGGAGATGTTGCTGTCGCGGAGGTTCTCCAAGGCGTCTTCCCATGCTGTGCGAGGTGAAGAGCAGGTCAGTAGAGCTCGGAGTAGAGAATGGATGACAAGACCCCACCTTCAGCCTCAGCTTCTTGCTCGTACTTGATCAGATCGCCGTCCTTCTCGTCCTCGTCGCCGTAGTAGGACGGACCCTGATTACTGAAGGCGTCGTGTCGCTGGTGCTTGTAAGTCTCCGCTTCGGCACTTTCGGCGGCTGTAGGGTGTGCGAGTCAGAAGGGTTCGACGTGAGCCTGCAGGAGCGGAGAGGCTCACCATTCGATGCGAACAGCTCCTTGACTCCCGGCAGCTCCTTGGCGCGACCAAAGTACCTGGAGAGGGAGATTTGAGAGTTAGTACTGTAGCTTTGAGTAGCGTGCAGGTCGCTGGACTCACTTGTAACCTCGCATCCCGGGCACCTCCCTCCCCTCGCCGTCCGTCATTTTGCCCGCCGCGCGCTTGTAGTTGGCTCCTCCGAGCGAAATGATCTGGTTCTCCCAGTGGTGCTTCTCCCTCAGCAGCTTGTTGATCTCATCGTTGATGTCGCGAACCTCGTAATCCGTGAGTCCGTCTAGAGCGGGCAAACACAACGGCAAGGGCTGGTCAGCTCGTACACCCTCTTAGCCGAGTAAGGATGTAGCAGACGCACCATCTTGAATCTTGGAGACCTTCCTACTAATCTCGCGCAAGATCTCTCCACGCCAACGCTCGCATTGGCGCAAGTCCTTGCAGCTCGAAGCGACTCGAGGACGACGATCTGACCTGCCCGAGAGGCCCAACTCGGCTGCTTGCGCCTCGCGGAAGCGGAAGAGCATCGACTGCGACTTCTCCTCATTGCGAGCCATTTTGACGAGAGAAGCGAGGGAGAGGGACGAGTTGAAGCTGAGGTGGGCGGAGGCAAGAGGCTGGTGAAGAGTGTAGGCTGAGCTGTAGTCGAGTAGCTCGAGTACGAGTAGTGTTGCTGCTGTCTTACAGGCGAGTTGAGTAGCGACGAGGAGTTGGGGAGAGCCAACCGTTGGACGCGCCCCGTCGACCCCTTGCCCTCCGCTAAATCACTCGAACTCGGCTCGCTCATCTCAACGACGTCGCTAGAAACGGTTGTGCGCTGCAATATCGCCTTCGGGGAATACTGATGCTGCTGACCCGGCCCAAAGAGCTCCTCGAATCGCTCGCTCGCTGAGAGCCATCCAGGACTCGCTTCAGCAAGTGCTCGAACACGACGATTCGGCGCACGAGCTCGGTCGAAGGAGTACTCTGGGCTGTGGCTCAGGTTGGGCTTGAGGCCTACAGGCTTCGCAGGCACATCGAGCTGGCGGTGCTCGCTTTCGACTCCATCCTGCTCCCTCCTTCTGAGCACACCAGTAGCGGTACGAGGAAGGTCTCGTGCAGGACGGGGGATGGTCTGATGGAGCCTCTCGCCTTCTCATCTCAGCATCCCCTGCGCTTTTAATGGTGAAGAGGACGACAATTTGAGGAGTTCGGCGAAGGCGAGGACGATGTCTTCCGAGAGCTGAAGCTCTCGCTCGCTCTTGACAGCGCTCTTTGAGCGTGTGTAGTAGGGATTCAGAGCTGTGGATGAGTAAGAAACGATCTCTCGGGCTTCCTGCCTGTGAAGAGCTCCCCGGTTCGTCGCTGAGGAGTCGCGGGCGGCCTTCGACCTGAGGCCCCGGCGCTAGAGGATCCGCCTGAGACGAGATACCGACAACGGAGATGGGCATGTCCATCGACTGTCCTTTCGTCTGCTCGGCAACACGAAGCAGAGCTCGGAGCTCGGAGCTCGACTCTCGACCTTCGGCGTTCGATCACTCCCCGCTGCCCCTTCCCTCATTCAGACTCGAGGCGGTGTTGAGCGGTGTTGAGCTTGGTCTTATGGTACTTACATTACTGCTGTGCTGAATCCCAGATCTTCGGAGCTTGGCGCGCCCGACGCTGCTGCTCCTCTTCTCGCCGTTCATCTCTCTCCTCGCCTCACTTCGACACCGCCTCCCAGTCACCTGAGGCCGGCTACAGCGCTCAATTGAGCGCGAGACGGATATGGATGTCGTGGATCGCTTCCCGCAACCTTGGCAACAGCTCGCACTCCCTTCCCTGAAGGATCTAGATGTCTCACCGAGCTCTCGATTGAGTGGTCGTCCAGGGGCACCGCCGGTGATCGTCTGCAGAATCTTGAACGGGGTGCTTTTCTCTCTTTCCTTCCCTCTCCTCACTCGCACTCTCACTCGCACTCGCACTCTTCCACTCTCCCCAGCACCAAGCAACTATGCTCCTTCCCACCTCGGCGCTCCTCTTCGGCGCTCTCTCCTTCGCTTCCTCCTCGCTCGCGCAGACCGTCTCATTACCCATCACCCCCGTCGGAGGCTGTACGTGATCCTCAATCCGCGCTCTTCCTCACTCACTGACGTCCCTCCCCTTTCAACCACCTCCCTCACAGCCCTCGGCTTCTTCTACCAAACCCAAGACCTATGCTCTCGCGCCGCCCCGGGCACCGTCCTCGGCCTCACCACTAATGGCAGTGGCGAGCCTACATGCGGCTGCCTCAAACCAGGCGAGGGCACCGAATGCTCCAAGCAGAACATCCCCGACGCGGGGCAAACGATTTGCCTCGTCGCTTCGACGTACAACTCGGGCGGTAGCAAGCTCAGCAGGACGGCCAAATGCGGGACTTGTAGTCGGAGGGCTGGAAGTCCTAATGCTAGGTCGATTCAGTGAGTTCATTCCATCGACGAGCGGAAAGATCGCTCAGCCGACCCCTTGCCACCGACTCGGCGCTGATCTTCCCTCCTCGGTTCGACAGCTGCCAGGACATCTTCACTCTCGGAGAAACGATCACCTCGGGCACTTGTCGTCAGGTGAGTTTCCCTTCTCCCTGCGCAACCAGCGGCTCGCTACGAATCGCTGACCGACCCGAACGGCGACACGACACAGGGCGAGTCACTCTTCCAGACCAGCACCACAGGTAATTATGGAATATGCTCCTGCTATTCCTCAGCTTCCGCTGCCGGAACTGGTGCCAAACTCTGCCCCCGACCCAAGGCGAACGGCTCGGAGGCCTACTGCCGTCGCATGTGAGCCTTTCGCCGAGCCTTCCTTCCGCCGAGGCAGCTAGCTGACCTCTCTCACTCTGCAGTATCGAGCAGTTCTCCGACGGCAAGATCATCCCCTACAACGGCGCGCAGATGGGATGCCACATGCGCTGCAACAGTGGCTATCACGAGTCGCCGGCTGAGAAGGTGAGTTGGAGAGCGCTTGGGTCACTCGCTTTTCACCTTGCTGACCTCTCTGCCCCTCATCTCCCCTTTGATGCTCCTGACAGCCTGTCACCTGCTGCAAGAGCGTGAGTCTCGAGACCTTTGGACTACAGGGAGCTCGGCGGCGCCGAGCAAAGGAGATAGTACGCTGACAGCCAATGCTGACGCTCTTCGTCATGCTACAGGGATACCGGTCCAACTCTTCGGGAGTGTGCTCTGTGTCAACGGACGGCAAATTGTAGGCGCAGAGCGAGATTGTGGATAAAGGAGGGAGCGCCGAGGGCCGAGATTTTTCGATTGCAGCTTCGATGGGACTGCGCTGCTGTAGGCTGTAAGGTTGTAAAGGACTACACTAACCTGTATCTCATTCGGAAGCGAATGACGAAGGGAGAGGGCGCAAACGAACAACTCTCCCTTCGCTCTCTTCTGCTCTTGCCCGAGCTCGATACGGTAAAAGCCTACAATACAGCTCCTCGCAGCCCCTCTAGCTCCTCCTAGCCTTAGCAGCCCTACCCACCGCCTTATCAAAAGTATTCTTCCTGCCCTTCTTCATCCCGCCCGCTCCCGCCACTCCCGCCAATCCCGCCGAGCCAGCATCTTCGGCCGTCGTGCCATGCGTGCTCGTCCTCGCCTTCTTCGCCTTCATGCCCTTCATCTGCTCATACGCCCCACTAGCCCTCTCCCCACCCATATCCCCCAACAAATCATCAAACTCGGCCCCAAATCCACCCAAACGCCTCTTGCCCCCCCTCCCAGCTCCCAATCCACCAAACGCGACTTCCTCCTCCTCGTTCCTCCGCTTCTTGGCGTCCTTCTTGGACATGCGCATGCGCGTGAAATTGTCCATCTCGTAATCCTCGACTTGTTTGAGGTGGCGAGCCGTGCCCGAGGAGAGGGAGGGGTCCACCGTGACCGAGAGTCCTGAAGTCGATTCGCCGTAAGGGGTCGAGCCGGAGAGACCGACTGACATGTCGGAAATCATGTGCGAGGGGAGCGCGCGCTTGGCCTTCTTGCCTGCTAGGTGAGAGAGGGGGAGAGTCAGTTTCGGCGAACGCGTTGGGGGCCGAAGCAGAGAGGGGGGCTGCAAGACGCACCCTTGGCGGGACCCTCGGTGTAGGGCATGGCTGCCACTCGTGGAGGGCGGTAGACGCCAGACTTGGTCGCCGTCTCGTCTTCGTCGTCGTCCGAGCCGTTCTCCGAGCCGTGACGGTCCATCATGAGCGCCGAAGGGTTGGGACGGAAGGCGAGGGGGTCTTTTGGGAGTGAAAAGAAGTAGAGAGAGAAAGGTCAGCAGAAGCCGAGAAGCGAGAAAGGGCAAGGCCGAGAACCCACCATTCGCAACATCGTCCTCATCCGCTCCCTCTGCAGCCTGATCCGCCTTCCTAACCAGCTTCTCGATCTGATACTTCAACTTGCCCTCCAATGGCGAGATCTTCTCAAGTACGACCCTCAGCTTGACGAGGGAAGCGACGACCTCTTGGCCCTCGGTCGAGGTGAGGGATTGGGAAGTGAGCTTGAGTTGGAAGAAGGCAAGGAGGTGGTGAAGGTAGGAAAGGAGGAGTTGGTTCTTGAGTGAGAGGAGTGAGATTCCTGTAGGATAGCTGAGCTCCGAGGTGGACGAGAGGCTGTTGCGAAGTGCGAAGGAAATGCGGGTGAGCTCAAGCTCGAGGTGTAGCTCTACAGGCTAGACGCTGAGCGAGACATATGATGAGCTACAGCGACTTACCTCTGCTTCCATCCCTGCACTCCCTGCCTGACTCCCTTTACTCCATCCTTGATGTCTGCCAGCAGAGTCCTGACCGCGTCGATATCCTGTTGAGGAGCAGCCGAAGTGACCGCGCCGGGTGAAGGGGAGCGGGATGCGCTGCTGGACATGGCCACTGAGCTGAAGTGCTACAGAAGCGGACGAGGTAGAGACGAGGAGGAAGAAGAGAGCCGAAGGCAGCAAAAGTTGGAGAGAGACGCATCTGGCGAGGTTGAGTTTCTGCACCTCACTACTCGGCTACATCTCGTCTCGCTTACAGTCGTACGGCTCTCTGAACCGGCTGACTGCTCGTAGCTCAAGCTAATCGTTCTGTACTCTTCAGGCGACCCCTCCCGAGCCCTTCTTCTCTCCTCGCCTAGTCTCGCCCGTCTCGCTACTCTTGAGCAGCTTCAACTTCAGCGCCAGCTCTACCAGATAGCATAGCTACAGCCCATCAGTACGTGTGACTCACTTCTATACTCAAAAGCTACACAGCTAACACGCTCGTCCCTTTCTCACGCGCTCCTCCAGTGGTCAACTTGCTCGGAGCTACCTTGCCCGACCGCAAGCTCGTAAAGGTGCGCTTGCTAAGCTAAGGTGCACTACCTCTCAGCTAACCCTTTCTCTGCTGCACAGATCGCTCTCCTCGCCTTCCACGGCATCAACCACCACACCTCCGCTCGCATCATGGCCCGCCTGCAATTCCACGATCAGCTGCGCGTAGCCGACCTCTCTGAACCTCAACTCAACGCCCTCTCAGCTTTGCTCTCCGCCCCCGCCGCTGCTCCCCGTCCTTCCACCCCGCTGCGCCCCTTCTCCCTTTCGCCTTCCTCCTCCTCCGCCGAACTCACCGCTCGGGACCCTCCACCTCCCCAATCCGATCCCATCACCTCCCTCATCATCGAGGAGGACCTCCGCCGACAAATGCGCGCCGATATCGCCCATCACCGGACGATTGGAAACTTGACGGGAAGGCAGCATGCCATGGGACTGCCCGTGAGGGGACAGAGGAATAAGACGAATGGAAGGACGGCCAAGCGATTGAACAGGATTGAGAGGAGGAACTTTGGGACTGTGACTACGAGTGCAGCGGGAGCTAGGTGAGTTTTTTTGGGACGTGCTCGGCGATGATGGACGCGGGCTTAAGATCAAAACTGATCTCTCTCTTCATTGTTTCAGTGGATCATTCGCTCGCTCGACTGTGCTTGGAGAGCTGAGGACATTGCACGCCTCCCAGGGAAGGCCATCGCTGTGGTAGATTCGACGTAGAAGGGAGAACGGAAATTCGAAGCTCGCCTTCACCATCACTTCAAAGGGCCACGGCTCACACTGATTCGAGAGGCCATCAGGTCAGCCATCAGACGATGAACTATGGAGCGAGCAGACGTTTCTTTCCGCGCATTCGAAAGCAGGAGCTGGCTCGGCGCGCCCTCGCTTCGGTGCTGCCCAAGCTACCAGACTCAAGACCATTCATTGGCGACACTACAGCCCCGATACAAACACGTTTAAACTTTTTCTCCTCCCTTTCCTTGCCCTTTCCTCCAGCAGCTGACTATCAAACCTCGACCTTTTCGATATGATCCCCCTCCGCCGAGCCGTTGAACTTGGTCCCGCTCTTAAGGGAGGGATCGTGCAGCTCAGAGAGGATCGCCTCCTTCTTCTCAGCTTGATCTCCAGAGGGCCGGTCGAAGAGCAGCGCGACCTCCTCCATGGTGTAGCCGCTACGAGAGTTGAAAGAGAAGGCAGGGGTCAGCGGAACTCGATTAGAGGACGGCGAGAGAGAGAGAGAGGCTGTAACGCACCGAGTCTCGACGAAGAGCCAGAGAATGAGGGTGAGGTACACGGCGAGAGCGCCGAGGTAGACAAAGTAGCTGTGAGGGGGGGAAAAGAGGAAAGCGGTCAGGGAGGAACGCCGAGCATTTTCGGGGAAGAGGGAGCGACTGACTACTTCCACGCGATGGCCTGAGCAGTAGGAGGAGGTCAGCGAGGAGGTTGATGAGTGAAGAGAAACATGGTGAACCTACCTTGAGCGCAACGGGGTTGACCCACTGGTTGAACGCGAGCGAGAGTTGCTGAGTCCAGACGAAAAGGGTCATGCCCTTGGCGCGGATGGAGAAGGGAAGGATCTGCGGGTGAAGAGAGAGAGAGAGAGTAAGTAGGGAGTCAGGCATTATGACGCGGATGAGACGTCTTGCTCACCTCCACAGGGTATGAGTAGGACAAGGGCGACCAGGCAATGTCGTAAAATCCGTACGTGATGAAGATGAGAGGAATGACGGCCAATCCTGTGGCCTTGCCTCCATGCTCTGCAAACGCTCCCGAAACGCCCGTGATGACGATATAGCCAACGAGCATGCCCGCCGTGGAAATGATCCAAAGAGGGCGACGTCCGAGCCGCTCGACGAGGGTGGCCGCAAACATGGCGATGAAGAGGTTGAAGATGGCCAAGCCGCCGTTGATACCTGCAATCTCTGTGGGATCCGTAACGCCGACCTTTCAGGAGCAGTAACAGACGAGGAGTCAGCGAGAACTTCGGCAAAAAGGCTCGGCGGTCTTCGAGCGCCCCGCAAGCCTCTCCCGGTGACGATAAAGATACTCACAAGCCTCAGGACAGGGGCGAGGTAGTAGGAGAGGATTCCGATACCGTTCCATTGCGATCCCGTGGCGACAATGAGGATGATGGCCTGACGAAGAAGGGGTCAGCGAGCGCCGAGGACGACTTTTGAGGACAAATGAAGCTCACCACTCGACGCCTGTTGCCTGGGGTGCTGAGCAGACTAGCCCAGCTGCTTCCAGCCTGCTTCTCCCGCTCGATCGCCGATTGGATCTCGTGCATCTCGTTGTCGACCAGTTCGTCTTGCTCGGCGCCGTTGGCGTGTAGACGAGAGAGGATGGCTTGAGCCTGCTCGGTTCGTCCCTTGGAGATGAGCCATCCTGTTGGAGAGACAGGTTAGATCTAAGCAAGACCGCAAGGCCCTTTGAGAAGCGGCAACTTACGAGGCGATTCGGGGATAAAAAAGGTGCAGACGAATAGCAGAATCGGTCCGAAAGCTTGGAAGAGGGTAGGAAGCCTCCAGGACCATTCCGATTGCCACTTGAGCGTTCCAAAGGTAATCCAAGAGCTTGCGATGGATCCGACTGCGAGTGAGTGGCAGGCGTAAGCTCCTGTAGAGACAGAACCAGAGGTAGAGACGTGCCGTAGAAGGTGGTGAGGTACAAAGCCGATGAGATACTGCGCAACATACGAGCAGGTCAGCCAACCGCGCTCGAGTGATGCTCACATCTTCGCCGAGCTTGAGCCTCGAACGCCGACTCACCTACGCAGGCGGGGATGCGTAATCTCGTTAAGGAGGCAGACACATCCGATGTTGCTAAACGAGTTTCCAGCTCCCACGATGACTCGACCTGCGAATAGCATGGGAAGGCCAGTAGCGAAGGCTCCGATCAAAGCGCCGGCGAACTGTGATTGAGAAGGGTCAGCCGGGAGGAGTGATGGACACAAAGCAGACTCAGGGGGGTCAAAATATCGCAGCCATGTATCTCTGGAAGATCGGACAAGGCCACTTACGATGATGCTGGTACCGAGCCAGATCGATGGACGACGACCGAGCTTGTCGGTGCTTAAGGCGACGAGGGGAGCAATGAGGAGGACGGGAAAGTACTTGGAGGCATTGATCAGGCCCTAAAGGTGCGTAGACCCGGTGCGATATGGATATGAGGGAGGGCGCAAGGGTCGACCGATGCTCGTCAGTTTCGGCGCCGGCCTCGATGGAGCTCTCCGCCGCCAACTCACCAGCTTGGATCCAGTGGGGTGGCCAAAGTACTCGAGCCATTGAGGCGAAGCTTGGAGACCGTTGAGGTATGAGGCGTCGTAGCCCGTCACGAAGCTGAGACAGGGCAAAGGTCAGCTGGTTCGGCGCAGATGATGGGAGCGGGATGAGGGAGCAGACCCTCGACACTCACGTTCCAAGGTAGAGACAGACGATGAATAAGGTGTTCTTGCGAAGTCCTGGATCCTTGTACCAAATGGGATTCTGTAGGCGATAGAGCGCTCAGCCGCTGACCTCGCGCCGAGAAGGGGCCGGCGACGTGTGAAGTGAGGTCTTACGGTGTTGTTCTCCCATGCAGCGTATACGGGAGGAGTCCTCGATGGCTTCGCGACAGACACCATGTTAAACTGTGTCTGATCTGGGGGAGTAGTGGAGAAGAGGATGGGGAAGAAGGAAGAGCGGGGCAAGAGATCTCTTTAACTGCCCGCGACGGGGAGACGAAGTCCTGCGCCGAGCGCCGAGATGAAGCAGGCCGACTTGACGGGTGATGGCTGACCGGTAGGAAGGCGCCGGCGCTCGGCGCTCTACAAGGCGGGGAAGGGCGGTCTCCTGAGAAGCCTGGAAACGATGACAAGGTGCTATAGACCGGCGGCGGTCTACGCCGAGATCGGACGGGCCATCCAGCAGTGAACTGTAGGAGAGAGAAAGAGGATTTCGCCTCGAGCTGGAGCTCAACGTGCGGGGAGAGGGGCTCCTTTTCACAGAGCGCCGGCTTGGAGCTCAGAAATTGTACAGTGATATGGCAGTGTTTTCGGCTCTGTGACCGGTCTTTGCAATCAATGCGCTGGGAGCACCACCGGTCTGTTTCCCTCTCGTCGGCGAAAAGGAGTGGACCTGGCATAGCTCACCACCAGATCTCTTTCCCTCCCGCCTCGTCTGTACATCGACACCATCGCGCTCCTTGAATTTGAGTCTTCAGGTCAACCGTCCCGACGAATCACTGCAACATGTCCGTCCTCACCAACGGCACCTCAGACGCCCCTCCTCGCGTTCTTCGAGTCGGAATCGTAGGAGCAGGAGAGGTAGCTCAAACTACCCATGTGAGCTCAGCGGAGTGATGAGTAGAGAATGGACCTAGTTGACCTCATCGCTTCACAGCTCCCAACTTTGCAGCAGCTCAACCACCTCTTCAAAGTGGTCGCGCTCTGCGACGTCTCGCAGGACTCGCTGAACCACTGCGCGAGCAAGTATGGCATTGAAAAGACCTACACCAACTTGTAAGCTCTTCTTGACTGCTTCGCTGCTGCAAGGCCTCGCTACAGCACAATGCTCCTCTCGCTGACCTCACCGTTGCCTCGCCAGCTCCGACCTCGCCAAGGACAGCCAGGTTGATGTCGTGATGATCTTGACGGCAGATGAGTATCATGTGAGGACTTGTGGAGGCTTCCGAAAGGCCCTCACTGCTCTACAAAGCTGAACAATCGGCCCCTCGACTCTGCTTCCACCTTCTAGGCCGCCTACGCCGTCGAAGCTGCCGACAATGGCAAGGCCGTCTTCATCGAGAAGCCTATGGCTCTCACACATGCCGACGCTCAGACCATCATCGATGCCGAGGCTCGCAACAAGGTTAGTTCGGCTCGCTCGGCGAGCATTTCGGCGCCGAAAAGAAGCTCAGACGTCCTCTAAAGGTCACCATCTTTGTCGGATATATGAGGCGCTACGCTACTGCCTTCGAGGTCGCCAAGAAGGAGATCCAGAGCATCAAGCAGATAGATTACGTGCGCGTGAGGGATATCATCGGCTTCGTACGTTCTCTGCTCGCGCCTCCTCAGCAGGCGATCAGCGTCATCACTGACTCTTCTGATCCTCAGAACCACTTCTTCGTCGATCAATCTGGGTTCTTCCCCGCCAAGTTTACCGACTTCCCCGCCGAGGCTAACGAGGACAGACTCGCGCGAGGAGAGAAGATTGCTCAAACCGCGCTCGGCGACCTCACCAAGAACCCTCGCAACAAGGGTCTGTACCGCCTGCTCGGTGGATTGGGTTCGCACGACCTCTCAGCAATGAGGGAGCTTATTGGCTTGCCAAAGAGCTGCTTTGCCGCCTCTCGCCCGGCCTCGGCGCCCTTCCTCACGGCTCTCTTTGAGTACGAGGGCTTCACTGCCCTGTACGAGACTGGTATCGACAGTAGGTATCTGAGTTCCTTCTACTGTGAGCTCTTCTGACCCCACCCTCTACTCACAGGCGTAGCCAAGTTTGACGCTCACATCGAGGTTTACGGCGAGGGCAAGCGCGTGAAGGTGACCTACGACACGTGAGCTGCTCAGTTTGGCTTTCCCCACCATCTCGCACTGACATTTCCCTTCTCACTCTCAGCCCCTACATCAAGGGTCTTCCCATCACCGTCACGATCCTCGAGGCCGATGCGGAGGGACAGTTTCAAGAGAGGATCATTCGCCCGACGTACAAGGTGTGATGAAGCGTCTCTTGTGTTGCCGAGCTATGCTGACCTCTCTCGACCTAGGATGCCTACACTATCGAGCTGGAGGAGCTGTACAAGTGTGTCGTCAACGGAGCACCGTGCAAGACTTCGCCGAGCGACGCCGCGCAGGATCTCAAGATCTTCGACATGATCATGGGAGCTCTCAGGAATTAGAAGGTGGTAGCTTGAGTAGATCCGTATTTGTTCTCTTGCACATAGCTTCGCACATCATTCGCTTGCCGCTTCATGTCGAACGGGTTCGGCGCAAGGCGAAGCACTCTGGTCTCATCTTCTCTCGCCTTGGCTCAGCCGCTCTTGAAGCGAGACGGAAGTGTGGCAGATTCCGGTCCTGAGGATAGCAAGGCAGTACGCCGATAGAACGAGTCGGCGGCAAGGAGTCAGTGGAGCACTTTCTTGGCGCTCACTCTCTGCGAGAAAGGGAAGAAAGGAAACCGTCGATTTGCAGGCTGCTTCTAGGTTTTTCACTCGAACTCAGAGGGAAGTCTCAAGCCCCACCGGGTATTTGTAACCCGCTTGCTCGCGCCAGGTGTCGAGGAGCTGCGAGGGCGGCGGAAGGTTAGCGCTCGAAGGTCGAGTTCCCGGCTACAGGGTGACTGGCTCCCAATGCAAGTAACAGAAGCAAGCGAGCACACCTTCATTGTGAGGAGCGTTTCGGCGTGAGGCATGCGGATGTTCTCCTTCTCGCCGTCTCGGAGCGAGCGAGCAACGGCGTCGGCCTCCCAGTGCAAGCCGAATCCTGAGCAGAAAGAGTCAGCACCCCGTCGAGAGGTTCGAGAGAGTAGAGCTCGCCTTGAATGGGAAAATCAAAGGTCTCCTCCTTGTACTCGGCAGCGAGAGGGCCGTCGGTCGTGTTGGTGCGAAGGATGATGGAGGTCGGCCGAGAGGTTGCAAAGGGGAGGATGAGGGATCTGTAACGATGCGAGTTAGCTCTTTCTCAAAGCTCAAAGCTGAAAGGAAATGATTTCACCCTTTAGTACCGACAACGCGCACGCAGACGTCTGCGGGGGTGGTGATGACCGTGTTGCAAGTCACTGGAGCGCCGAGGTCAGCAAGAAGACATTACAAGGACAATGAGAGCTCACAGTTGGCGCGCGCGACAAGATTATCAAAGTCAAGAGTCATCGTGGAGAAGAGATCCACGCCGGTGCTAGGATGAGGAACCATCGAGGAGGAGATGCGAGACGGCTCGGCGAGCTGGTTCTTAGGGTGGTGGTAGAGGGCGAGGATGGCCTGTTGACAGGGTGGTAGAACGATCAGTCTTCTAAACTTTCGAAAACGGCTAACAACTGACCCAGAGCATGGTGTAAGGTCCAAGGTCAAGCTGAGCACCTCCAGCAAGCTCGGCGTTGAAGACACGATGCGTCTCTGGAAGGGTGCCGTAAAATGCCATGCCAAAGTCGGCGAATACCTGTCGTACATCTCCAATAGTTCCGTCAAACACCAACTCCTGAAACTTGTAGGCGAGAGGGAAGAAGCGGGTCCAAACGCCTGAGGAGCTTCGACGGTCAGCGGAGGCGCCGCCTCGGCGAATTCAGCGTTGAGACTACGCACCTTCCATGAAGAAGCATCCCTTTTCTTTGGCGAGGTCGATGAGGTACTTGGACTCAGCCGCGTTGAGGGTGCAAGGCTGGGAGGAAGAAGAGTGAGCTCGGCGCCGAGCCCATCGCCAAAAGGCTCACTTTCTCGATCAAGACGTTCTTGCCAGTCTCAAGCGCAAGCTTTCCTGCCGAGAAATGCTTTGTGTGAGGTGTAGCAATGTAGACAATGTCGACATCCTACATCGACGAGGGAGAGGTAAGCGAAAGTTCTCTCGTTCGATCAGAAGGCCAGACAGCTCACCTCGCGTGCTACCAGCTCCTCGTATGATCCTACAGCAACGGGAAGCTCCTTGACCTGTCCCGAGTTCTGAGCATGGGCGCCCTTGGGAGCGTAGTCGGCGATGAATTGTTGGGCTTTGGCGATGTCTCGAGAAGCTACAGCGGAGATGGAGTGAGAGACATCGGTAACATCTCGTCCTGCCGGGTCAAGGACGAGGTCCTGTACAGTAGCAGGTCAGCAAGCCGACCAAAGAGGTTCGCCGGTCGATTCTGCCAACACCCATGGCTCGCTCACCTTGCACATCATTGACGCAATCCATCCTGCTCCGAGCACTCCCCATCGCAGTACAAAGGGTTGCTGAGTCGAAGAGGTCGTCATGGCTTCAGATGATGGAAAAGGAGAGCCAGAGAGCCGCGTCGTCGTGAGGAAATGCGCCGGCGCATTCTCGGGCGGCGACAAGAGCGGAGAGGGAGCGTCGAGTGGAGCAGCCGTTGGGCCCGGAGAGGTCGGTAGCAGCGCGGCAATCGAATTGAGCGCCGGTTGAAGTGAAGAACCGAAGCACCGGTCGGCAGGAGCGAGAGAAGCGAGCGGCAGATGCAACCCCTTGTGCTCTTGCTTCAATTCTCACTTCGCTGTACTATGACCGACCAGACAATCAGAACCCTAAATATCGAGCAGACGATTGCTTCGCTGACTTTGGAACAGAAGGTGAAGCTACTTGGAGGCAAGGTGAGCTCTACGCGTCGAGTGCTGCCACCGTCTGCCAGCTCAGACAGTTCACTATCCACCTAAAGGACATTTTCAGCTTTGGCGAGGTGCTCGAGCAAGGAATCCCGAGCCTTCGCTGCTCGGACGGTCCCAACGGTACTCGAGGCAGGCGCTTCTTCAACGGGACCCCTGCGAGCTGCTTCCCTTGCGGCACAGGACTCGCTGCCAGCTTCGATGTAGACCTAGTCAAGCGGGTAGGCGAGGCGATTGGAGACGAAGCTCGAGCAAAATCGGCACACATCATCCTCGGTCCCGTGAGTACAGCTTAGCTTCGCCGAGATGATCTTCGCCGACCGAGAGTTCCAGCGACCTGCTCGACGGTCAACAGGGTCGTGATTTGAAGTTCGATCTCTAGCTGACACCATCTGTCTGCAGACCATCAACATCCAGCGCTCCCCGCTCGGCGGTCGAGGTTTCGAGTCCTACTCCGAATCGCCGCTCGTCAGCGGGATGCTCGCCAGCGCCTACATCAACGGCGTGCAGTCGAAAGGAGTCGCTTGCTCGGTAAAGCACTTTGCCTGCAACGAGCAGGAGTTCGAGCGTTTCTCGCAGGACTCGGTCGTCTCTCAGCGCGCTCTTCGGGAGGTGTACCTCGAACCTTTTCGGCTTGCGGTCAAGTACTCGTCACCGCTCTCCTTCATGAGCTCGTACAACAGGTGAGCTCCCCTTGACTGCTTCACGTCTCGTCGATCTGACCTTCACTCGGTACAGGATCAACGGGGTCCACGCTTCGGAAAACCGCTGGCTTCTTAACGACGTCCTGCGAGAGGAGTGGGCCTGGAAAGGCTTGATCATGAGCGACTGGACGGGAGTATACAGCGTCTCGGAGAGCATCCAAGCCACCCTCGATGTCGAGATGCCCGTTAGCCATTTACTTGTTCGGTCTCTTCCCGGTTCGGCGCTGACTTGCCAACTTGCGCCTCATCCCAGGGCCCACCAGTCATGCGAGGTGGGCTCACTGTCAATCGCGCTATCCAATCGGGCAAGCTCGCCATGGAGGACGTGGACGA
This sequence comes from Leucosporidium scottii, assembly GCA_003054985.1. NCBI lineage: Eukaryota > Fungi > Basidiomycota > Microbotryomycetes > Leucosporidiales > Leucosporidiaceae > Leucosporidium > Leucosporidium scottii. Next base: position 400,828 of record MWVB01000014.1, read on the forward strand.
TCGCGTCCGCAATGTCCTCGCGCTCGTCAATCACGGCATTGATTCGGGCATCCCATTTTATGGCGGCGAGGTGAGAGCCTTTCGGACCATGACCATCTGAAAGAGAACCTGACTATTTCTCTTATACAGACCTCCATTGACACTCCCGAGCTTCGAGCCCTTCTTCGCGAAAGCGCGGTCGAAGCCATCGTCCTCCTCAAGAACTCGGCCTCGCTTCTCCCCCTCGCTCCCTCTCTCAAATCAATCGCCGTCATTGGTAGCAACGCCAAGATCGCTGTTCCCTCGGGCGGCGGATCCGCAGCGCTTGCCTCGACCTACACCGTCACCCCGCTCGAAGGCATCACCGAGGCGGCGAAGGAGCGAGGGATTTCGGTCAACTTTTCCATCGGCGCCTCCGCCTTCCGCTACCTCCCCGTACTAGACTCGATCATGACCAACCCCGTCGACGGTCAACCTGGAGCACAGATCGAGTTCTACAAGGCTTCCCCCGTCCCATCCTGGTTTGAGGACGTCGACTCGGGGGCGTCGCTCCCTCCAGCCGACTTTGCGGTGGCTACCAAGTCCTCGTTAGCCTTCATGGCAGATGGTGTACCATACGAGGAGCTCGGAAAGACGCCGCACTGCAGGGTGAGTCCTCCCTTCTTGAACTCTGCCTGCTGCGCTGACAACTCTCCTTTTCGCAGATGACGACCGTCATCAAGCCCGACATCTCTGGCGTCTGGACCTTTGGCCTCTGTACCATCGGAGTAGCATGCTTGTACCTCGATGGCAAGCTGCTGATTCGTAACGTCGAGGACTGGGCCCTCGGAGGGCTGATGTTTAACTACGCCTCGGTCGAGAAGCGCGCCGACGTCGACCTCGAGGCGGGCAAGGAATACTACCTCGAGGTCCGAGAGTACCCTAGCTCCAAGACTCGCGCAGGACCCTTTGCTGTCAAGGCCGGTATCCGACTCGGAGGATTCCCTGAGCTTCCTGCTGCCGAAGCTCGAGCCGAGGCGGCTGCTCTCGCCGCTAATAGTGATGGTGAGCCGAGTTTGGCTTTGCAAAGCCCGGTCAAAGCTGACTTGGATGATACATATACAGTCGCCATCGTCGTCGTCGGTACCAACCCTGACTGGGAATCGGAAGGCTTCGACCGAGACGACATCTCCCTCCCCGGCGCCAGTGACGCTCTCGTCAGAGCCGTCCTTGCCGCCAACCCCAACACCATCGTCGTCACCCAGTCGGGTACTCCTTTGGCTATGCCATGGATCAAAGACGCTGCCACCGTCCTGCACGCTTTCTTCGGCGGCAACGAGCTGGGCAACGCCCTCGCCGACGTGCTCTTCGGCAAGGTCAACCCTTCCGGAAAGCTTCCTCTCACCTTCCCGTAAGTACTGGAAGCTGAAGCCTTACTGTACCTGCTGACGCCTCCCTCCCTACAGCGTTCGACTCGAAGACAACCCGGCTTTCCACCACTTCGGCGTTGGCGAGACGCCTGGACGCATCCTTTACGCTGAGGTGAGATTCTCTTGGGTAGCCGAACTCGTACCTCTCACTAATCCGATCTCTCTCCATCAACAGGGACTTCTGGTCGGGTATCGTCACTACGAGAAAACGGGGATCAAGCCTCTCTTCCCCTTCGGGTTCGGTCTTTCCTACACGACGTTCGCTCTCGCCGACCTCACCATCTCGCCCGCCTCCACACAAGGAACGTTCTCCCTTTCGCTCAAGATCACAAACACCGGTGAGCGTGCTGGACGAGAGGTCCTGCAGATCTACCTGGCGGCGCCGAAGGAGGGTCGGCCGATTTCGCCAGTCAAGGAGCTCAAAGCGTTCACCAAGGTTTCGCTAGAGCTGGGCGAGTCGAAGACAGTAGAGATAAAGCTGGAGAAGGAGGCTTTCAGCTGGTTCGATGAGGCTAGGGGACGATGGGTTGCCTCGGCGGGAGTTCACCGAGTGCTCGTCGGGAATGACTCGACCGGGGCTCTGCTCGAAGGTGAAGTTGTGTTGGAAGAGGAGTTTACATGGATCGGCTTGGAGTAGACTCATCTCAGTTGCTGTACAAGTTGTTTTTCGCTCACTTCGAGAGTCTTGCGCCGAGAAAGGGGGCATGGGATGGACCTGAAGAGGCTCCTAGTAGACAGCAGGGACGCGCTTCCGATCCAAACTCATCCCGAGTGACAATGCAACTATCCCGCGAATACAGGTCGATCCAGCTCAACACATCGGCCCCCCTCCTCTCGCCTTTCTTGCTCCCGCCTTGCTCTGCTTCTTCTCTCGATGAATCCCACCGCCTCTGCACCCGACCAGCCGGTAGCATCTTCTTCTGCTGCTCAGGATAACTCCGGAGCTCTTCCCAAGGAGCCGAAAAAGCAAGCGTGCGTGTTTGCTCACCTCACCGCCGGTCGGCCATTAAACGCTGACCTTCTCCATCTCCAGCTGCCTGGCATGCCGAGCGATCAAAGTCAGTGATGCTCGGCTCACCTAATATTCGATCCCGGTAGAGTGTACTGAAGCACGTCTCCTAGGTCCGCTGTCTCTTGCCCGCTGAGGCGCTTCCCGGTTCTCGCTGCACGCGATGCCTCCGGTTGGACTTTCGTTGTGAATACGGATCGCTAGCACCTCGAGGGCGAAAGCCAAAGGACAGATAAGTCACCTACAAACAGGAAAGAGCTCGGCCTTCAGTCGAGGGCGGAAATCAGGAGAAGCGGAGCAGACGAGGCTGACTTGACGGTTCGCAGGTCTCTAACAGCGAATCAAGGGAGCACGAGTAAGTTAGTGCTATCCTCGTCTAGCCAAGCAGTAGCTCACCACCGTCACCGCGCCCCCAGGTCAACCCTTCATGCCGGCACCGTCGCCGCCCATGCTCCTCATTGGTACAGGCGGCATCGTAAACCCGCAGGATCCACACAACTGGTGAGATGCTTGTTTCGCTCAGCTCCAACCCTCGGCTGATCCCCTCGCCCGTAGGTCTAACTCGCTTCCGCCTTCCCTTCGCACTGTCCCGGCGCCGAACAGCGACCCATCTCACTTACCGCTTCGCCCTGCCGTTGCCTTCGCTTCAGCAGCCTCTCCTGCATCTATCGGTACTCAGCCATCGCCATCGAACGGGAGCACCGGTGCTGCAGAGCCCAACGCTTTTTTCGACAACTCGGTCCTTTCGCTCGTCGAGGCAGCGGAGGCAAGGTCAGCGGCCTCTCATGCGGCGCCGCCGCCGGTACCGAGGGCAGTCGTACAACATACGTATTCCGACCCGGTGGATCTTCGTGAGTCCGCCGGCGGTCACGAAGAGCGTTTCGGTCAACGAGCTGATTCCCTTCCCCATCCTCCGACGCCGTTTGATAGACGTGCTCGGCTTACTCGAAGCGCAGCAATTGTTCAAGGAGTAAGTGTTGCAAGTTTGAGCCGTTCTCCAGCTCTTTCGCGCCCTCTCTCGAGCCGCTCTACAGCTCGAGCTCACCCGCGTGCCATCTCCGCAGCTTCCACGCTTTCCTGAACCCCTTCATCATCCTCTTTGACCGACATCGTGAGTCTTCAGAGGCTTCAAAGCCGACACATGACTAATGAACGCTCTCTCAAAGTCCACACCACCGAATGGGTCCGCTCCTCCTCCACCGTACTGTTCTCGGCCATCCTCGCCGTCTCGGCCAAGTTCTTTCGACCTACCCTCTACCCAACTCTACTCGCCCACGCCCAACAGCTCGTCACTCGTGGGATCGCAGATGCGCTCTCGCAGATCGGACTTGTCCAAGCTCTCTGCCTCTTAGTGTACTGGAAAGTGGGCCCATTCCCCCCGTCCTTCTTCCTCCCAGCCTTCCGTGCTCACCTCTTTCCTCCCTTCACTTTCACTTCCACAGGAACCAGAAGACAACTCGGCGTGGATGAAGATCGGTCTCGCCATCCGACTGGGGTACCAGCTTCGCCTGCACACTCGGCGTCAGACTCCCCTCCCCGCCGTCGAGTCGGAGGCTCGAATCGTTCTCGACCGGGAACGGACATGGTACTGCCTGATCTGTTTCGACTTTGCCTACCAGTGAGATGCCTCCTTCGTCCTTCGACTCAAAAGCAACGCTGACCTCCCTCGCTTCGCAGTCTGCACGACGACGAGGCCACTCAATACACGCCGTCCATGACGTCGGCGAACGGGCTCCACCTCGACAAGTGGCTCAGCGAGGATCTGCTTTACGACTGCCCCGACGATGTCCAGCTCGCCGCCTCCATCGAGTGAGTCGGAGTCGAGTCATCGTCGTCGCCGAGAGGCTTCTGCTGACCTTTCCTCCGCAGGATCTGCAACATCAACGCCGTTACACCTGCCATCCAGTCTTCCGCCTCCGAGGCTGCGACGAGAGCGCTCGTAAACCACCAAACCAACTCGCTCTCCTGCGTTTACCGAAAGTACCTCGAGCCTACTTGTGAGCTCGTGTGACCTCCTTACCGCAGCCTATGGAACTGACTCTCTCTCTCTCTCTCTCTCTTGCAGCACCCTCCCACCGGCTCGCCGAATCTCGCTCCGTCTACAAGCTCAAATTCCTCTACATCTCCTCGCTTGCGTCGGTCGGCAAGGCGCACCTCGTCGCCACAGGCTTACGAGACGACCTCGTCCTGGCCGACTACCTCGTGAGGGCGGCCAACATGACCTCGTGTGCAGTCGAACTCGCCGACAACAACCTCCTCACCTACCTTCAGGATACGACCGCTGTCGTCCTCTTCAAGTTCGCCGAATTCCTCGCCCAACTCTTTCCACTCGTCAGCGAGGTCAACCAGCGATCTATAGTCGAGTGGATGACATCGAGTGAGTTTCTCATACGTCCCTGCCTCCCTTTGACCTCCCCTGCCTCCGCCTCACTTCTCGACTTTTTGACCTCCCCCACGTCGCTTCCTCACGTTCTCCAACTCGCTTTCCTGGCCTTTCGAAACCGAGCTGATCTCCTCCTGCCCTTTTGAACAGTCTACTGCGCATGTAACCGAGCAAAGGACAACCAGGAGAATGGCGTCCCCGCCATCCTCGCTCGCTTCTTCCGCCTGGCGATCCGGGCACTCTCGATCGGCAACAGTATCCCGCCGACTAGACCTTCTTCGCCACGTCCCGAGGGAACGACAGACGTGACTGAAAATGGTGCACTACCTCCGGCGCCGGTGCCCGAGAACCCTTTCAACGGCTTGGGAGGAGCTCTGGTGAGTCCTCGAAGCTCGGCGCCTCTTCGACTGAAGCTGACCTTTTCCTTGCACCTCTACAGGAACAAGAGCTCTTCCCCGACCTACCAGATCTTTCAGGAGGTCTCATTGATACTCTGGACACAAGCTACTGGTGAGCTCTCCCACTCATTCACCTCGGCGGTTGCTGACCTTCGCTTACATTCACAGGGAATCCGTCTTCCCCGGCTACAACAGCGATAATTGGGCGTGGCTCGATCCTCAAAATGCGCTCCATTCGGACGGAGGTCTTGGGCTGGGCGAGCAGCAGGCGTCGACGATGAACGGGCACGCGAGCGGGTTGGCAGGGCCTTCGGCGCTCGGCGGGCAGCTATCATGATATCGGGAGCAGAGGTAGCACATGTTGTATTAGATATGCAAACGTTGTAGACCATGTCTTTGCAGGCTCGGAGCGAACAGAGAGACGTCTTCGCCTCTTCTTGCTCCTGCCCTTGCCCTCGAGCTCGGCGCCAAAGTTCCCTCTGATCATTACAGCTTGCCCTCGCCCTCCTTTGGTGCCTGCACCTCGGGTACCTTATCTCTCTTCTCCTTCTTCCATGTCTTGCCGAAATCAGCGGCGTGGTCCTTGAGCAGGTTGGCCTCGTACGGGTGCTCGGCGTCGGGGAAGATGAAGAGGCGTTCTAGCCGTTTTGCGCGGAGGCGGTTCTTGGGAAGCATGCCTGATACGGCTCGGCGAATGATCTATGGGATTTGCAGACGAGTCAGCGGGCGAGCAGGACGGGAGCGAAGGGAGAGAGGCCTGCGAAGGCTCTCGCCAGCGCCGACGAGCAATGGGGAGGGATAGCGGGGACGGGACGTACCTCCTCGGGCTTGTGCTGCATCATCGTGTTGTAAGGAATCTCCTTCAGTCCTCCCGGGAAGCCCGTGTGATGCCTATACAACTTCTGCTCCGCTTTGCGTCCCGAAACTGCTACCGAGCGAGCGTTGGTGACCACGACGTAATCTCCACAGTCGTCTGTAGGAAAGCAGAGTAGCACAAAAGTCAGCTTGAGCCGCCCATAAGCTACCTGTGATCCTACAAGAAGAGCGAAAGGCGACTGACTGGCTTGGTCGTAAATGGGCTTGTGCTTGCCCATCAAAGTGATGGCGATGCGGGTGGCCATCCTACCGAGCACCTGTTCTGAAGCATCTACTGACCGCCATGTCCGAGCGTAGGCGAGAGCCGTCTGTAGTGGAGCAGAGCGAGCTTGTCAATGAGATTTGCTCGCGAGTAGCGGCAAAGGGGAGCTGTAGGAACGTACGTTACCGACTGCGGTGTTGGGAGTGAGCCGTGCTGGCAGCGAACGAGCGAATTTCGTCATGTAGGCGGGCAGAGAGTTGAAGAAGGAGCGGAACCGAGACTCGGCAGCTTGGCTCTCGCCTCTCATCGCGCGTCGGGTGGTTCGGATCGACTCTGCATGTCTAGCATCTCCAGCTTAGACCGGTATGTCGCTGAGCTCTGTAACCTATCAGACGCCCCGTTGACCTTCTCCCTACTGCGCTACAGGCAGATTCAGCAACTCAAAGACTGGCGAGTCGCCTCTCCTCAGCTGCTGCCCCCGCTTGCCAGTCGCTCCCAGCTAACGTGTACTGTCTACCATCCTACAGCCAGCCAATCTCGGAGCAGCAGGTCAAGGAGCTATGCTTGAAGGCGCGCGAGGTAAGCCTACAGCACGCGACTCGAGCAGACGCGGTTGCTCATCGCTGCCTCTCTCAACAAACAATCTCCCTCAGATTCTCGTCGAGGAAGCAAACGTACAATGGATCGACTCACCCGTTACCGTGAGTAGGTTCTGTGGCCTCAAGCGGAGCCAGGAGAGCTGATCAAGATGCTGTCATGGCCCTTCAGATCTGCGGTGACATCCACGGCCAATTCTGGGATCTCCTCGAGCTCTTCAAGGTCGGCGGAATGTGCCCAGACACCAACTACCTCTTCCTCGGTGCGCTGCTCGCTCTTGACAGCCCCTCGAAGCGCCCGCTGATCATGCCGGCTCCGCCTTTCCCCCTTCTCACAGGCGACTACGTTGACCGTGGCTTCTACTCGGTCGAGACGTTCCTCCTCCTCCTCGCACTCAAGGTCCGCTATCCCGACCGCATCACCCTCATCCGCGGCAACCACGAATCGCGGCAAATAACCCAGGTCTACGGCTTCTACGACGAGTGCTTGCGCAAGTTTGGGAGCGCCAGCGTGTGGAGGTACTGCTGTGAGGTGTTCGACTACCTCAGTTTGGGAGCCGTTGTCGACGGCAAGGTCTTCTGCGTGCATGGAGGTCTCAGTCCGAACGTGACGAGCTTGGATCAGGTGAGCTCGGCGCCGAGAGGGCAATTTTGGCGAGGAAGCTCTTCTCTCCCTACGAGGCCCTCTGGATCTCGCTACGAGAGTGTGAACGCTGAGTTGACCTCGCCCTCTTCCGCAGATCCGTCTAATCGACCGGAAACAAGAAGTCCCTCACGACGGAGCAATGTGTGACCTGCTGTGGTCCGATCCTGATGGTGGGCCTCGGTGGCGATGATACAGCAAAGATAGAGGAAAAGCTGACCGCCTCTCGCTGCGCAGACATCGAGGGCTGGGGTCTCTCACCGCGAGGCGCAGGCTACCTCTTCGGCGCCGATATTGTCAAGACGTTTGCGCATGCCAATGGCCTCGATCAGATCGCACGAGCACATCAGCTGGTAGGTCGGGCCTTCTTGATCTGTTCAGCACCTCTGCTGACTCGCTCTCCCCTCTATAGGTCATGGAGGGCCACAAGCTCATGTTCGACGACCTGATCGTGACCGTCTGGAGTGCCCCAAATTACTGCTATCGGTGCGTACTTCTCTCAACATACCTTTCCCGTCACTGCCAGTCTCCTTGGAGCCTCGGCATGACCTCTCGGCGACGAGGAGCCTTCGCTGACCCTCTCTCCTTCCCATCCCCTCCTCCTGCCTCAGCTGTGGCAACGTCGCTTCAATACTCGAGCTCGACGAGAACTTGAATCCAACGTATCGGAGCTTCGACGCAGCAGCACAGGTGAGCTTTCCCTCTCCGCCTCTCTCTCCCTCCCCAACTCACCCTCTTACTCCCTCGCAGGACACACGAGGCATACCCGCCAAGTCCACTGCACTTATGTATTTCCTGTAGTCAGGAGCGTCCCCTCGTTCTCTCGTCGAAGAGGGGGCGACGTCGTTCAGTCATACGGAGAAACGGGTCGTCCCCTCCTGTCGTTTTTGTGCTTTGGTGATGGGTGTACGCTTGTAAAGAAGTGTACTTGTTGCGCAGGGAGCACTTCGGGACGGTCTGCGAAGCGAAGGAGCAAGACCGAACAGGGAGCGGGGACAACATCTGCTTTCTGACAACCGTTCTAATCAAGCCTAGCGAACCCAATAGTAGGCTGTCGCAGCAGCCGAAAGTCCCGCAAGTACCCAACACCAACGTCGACGTCCCTGCGAGCGAGAAAGAGAGCGAGGGTCAGCCTTCGCCGGCATGCCCGAGAGCGAGAGGGGAAACCTACAGCCTTGACCTTGTCGTGAATGTAAGACGCAACGGCGTTGGTATCATTGACGCGAGGGAAAGGTTGATCAGGGATGGGAACGTTGAGGAACTGCGAGAAGCGGGAGGCGAGTCAGCTTCGGCGCTGGCTTACGGGAGCGAGGAGACGAACCTTGCAGAGTGGCTCCCATCCCTCTTGCACCTGGAACATGAGTAGACGCTCGGAAGGAATGCTGTTGGGGTAAGATGGTCAGCTCAACTCTCGCAAACGGAGGAGAGAAAAAGGCGACTCACTTCTTCTTGGCCTCCTCAATGCGAGCCGCCATCATGTGCTCTCCGAACGATCCGTACTTGCTCAACCAGAGAGGTAGGATACCCCTCATCGACATCTGCCTCTGCCAGTAGCACTGCAGACGAAAGGGAAGTCAGCTCGGCGCACAGGAAACGAGAGGGGAGGGAACACTCGCCTCGGGGATCCAGTAGACCCAAAAAGCGTAGCTCGAGCCAAGGCTCGACGACATGGTGCAGTAAGACTTGAACCACTCGTTTGCTGGTCGGTGGGTAAGGACGACCTTTGCAGAGAGCTCAGATCAGCCTTCAGTCTCGCTGCTCGGCGACTTCAATGCGGCTCACCTTGGCCTCGGGGAACTGCTCCGCAAGCTCGATGAAGACGTCCGAGACGGGCGTATCCACTCCACTTCCAAACCCTTCGACCAAAGGGCGCAAATCGACATTCTTGTCGCCCTCGGCGATGCGACGGCAGGCCAACATCCATTGCTTGCTGAGCTCGGCGGAGTTCCAGCATTCGAACATGTGCGTGGTAGGACCAAAGCCGAGGATCTGAAGAGCTTCGCGGAGGGATGCGGTTCCTGTTGGTTGATTTCGAGTGGAGGAGGAGGAGTTAGCGAGCTCGGAGGAAGGGAGACGCGAAAGGAGGAGGCTCACCAGTACGAGGGAGACCCGCGCCGATAACTTGGAACTTGGGCGAGGTACTCATGATGTCGAGATGCTGAGGGTTTGGAACGGAGGGAAAGAGAGACGAGACGAAACGCGAAAGAGCAAGGGGAAACAGCACAAAGGGAAGCGGAACAAAAGCCGAGCGGCGGCGAGACTGTCGCGGGGGAAAGAAGGCGTGATCGTGTATAGATATTGCTCGTTGTGAATGTACATCAGCGTCCGTGCTGCTACAGCCTTCCTACTTATCGGCCATCAGGGTCGTCCGAGTTTGGTTCAGAAGAGGCCGTACTCTCCGACGAGCAGCGCCAGGCTGACTGATGCGCCGAGGAAGCCGAGGTTGAGTAGGGAAGATACCGAATGTGCGATGGCAAAGCTCTTATTGAGCGCGGCCATTTGGGACGAAGGCTGCGAGGTGGGGAAGAGGAAGGTCAGCTCGAGACGCACTCGCGCGAAAGATGAAAGCTGTAGGAAGCTCACAGGAGCATCAGGAGCATCGTAGGTGGTTCCCTCCAAACGCTCGAGACGGTGTCGGCGCTTCATAATCTCTGTAGAGCGGTACAAGAAGAGCGATGGTCAGCTTCCAGTGCGAAGAGCCCCACTCTCGCCGCCCGAGATCGACTTACTGGTGGTCCAAGGTCCAACGAGGGTGAGGTTGAGCAGTCCAGCGAGTCCCATACCGCTCAAGAGCCAGGCGTTGAGGTCGGAGCGGAGCAGCTTGTGGGCTCGGCTGTAGAGGATGAGGAGCAGCGCGCTGCCTCCCGTCTGGAGGGCGAAGAAGGGAGGGAACAACTTCGATTGTAGGTTGCCAAACTGCTGACGAGGCAAGTTCTTGTAGGCGATCTGATGGTAGGGAAGGTCTGCTTCAGCGTGGGAGCCGTGTAGAGACGAGCAGACGAGAGACTCACGGGTCCATTCAAGAATGAGTGCCAGATTGTGGTGCCGGCGACAGTGCCGAGGCTGTAAGGTGTCAAGTCAGTTATGTAAGCTCTACGTGCCGCTGCAGCACTCACACGAGGTTGTAGATTCCGCGTCTGGAGAGAGCAGCTTGAGCGAGCGATTGCGTAGACGTCACTGTAGGCGAGCAGGGAGAGTCAGATCTTGTAGCGCACTACAAGTAGCTTCAGTCTGTTTGTAGCTGCTCACTTGGGCTGCAAGTAAAGCGAGACGAGAGATGCGGACGGAGGCAGAAGAGCGAACCTTATGAGGCGCCAAGTCCATCACGAGAAGTCAACTCACTCTCGTTTTTGACCCACGCTTTCCACCTCGTTTTAGACACTTCAGCAGCGGCACTTTACTCATACATAGAGCGCTCTCTCAAGCTGCAATAGACTACTCTTGAACCACTTCGTCGCCTTACAACTTCCCCTCTCTCTTGAACCCCCCCCACAACGCACAACACCCCCCGCCAGCAGTCGAAGGGCTCCATTGAGCCAGCTTTCCTCACATCCTCCCTGCACACGACCTTCTCCACCACCTCTTCCCGACATCCACGCCTTCGCCGACGGGGAAACGAGCAAGTCCAAGTTCGGGCCG
>MWVB01000150.1:5717-29652 GCA_003054985.1 Leucosporidium scottii
GACGAAGGAACGAGCCGCGTGGGGGGGCGGGGGGACAGGTGGAGGCGTGAGTGTGGGAGAAGAGAAGGAAGGGGAGAGGGGTTTGAAAGGGGGGTTGAAAGGACGATTTTGTGCTACGTCGACGGAGTGGAGCGGTAGAGAGACAGAGAGGGAGAGAGTTGCGGCGAAAGGGAGGTCAGAGGCTGCAAAATCCCGAGCAGCGAGCGGACCGGCTGCTCCCTCTCGAATCTCTCCACGAGAAGGCTAAGAAAGAAACGAGCCCGAAGGATACAGCACATCATCTTCAGACATCTACAAAAGCTATCGAACCGCTGCGACCCCCTTCTTTGCTGCTCTCGAGGCGAATCCAGAGCGAACTGGGAGTGAGGAGATCAGCGAATGAGGATCGCCGAGCGCCGAGCTTTGTCGCATAGTTTTCTGGTGCACGGGAACTGAAGCGTCGAGAGGAAACATTCTCTCAATCTACCAATGCAAGCGTTTCCCTGCCAGTAGCGGCGCTCCGCAGAGGCGACGGAAGGTTGCTAGTCTCGAGCTCGGCGTTCGCAAGGCTCAGGTGCTCCGAGTCGCTGCTCGCTCTCTATGCCGCTTCTTGGTATACAATAGCTCTTCCTCCATATATATTTACCCCTAATCTCCCTTCCTCTTCTTCCCCTTCTTCCCCTTCCTGCCCTTCTTCCCCTCCTTCCCCTTCCTCGGCGGCGCCCGCTCCTCAGCATCCAGCACCTGCGCCAACGCGACCCTGATCCCCATCTGCACTCCCATCTCCTCCAACGCGCTCATCACCTCCCTAGGACACTTCCTCCACCACTCCAATAACACCTCACCGACGAAACCATGTTTGACGAGCTGCCAAACGACCGAATGCGAATGCGAGTTGGAGGGACTGTCCGAGGCGTAGGGGGTGATGAGGAGCTTGTAGGCGGTGGTTCGACCCGAGAGGCGTTTCAAGAAACGGCGGAGAGATTTGCGGCGAGATTTGAGGGTGTGGGAAGGGGATGCGAGGGTGGGAGGCGGTGTCGGCGAGGGAGAGGGAGAGGGAGAGGGAAGGCCGAGCTCGGGGGAAGAGGGTCGTTCGTCGTCTGATTCGATGGCTGATTGGTCGTCGGAGGACATGTCGACGTCGATTTGGATCCGCTCTGCCTTGGTCTTGGCCTCCCTGCCGCTGCTCATGTCGTCCTCGAGCGCTGGAGAGGGAGAGGGCGAGCGCGAGAAAGATTCGACGATCCCTAGTCGACGGTTCTGAAGGGAAAGAGATTGTCAGCGAAGCCGGAAGACGTGTTGCAAAGTCCGATGCTCCTCCTCACGTTCTTGGCAGGTGAGTCGTCCTCTTCCTCGCTTGACTCCTGCGTCAAGTCATCGCCGAGCTGCGAAACCGAACGCTCAGTGTTCATTCTGGTAGACAGCGGAGCCCAGGCTTATATCCGAAGCACTGAGCTCATTCTTGGCGGCGCCGCCGGAGCGTACTCTACTGGCAGCAAGAAGCAAAGGGCCCTGCCGTTTGGAAACTAAAAGGTCAGCGAGCGCAAACGCAAGTTTCAGACAAGACAATACAAAGAAATCCATGTTGGTACGTAGCTCGCTACAAATAGGTTGGTATACCACCTTGCAAGTGTGCATGGGCGAGACGAACGTGCATTGCCATCGCAGCTGTCGAGGGCCGCCTTGGGCTGCTTGCCAGATCGCGAGGAGCCTTATGCCAAATGCACAGGGCTCAGTGCCATCACAGTTGAAGGAGAGTCCACGACTCGAATGGCGAGTCTTGAGGTAGCGTCCAGTTCGGCGCGCGTGCGAGCGCAGTCGGCCCTCGAGGTGGTTCAGCTCGGCGCCGGTAAAAAGTCGTTGACCAGCGTGCAAGCTGAACGAAGACTCTGTCGGCTTGAGCAAGAAATCATCAGCAACAATTTTAAGACCGATCCATGGCCAGCTGCAATACCTGTAAAGCCGTAGAGAGGCGATTCGAATGGTCGGAGCTGTGCTCGGAGGCTCTTTGGCCGGCCCCGGGGCCAGCTCGCACTCGACATGCCCCCGATGGATTCTTTGGATCCTCCAGGAGAAGATATACCATTACGGCAGAGCAAACTTCCCCTTTCCCAGCACGACAGCGGACGTAGGCGTAGTCTCGCATCGGGTTGCGAGGCGCCGCCACACGATTGAAGGACATGCTGCCTCCTATGCCGAGCTGCAGGGCGGCCAGGCGCGTGCATAGAACGATGTCGTCTCTGGACGGCCATTGCGATCCAAGGCTGGGCCATGGCATGGCGAGCGAGGAGGGAAGACGTGACAATGAGGGGTTCGGTGATGAGAAGGGAGCGGCGAAAGAGGGAGCAGAGGGCTGCAAAGAGCAAAACGGTGCGTCAGCTCGGCTTGAGAGGGTCGATTGATCCGAGTGCAACTCACCAGCCGTCGCCAGCAAAACTTCAAGGAGCAGCAGCGACGTCCGTGAGAGCTCGGCGAAGAGGGGCGGCCGGCGTAGAATGAGATGCAGGTATTGATAGCGTGTTGGACGCGATGCACGCGCTGTTGAGCTGTACGAGAAGTCCTGGAGCGATTTGGTCGAGTGAGTGCGGGAAGGAGAGGAGCGAGCGCTGAAGACGGACGTCGCTGCGAACCGGTCGAAAGGGGCTCTTCGACTCGAGCTGAGCTGTAACGGAGCAGTGGGGGCATCATAAAGTTGCTACATAGCTCTATAGCGCTCTGCTCAGCCTAAGAGGAGCTGTAACCTTGCAGCTCCCAGAGAGGGCAGGAGACAAAAACGCGCTCAGCTTGTTGATCTCTTACGCACCCCTCGTCTGCGCCGAATCGACTACAGGATGCCGCGCAATCTTTCTTTCGAAGCAGGACCCGCTTCGCCTGCTCGCCGTCAACGCCAGGGCTCCCCGCCTGCTCTGCAGCAGAAGGCCAAACGCGCAAAGACGGCGCACTTCGATTCCGACGACGAGGCAGAGGCCAAAGCCAAGGCGTCGAGCTCGGCAGTCAAAGGGGTAAATGGCAAGATCACGGGCAAGATCTCGCCCGCTCTCAAGCTGGCTAGGAAGCAGGAGGCCGACAGGCTGCTCGAGGGAAGGAAGCGTCTGCCCGTCTACGAAGGTGAGTTACAGAGCGGAAGCGAGGAAGCTGCAGAGCTGCACCATGCCCTCAGCTGGTCTTTTGAGCTACTGAGCAGTAACGGAACCCCTCGCTGATCACTCTTCGCCGAGCAGTCCGCGCCGAAATCACCAAGATGGTAGCCGACAACGACACAGTCATCATCATCGCGGACACTGGATCCGGAAAGACTACTCGTGAGTCTGCTCTCAGCTACACGCCACCGCTTTTCGAACCTCGGCGACGCTCGAGCCACGCCCAACACGACCTGCTTCATCTGCTCGCGAGTTCCGAGGGGCCAGACTGACCTCGCCTTTCCACCACAGAAATCCCACAAGCTCTCATGCGCTCCTCTACCCCCTGCGAGGCTCCTCGCGTCGTCGTGACTCAGCCCCGTCGTGTCGCCGCCCTCTCCCTTGCCGCTCGCGTCGCCGCCGAGGTCGGCTGCGGTGTGGGAGGACTCGTCGGATACACCATCCGCTTTGACGACAAGAGTTCCAAGGGCACCCGCCTCAAGTTCGCCACCGATGGAGCCCTCCTCGCCGAGATGCTCGCCGACCGAGATCTCGAGAAGTACGACATCGTCGTGCTCGATGAGGCGCACGAGAGGAGCTTGAGGACCGACATGCTTATGGGATTCCTCAAGGATATTCAGAAAAGGCGGAGGGACAAGTTTGAGCTGTGGGAGAAGGAGGTCAAGGGCAAGGGAAAGGAGAAGGGATCGGATGCGAGGGATCCTTCCCCGCTCAAGATCGTCGTGATGAGTGCCACCATCGACGCCAAGCGCTTCAGCGATTTCTTTAATGCGTATGTCCCCTCCTCGGACGACGGTCTACGCTCGGCTGACCTCCGTCCTCTGCAGAGCTCCCGTCGTCTACGTCAAGGGTCGCCAGTTCGAGGTCGAGGTTCTCTACGCTGAGGAGGCGCAAGCAGACTACCAGGAGGCCGCTCTCAAGACCATCTTCCAGATCCACATGAAGCGACCACCAGGCGATGTCCTTGTCTTCCTTCCTGGTGAGCTCGGCGCTGCTCGTGCTCCTCGCCGAATGAGACTAACTCTTCTCCTCGATTACAGGTCAGGACGACATCGAATCTTTGACTGCTTCCATCACAACATACATGAAGGACCTCGGGACCACCTACCCGACGAGGGATAGCGTGAGTCGCCGCTCGCACGCCCTGTCTCTGCCCTCACGTTGACCTCGATTTTTACCTTAGATCCTCATCTGCCCGCTTTACGCCAAGCTCGCTCCCAGTGAGCAAGCCAAGGCCTTTGCTCCCGCACCACCCAAGACTCGCAAGATCATCCTCGCCACCAACGTCGCCGAAACCTCGGTCACCATCCCCGGCATCAAGTACGTTGTCGACACGGGAATGGCCAAGGAGAAGCAGTACCACGCTTCTGTTGGTGAGTAGGGAAGCGACTTGAGCTGTGGAGCCGTAGCTTACTCGTCGACTTTGCAGGCATCGACTCCCTCGTCACCGAGAGCATCTCTCAGTCTTCGGCGATGCAGCGTACGGGACGTGCTGGTCGTGAGGTAGGTCACTGACCACCTACAGCTATAGATTTTCCGCTGACCTTCCTCTCACGCAGGCTGCCGGTATCTGCTTCCGCCTCTACACCGAGAAGGACTTCCTCGGCCTCGAGAAGACGACCAAACCCGAGATCCAGCGCGTCAGTCTCACCTTCGCCATTCTTCACCTCCTCGCTGCTGGTCAAGAGGATGTCTGGAAGTTCGAGTTCATGGATCGGCCATCAAAGGACTCGAGTGAGCTCCCTCGTTCCCTCTCTCATCTCTCGGCGCTGGGGCTTACCCGTCCGCTCTTGCAGTCACGGCCGCCCTTCTCACCCTCCACGGTCTTACCGCCATCGACGCCAAAGGCCGCATTACCGCCTTCGGTCGCCAGATGGCCTCCCTTCCTCTCGAGCCCGTCTTCGCACGAGTCCTCCTCGCCTCCTTCAACGAGGGCTGCCCATCCGACGTCATCGACCTACTCTCCCTCCTCGGTTCGCGCGACAACCTCCTTGTCAACACCGTCTCCACTCGCGACGCCGCCAACCTCGCTCGCAAAAAGTTCGTGCACCGGACCGGCGACCACTTGATGCTCCTCAACATCCTCAAGGCGTTCGAGGACGTCGAGAAGGACGAGAGGAAGACGTGGTGCAAGGACAATTTTGTCAACCTCAAGGCCATGAATCAGGTCTTGCAGGCGAGGGTGCAATTGAGGGAAAGGTGCGAGAGGCTCAACTTGAGATGGGAGGTCAGCGCGGGGGATGATGCCGAGCCGGTGTTGAACTCGTTGGTGGCGGGTCTGTTTTCCAACACGGCGCTGCTGCAGCCCGACGGTAGCTACCGTCATACGACCTCGAGGAGGGTGAGTCTTGTGCTCTCGCTTCCTCTCTTCTCGGCCGAGCTGACCTCTTCCTTCTCCCTACAGCTCATCAACGTCCACCCGGGATCTACTATGCACAACAAGAAGGTCCCGGCTATCCTCTACGATGAGCTGGTCAGTCTCTTCCCTCTTCCTCGTTTCTCTCTCATCCGCTCGGCGCTAATGCTTTTCCCTTCCCTTCGCACAGGTCCTCACCACCAAGACTTACGCTCGAGGCGTCTCCTCCATCACGCCCAACTCGATTCGGACCAAGGCGCCTGCCGTCTTTGGTGGTGAGTACTGGCGCTGATGATTTCAGACCGAGGGGCTGACTTTTCCTCTTGCCTCACTGCAGGTAGCAAGTGAGGCGATGGTGCAGGCTCTTGAGCAGTCTGATGTCTTGCATGCTCGATGTTCTGCAACACGCCTTCTGACTCAGAACAAATCGGCGAGAGCCGTTCGATGTTACCTCGGCGTTGAGAGGGAAAGAGGGAGGGTCGAGCTTGCGCCAGCTGAGTGAGAGGCCACATCTGAGAAGGGGGTCGTGGTGTGGCTCAAGAGGGGTGCAGATGCCAGCTTTCCAACCTTTCTCTCCCGCTCTTCGGCCGGGGCGCGACGAAGGTGGAGCCGCTGGGCTCTCTCTCTCCCCCCACATCCTCCTCGTCTGTTTGCCTTCTCGACTACGCACGACCAAGATGGAGAGGAAGCTTATCAGAGGAGTGTGGGTCGAGCACGTGAGTCACTGTAGCACGCGCATCAGCCACAGGGTCGCAGAGCGCGAGCTGATCGCTCGCACTTCAGACGGTTTCTCACATGATCCCGGCGATTGGGGAGCTCGGTCAAGAGTGTTGGAAGCTGCATCGCATAGTACGTTGAACAGCTGCTTCTGCAGCCGGGCTCTCCCCTTGATCGCTGTGCGGGCGGTCTTCAGATTCGCTCTTCACTGACTCTGTCGCGCTCAGAGGGCGTCACGAGCCAAACTAAGCCGACAAAGCACGAAATTTGACGCTATAAGCCACTTCCTAGAGGCAAGGGACCACGAGCGCACCGAGCCCGCAAAGCGAGATGAACAGCCGCCTCGTCCGAGTACGGTTCGCGCCTGCTGCTGGGAAGCAATGGACGTTCTCCAAGGTCGAGCTTCATCCTTGAAGCTGACTGGGTGCGAGAACTGCGCGGGTATGAGGGAGGTCGAGCAGGTTCTCCGGGAGGAAGAGAGGAGAGAGAGCGCGGCGGCCGAGCACCCTTGGGTGACTTTGAAGCCTTGGAGGTTGGAAGAGGTGCAGAGGGAAGTGTTGACGAGGGGAAGAGAAGGTCAGCTCCGATCTGTGGGAAGGTCCACCGCGGGAGGGAAGCGAGCTGATTCTGCTCCACCATCGTCGCTGACAGACTCATCGCCGAACTTTGCTCGCTTTGTCGCCTACCCGTCTCGCTTTGGCAAAACGAGCTTCTGATCGGCGCAAGAGGTCGGTCTAGGCTTGAAACCTGGCTCTACACTCGCCTTGGGAGCCGAAACGAGCTCCCTCGCTGATTCCACTGCCTCTTTCGCAGCCGCCGTACTCGCCTCCGTTTCCTCGGAGATGTTGTCACCCCCACAAGATCTCGTTGGCAAACACTCCGTTACTCATAGCTCCCCATCCTCACCCCCCCTTCCACCATAGCCCCCCGTTTGACCCTCTGCAACGCGCTTACGAAATCTCGGCGTTCGAGGCGGAAGGAAGCCTTTGCGAAGGCCAAGCAAGGATGAGTGAGTCAGTCTCTCGGCGGCAAGGGCACGTATGAGTACTAAGGATCCGACCTCGAGTTCTCGAAGGCCAATTGCGAGCTACAGAGCAGGATGACCTCGGCGCTCGGCGGAAGGTGGCAGTGGGATCGGAATGGCTTGGACGCTGTGAGGGCCCTGCAATGAGACCCTACATATCTTCATTCCCGCCCATAAGGCTTGCTTCACTTCTGCTCGTCACCCCTTTTCGCTCTCGACTTGGTCGCCACTCTCGCTTTCGCGCTCCCTTGCTTCCTCCCTCGTCGTCTCGCTTCTTTATCTCGACCGCTCGCTCAGCTACCAAAGGATCGAAGCTCTTACACCTCCGCTGACTGCTACCGCTCGCCCTCTCGCCGCCCGCCGAGGACAACAGAAGCTCGAAACGGGAACGCTGCCACTGTGACGAGAAGCTGGAATCTGCTGCTGCTGCCGGGTGTCGTCGCTCGCTGGTCCAGGTGTGCACTCTCTTTCGATATAATGAAGGGTAGATACTGCTGTGGTGCAGGCGCGTGGCAGAGCGGAAGCCAAGTTGAAGGCGAGAGGGGAGCGCTGTCGACGCTGGAAGCCAGCTGAAGAGCTACAGAGCAGCCCAGTACCGCCCTTGTCGCCCTTGTCGAGTCGAACACTAATCTTGCCTTCTCTGCCCACAGAGCCGAAGGTTCCTTCCCCTGCCTACGCCCCTTTTCCGGCGCTCTCTCCCTCCCTCGTCGCTCCCCACGTCTTCGCAGAGCCCGCCGGAACGTTCGCTCGGTGTACAAGGATACGACGACTAGCTTTGAAAGGAAAGATGTGTACACTGAGGAACACGTGCGATGGGGAAGCTTGCTTTCTGTGCCTAAGCAGGCAAGCGAGAGAGAGAGAAAGCGAGCGCGAAACGGACTCGCAGCCATCTCCCGCTCTCCTTCGCTCTTCATCGCAAGCCAATAGCGTGAAGCCCCTCTTACATCTATTCATGACAACAAGTGACCCAACCTCGCCCATCCCACATCACCCTCCCCAATCGCTCTCAAGCCCCCACCCTCCTCCCCCCATTCACTGGCCCTTCCCATTCTCCTCCCTCAAAGCCCTCCTCACCACCTTCCTCAACCTCTTCTCCTCCCTCTCTGCTTCTTTCGCCGCCTTCCTAGCAGCTTTATACGCCGCTTCATCCTGCGCGAGATCTTCCTCCGGGGAGAGATGCTCGGCTGCGGTGGTGGAGGTGGAGCGAGAGGATTTGGAGCGAGAGGATTTCGACTTCTTGGTGCTCGTGGTGGTGTTTGGGAGGGAGGTGGAAGAAGATCGAGAACGGGAACGTTTCTTGGAGGATGATGGCGGTGGTGGTGGTGGTGTGGAAGTGGAGGGAACGCCGAGCGCCGAATCCTGATCCTCCTCCTCCTCCTCGGCCGCCGTCTCGACCGGCGTAGCAGCTCCCGAAGTAGCAGCAGAAGCCGTAGCAGCCCTCATTTCCCTCCTCTTCTGTCGAATCGCCTTCCTAATCCTCTTCCCCTCCAAAGCAGCTTCGGACTTGTTGCTCTTCCTCTTCCTCTTCTCGCCTGCTCCCTCCTCCTCCTCCTTCTCCTGAGCAGCCGCCTCAGCAGCTTCCCGTTTAATAGCTTCCTCCGCCGTCCCTCCCACCACCTTGCCCCTCAAGAAACCCGCGTACAATTGTCGACGGGCTTGCTCGATTTTAGCAGCGGCGAAGGCGTCCAGATTGATGCCAGACCCGGAAGAGGTGGATGGTGTATATTCGTCGGCTTTGGGTCGTGGTGGTAGAGGAGAGATGATGCCCGTGGTGGTACGGTGGTGAGGATCGTTGGGCTGCTCGGGTCGGTCGGCGAAAAGTAGAGAGCGCGAAAGGTCAACAAAGCGAGTTCCTGCAGCTCTGTAGTTCGATACCAGTAGAACTCACCCTGTCTGTAGTAGTACTACTAGTAGCTCCTACTTTTCCCGCAACGTTTTTAAAGACCATTTCCCACCAAGGGAAGGCTACATCGCGATCCTTTCCCAAGCCAGAGAGGGACGTCTTCTTGGCCACGGTAACGGGTTTGGCTCTGCTCCCTTCGTGGAGGCCTGTACCTTCTCCCTTCCAACCGAGTCCTTTGAGGTAATCGCCCGGGTTGAATTTTGACATGGTGACGGGACGAGGAGGAGGTTGAAGAGGAAAGGAGAGCAGCGAAACGCGGGTTGGACTTGACCGGATCTCGAAGAGAAATGGCCCGACCGCACGCTTCTTCGGTGGATGCTGAGCCTGCTTGGGGAAATCCTACAGACCAATCAGAACAGCCGGAGGAACCAGAACTTACAGCGCAGGATGTATTAGACAAGGAAGCTCTCGTCAAGTGAGCTCTCCCTCGCATCTCGTCGGTCTCGCTCTGAGCTGGCTGACCGACTGATGAGCTACAGAGACATCATTACTAAACAAGATGGTCTACGAGGTAACCCTCTTTCACCCTCCTACAGCCCCCTTCCCGACTGCAGCAGCGCCAGCAGCACCGTCAACGAACCGAGCGCTCATCGTCTCTCTGCACTTTGACAGCCCTACTACAACGCGTAACAGACGTGCAAGCAGAAGGAGCCAAACTCAAATCCGACAACTCGACTCTGCAGACTTGTGAGCCTCTCGCTTTGGCCAGCTGAGGGGGGGCCAACTCTCCCTCTGCTGCAGCTCGCTTATCACCTGTTGCCTCGCACAGACATCGACAACTTGACGAGGAACAAGTACGTCTGCTTTGTGCTCTCACACTGCTGTACGCTAGAGAGGGAGACACGAGCTGACCCTCCCCCTCTTTCGCCGAACAGCGCTGCTATGGCTGCTCCTCGTTAATCTCGGTCGCTCAAATGCTGGGAGGATAATCCATGTACAGGGGGTGTCTGTGAAATGTTGTACGAGTTGTCGAGGCAAGGAGAGCGTTAGAAGAGTAAGCCGAACGCCGAGAGAGGGGTTTCAGTGTATGCGAGTTGAACAGCAGCAAAGAGAGCTGCTCTGTGTATCTCTTGAACTTGCAGCGCGAATTGAGCGAGGCGAATCTACAAACCCCCCCTCTTTGCCCTTGAGAATCTCGCTCTCGACGCGCTCGGGCTTCTCTCGTTCCTACAAACTTGTCTCTTGTCTCGTCTCTCCATTTGGCCCTCGATCTCAGCCATAGGCGCGGTACCAGGGTACAGAACTCTACTTTAAGCTGTAGGACATTAGCTCCCAGGCGGTAGGAGAAGAGCGCCACTCGACCCTTCTCGCGTCTACTCGTCGTCTCGCCTCTTGGACCTCGACCTCGTTTCGCCTCTCTCTTCGCCCGTACCGCCCTAGGCCAACAGCAGCAGCAGCCTTCAATCATTCAAACAGGACTCGCGCTTCCCTCAGTTCAGCCAACGATGAACTACAACACCACTTCAACGCCACTAGTCGTCCCCGCTCTCTCCCTCCCCCTCTCGTCTTACCCCTTCTACGCCCTGCACCGTCCTTCCATCCTCCCCTCCTTCCCCGATCGCTACCTATCAGTAGTAGCCCCCTTTGCCATCTACTGGCTCTTCTCCCTCTTCTTCCACCTCTTGGACTCATTACACTCGCCTTCCCTCGAACGGTACAAACTCCATGAACCGGACGAGGTGGTTAGCAAGAATCGAGTAACGGTCAAAGAGGTCATCAAAGCTGTGTTGCTGCAACAGGCTTTGCAGACCGTGTTGGGATTGTTGTGGTTGGAGGAGGACGATCCCTTGAAGGGCCCGTTTCGCAATCATCGAGCGGATTTGGAGAGGTATGGCAAGGTGTTGGGGAGGGTGGTCATCGGAGTATTGGGGGACAAGGTGGGAGGTAATTTGTGGAGGAAACAGGGAGCGGAATGGACGAGCTGGGTCTATTGGTGGGGGGTTCCCATCGGGCAGTACTTGTTCGCCGCGTGAGTCTCAGCTCTCCTACACCATTCATTCATACTCTACACTCTCCTTCTCCCCGCTGCCTCATCGCTTCCCTTTCCTCGCTAACCTCTCTCTTTCGCCCACCTCATCGCCGAACTCCACCCACCCCACAGCTTCGTCCTCGACGGCTGGCAATACTTCTGGCACCGCTACTTCCACACCAACCGTTTCCTCTACCGTCACATCCACTCGATCCACCACCGCCTCTACGTTCCCTACGCCTTTGGAGCCCTCTACAACCACCCGCTCGAAGGGTTCGTCCTCGACACCCTCGGCGCGGCTCTGGCGCAGAGTTGCGCGCTCATGACTACGAGACAGGCAATCCTCTTCTTTGCGGTCTCGACGGCAAAGACTGTGGACGATCATTGCGGGTACAAGTTCCCGTGGGATCCGTTTCAGGTCTTGTTCGCCAATGATTGCGATTATCATGATATCCATCGTGCGTTTTGGTGGTTCTCGCTCTTGTACTCGACTCACGCTGACTCTTCGAAAAATTCCTACAACAGACCAAATCGCCGGACTCAAGTACAACTTTTCTCGTTCGTCCTTTCGCTCCTCTCCCTCTGCCTCTCCGTCCTCGGCGCTGACCCTCTCGCTCCCCCTCATCGCAGAACCCTACTTCCTCCACTTCGAGTGCGTCCCTTCTCTATCTCTCCTCCTCCCCTTTCCTCCCCCCGCTGACCACTCCCCTCTTCACTCATCAATCAAACAGCTGGCTCCTCGGCACTCGACTCACGCGCTCCGAATTCGAAGCCAAAAAGAACAAGCGGTTCGCCTCTCAATCCTCCCCATCCTCCTCTTCCTCTACACCATCCACACCACCCAACGAGGCCGAAGCACCCACCAACGAGGTCAATGGCCCCAACGAATTGGCCCAGCCGCCGACGAGTAGGAGGAGGGGGGTCGCCATGAAGGAGGAGTAGGGTGGGTGGGTGGATGGTAGAGGGAGGGAGAGAGGGAGTTTCATTCGTTTCTTGCATGGTTTTGTCTCGAGATACCCCTACACACACACACACACACACATTCGCTGAATTTACATTCGCTAATAGCTCGTCAACGACTCTCGACTCTCGCTTCGCTCGGCGAAGAAGGCTGTAATCGTCTCGAGAGATTCAGGTTGGATTCATCCTGTTGTGCACCACCAACGTTGGAGCTGACTTAGGCCTGCTTCGTCGTTCCGGAGGTTGATTGTCGACCTGGGACAGCTCGGCGTCGGTGTCGACAGCTTTTGGGCTTCGCAGGGGCTGCACTGGGAGGCTCTTCTGCTGCGTGCTGAAGCTTGGTGAGTCGATACTGGTCCTTTGCTGTATTTAAATTGGCCGATTCCCCTTTCTGTAAGTAGACTACTTTGGCGAGGAAACTCTGCTGCAGGAGGAGTGCGAAGGGTACAACTCGGGTTCGGCTCGTTTCTCGGCTCGATAATTTCGCTAGTGTAGAGAGCACGCTGCACCTTGGCAACAGCATGACAATGTGAGCGGGTTCGTGACGAGAGCTGGGAGCTAGCGATCGACCCCCGCTTTGGTCGTGAGATGTGGTCATAGCGCTCGCTCGCGGGCGGCCTCTTGAGAGTCTCCTCCGCAGAAACCCTCGGGCAACTCTTCAACTCCTTCCCACAACCCTCGTCTCCAATCTCAAGTAGACGATTACACACCACCCCTACAACAATCACTACAATGTCCCTCGGCGCCCACGAGAACATTTCCCAACTCCCCCTCCTCAGCGAGGAGACGGTCGAGTCGGCTCACCTCCAACTCACTGCCCTCGCCAACGCCGTGGCAGCAGCACAGAGCGGCAAGATGCCCTCGTCAGAGCAAATCGCTAGCATGATGCAGAAAGTGCTCAAGTCCAACCTCCTGCAACCGGGATTGGGAGGCCGCGTAGCTGGCAAGATCGGCGGAGGTGAGTCGCCCGTCGCTTTCGCTCGCTTACGGTTTTGATGCAGCAGGGGAATGTTGCTGATGATGCTCTGTATATAGGCAAGCTTAGCCCCAAGGGAGAGGAAGTCGTCGCTAGCAGTCGTGGCGTTTTGGAGGCGCTCACGAGGCTTGGATTGGAGAAGAATAACGATGACAAGGTGGGTTCTTTGTTGCTTGGTATCCAAGTGAGGAGAGTTGCTGACGAGGGGTGTCCTACCCTTTCCCGCTCTTCCCTCCCACCCCACCAATGACCTACACACACCAGATCCAACGCTTCATCTGGTCCGCTTCGCACGCCGACGTTGACGCCAATGTCGACATCGACGCTGGTGAGTCCTCGCTCCATTCTTCCCTTACATCACCACCGCTCACTCTCTCCACCACCAGCCACGCCCGACATCCCCCTCCCCACGGCCGAAGAGCTCGGCGAAGCCAACGACGCCATCAAGCAACTCGGTTCCCTCCTCCTCACCTCCAACAACCTCCGCGACATCGTCTCGGACTTTGTCAACCTCGGTCGCGACCTCTTTGCCGATGCCGCTGAGCAGGTGGCCAACGCCTCGATTCAGACGACTAAGGCTTCCAAGAGGGCTGCTAAGAAGGCGAGGGGGAGTGAGGCTGAGAGGAAGAAGAGTGGGGTCGAGCAGATTAAGGGTGTTGGCATTACGCCTGCGGATGTGAGGGATGCTAAGAAGAGTGTCGTTAGGGGATTGGAGGACAAGAAGGATGAGGCTGTCGACGCTGCTGCCAACAAGGCTCTCGAGGTGAGTTTTGGCGGGCGAGGCATACGAGACCAAGAGAGAGCTGATCGTTCTTCATCAACCGCAGCTCAAGGAGTGGGCCGAGGAGTCGCTCCCTACCGACGCTCAGGATGCCTTCATCGAGCGCTTCAAGTCGGTGAGTTCATTTCGGCGCTCCTTCTTCCAATCCTCTCGCTCTCGCACTGACTTCCTTCCTTCTTACCACAGATCATCAACGAGGTTCAGTCTTCGCCCGAGTACCAGAACTCGCTCAACACCCTCCTCGGCCTCGTCCGCAAGTACGCCGACGCGGCCGGCGACGAGATCAAGAAGGTGGCCAAGTCGGTCGAAGCCGACGGCGAGATCGAGACCAATGCCGCTGCCGACAACGCCCTCACCCTCCTCCGTCAGATTGTCGAGTCCTTCACTGGTCCTCTCGATGGCATCTTCTCCTCGGCCGACAAGGTCGTCACTCACCTCAAGAAGGACGAGCGCCTCAAGAAGCTCGTCAACGAGATCAACTCGCTCGCCGACCGTGCCATCAATGATACTGGTTACGCCACGTCGAGCAAGGCGCAGAGGAAGGTCGAGCAGCTCTACAACGACGCTCAGGACATTGCCAAGAAGAACGCCGAGTGGAAGAGGGACGCCGATGCCCTCGTGGATGAGGTCAACAAGGCTCTTGATAACGCTGCCAACGACAAGGCTCTCCTGCAGCTTGGAGATGCGGTCGATCGCTTCGAGTTTGCGACCAAGCAGTTCTTCAAGACGAGCTTCTCCCTCGTCGACACCAGCGCTTGGAGCGATATCTCCCAGGTCATCATCCCTCGTCTTCTCGGTGCTCTTCACACTATCCCTCTCCCTCGCGTCGAGTTCACCGTGAGTTCTGCTTCCCCCTCACCTCTCCATCGCCGAGCCGAGAGCTGACGTGCCTCCCTCTCTCCCACAGTCCGCCGACGTCGACCTCATCATCGACAACGTCCGTTTCACCTCCGACTCGTTCATCCCCGACGGCATGTTCTTCAAGAACCACAACGAGGGCTCGGTCAAGAAGGGCTACGCCGCCTACGCTTCCGAGTTCACCACCTCGACCACCATCAGCTTCTCGGGCCTCAGGCTGCAGGCCAAGGACATCTCGTACTACATCAAGAAGAAGACGGGATGGATCGGACTCGAGGACTACGGCTTGTTGGACATTGACATTGGAGGCAGCTCGGGCGATGGGCTCGATGTGTGAGTCCGTGGGCGCTCGGCTCGGCTTTGGCTCCTCGCTGACCTTCTCTGGCGTTTTAACAGCACCATCACGGTCGAGAATGCCGAGGAGGAGGATCGCGAGACGTTCTTCAAGGTCAAGAAGGTGGATGTCGCCATCGACGGCTTCAACATCTCGATCCACGACTCGCAGCACTACATCCGCAACTGGTTTGCTCGTCCTGCTCTTCGCGGCTTCATCGAGAAGCAGATCATCGCAGTCGTACGTTCTCTCTCGCCATCTTTCTCTCTCTCTTTCCGCGCCGTCCCTGACTTGCCTGCTCTCTCGCACAGCTCGAGGAGCAGACCGCCTCGGCGTTCAAGTCGGCCGACAAGGCCGCCTACGAGCTCTCCTTCAAGTCTGCTGGCGCCTATGGAGCGGCTTCCGACCCTCTTGCCTTCCTTCGCGGCATCTTCTACACCTCGCCTCTCTCCTCCTCTGCTCTCTCCGAGGTCACCTCCACTGGCGTCACCAAGGTTGGACCCCAGGGAGAATGGATCCTCTCCGTCGGCGTCGAGGAGGAGCTTCTCCCTGGTAGGAGGACCGGCCTCGCCGTCAAGGATTCGAGCGACGTCGT
Organism: Leucosporidium scottii; assembly: GCA_003054985.1. NCBI lineage: Eukaryota > Fungi > Basidiomycota > Microbotryomycetes > Leucosporidiales > Leucosporidiaceae > Leucosporidium > Leucosporidium scottii. The sequence goes on from MWVB01000150.1 coordinate 21,310, forward strand.
TTCGCGCAAGAGGGCGCTCGAGAGCCTCGCCGAGGAGGGAAGGAATGAGCTCGAGGAAGTTAGGGATCAGCTCGAGGGTGTTGCTGAGGAGGTTGGAGAGGAGGCTGACAGGATCAAGTTTGAGGCGCAGAAGAAGCAGAAGGAGGAGGCGAGGAGGAATGGATGGAGGTCCCAGGCTTTCGACCTTTGAGGATCCGAGCCTGACGAAGTTGCTTAGTTTCTCTCGTGTTCCAAGTCCCCCGCTCTTACATCACAAACGAATCCTCTTGTAGCATAGCACACAAACAGATACATGCCGTGCAAGAAATGAAGTCTCAGTGCCCTCTTCTAGCCTTGTTGCGCGTTCGGCGCAAACTGCGCTCTCGCTTCTCACTTCGAAAGTCGATCGGGCACAAAGCAGGCTTCATCACATTTCTCAGCGATCCTATCCACCCTCGCTCTCGTAGTCTTGTACATCGCGCAGCCGTTCCAGCGCGCCCTGCGACAGGCGAACGGAGGTCAGCGCCGAGGTCGAGGGAGGTTGAAGCGCCGAGAGGAGAGAGAGTGAGGCTGCGCACCGTTTGTAGTCGTCGAGTAAAGTCAGTCTGGAGCGGAAGGAGGGGAGACCAGCTATGATTCGAGAGAAGGAGACGAGAGAGCAGCTCACCCGTAAAGTAGCGCTCGTCGCCGCGAGGCTCAACCCCGCGAGCTCGACAAGCCGCCTCCCATATCTCCCTCTGCTCGGCCACAGACGCTTGCGTCGCCTCGTACCAACTCTCATATCTACAGAAAGAGAGCCTCCAACGCTCCAATCGGGCAACGCTCGGCAGCTCGAAGATGCTGTCGAGGTACCTCGGCGTGATACCTTCCTCCTCGACTTCCTCGAACGAGCCCAACTCGACGCTGAGGAGCTTGATGGAGGTGGGGATGAAGGAGAGGAGCTGGTGCAACCTCCTGAGACCGCCGTACGTGAAGATGAGGCCCAGAGTAGTGAGGGAGGTGCACGCCGAAAGTAGGCGCTCATACGAAAAGGCGCTGGCGCCGTCTTGACCCGAAGTCGATTCGTCGAATTGGAGATGCAGCTGGCGAAGTTGAGGTGCAACGTCTTGGAGATCCTCGTTGAAGGCGGTGACAAATTGGGCCTCGCTCCGGTACAGGGAGTCGAGGTCCAGGCGAAGGAGGCGGGGGGCGACGACCGAGAGAGGACGGAGGAAAGAGGGGAGCCGCCGTACCCTGGAGCTTAAATAGAGTTGCTCTAGCTGCATGGGTATTGCAGCATGCTCCCCGTCCTCGGGTGTTGCAGCATGCTTCCCGTCCTCGTCGATCTCGATCCAATTGTGCAGCTCCAATGCTCGCAATCCTGGCGCGAGATCTGAAGTTAGCTCAGTGTAGGGGTTCATCGAGGGGCACAGCCTACGCTGGAGGAGGCTTGCGTGCGACGAGTCAAGACTGAGATGTACGCTGCTCCACGCGCTGAAGACGTTCAGATGGTACAAGTCGACATTGCCGCGTTGAAAAAGGGCTAGTTGGTCCGCTGCGTCGTCTTGGAGGACAAGCAGCAGGCCCTTCATCTGCTTTGGCGACCATTCAACGCCCTCAGAGACGGACTTGGCGTAATGCTTCCAGACGGGAGACTTGACGGAGCACGAGAAGGTCGCCGCGAGGACTTGCTGAGAAGGAGCTCGCCAGCTTCGGGCGACCAACGAGGTTTGTACGAATGTTGTCCTCGTCTCTGGCTGATCGTGCAAGATGTAACTTGGAGGCAGCTTCTCGCCGACAGAGAGCTCGAGGATGCGGATGAAGATCTCGGGCGGCAAATCCTGGATGACGGCCATTTCGGCGGAGGGGAGGAGCTCGGCGTTGGGTCGAAGGGGGATGAGAGGAGGGGTGTAGCTGTCGACGGGGGAGGGCGCAGGTCAGCACAGGTCAGCTTGAAGCTCTTTCTATACCACCTGTAGCTCTCCCAAATCAGCTCTTCGACTCCGGCCTCCAAGCTTGCCCCTCCCGGCTGTCTCCCCTTGCTCACACTCGCCGACTTGACCTCGTACAAGCACAGCCATAACGCCGCATACGCTCGCAGGAGACAGCAAACTAACCTTCAGCAGCAATCGCCAACTCTGAGCAACAGCTTCCGAGCGTCACGTCACACACAGCGCGCGGTTCCCCTCTCGTCGAGCTTCCAGAGGCGGGCGAGGCAGCAGCAGCGAGAGAGCGGGCGAGGGGTGCAGAGGTGTACGAGCGAGCTGTAGTCCTTTCCTAGCTGAGCGAGGTGTCGAGTAGGACGAAACGAGCGAAGCGAGCAAGTGATGGCGGGAGAGCAAGGAGCAAACGGACGCTCCCTCGAGCTTTTGGGGGGTCGAGCGGAGAGTGGCTGCGCGAGAGGGGTTGTCAAGATCAGAAAGATCCTACAGAGCAGCGAGTAGGCTACATAGCAATATCTGAAAGCCTCGCGACCACCAGAGCGAGCGTTCCCTTCTCCTCTCCGCTCTTGACTCGGCGCCCGGAGCCTCGGTGGTCTTGTCTCGATGCAAGCTTGCATCGTCCAGCAGCTCCCCCACCAGCTACTCGTCCAACAAATACCCCTCGACCTCCTTTCTCACCCTCTCCTCACCCTTCACCTCCCTCCTCCCCACGACCTCTCCCTCTTGCTCACTCGCCAGCTCGGCGATCCTCCGCCTCCTCCTCGCCATCTCCTCCACATACGGCGGCAGTACCACAGCCTTCTCGTCTCCTTCTGTAGGTGTCGGTGCGCCTCGGGGTGGTGGAAGCGTACCCTGCATGATGAGGAGGCAGGAGTAGCAGAGGAGGGGAGCGAGGGAGGTGGAGTCGGCGCAGGGTGATGAAGGCGCTGGGAGAGAGGTGGTAGGGGAGGAGGAAGGAGCAGCGGCGAGCAGGTCAGATCCCGTGGAGATGGTGATGGCTTTTCTCCAATCCTCTGCGCCGTCTTGAGCGGGTCTGTTCGAGTTGGCGAGAGGTCAGCGAGAAGGCCGAGAGAGACGGCGGAGAAGAGAGAACGGACAAGCCGCAGAGGGGGCATCGGATACTCTCCACCTTTCTCTCCCTCTCGTCGGCGGAGCGCATGCCCAACTTTTGAGCCGTTCGGATGATGGTCGAGACGGTAGACGGGAAGTTGGCTTCGAGGCCGTTGACAAAGTCTGGCGAGAGAGGGAGGGTCAACTCAGCGAACCGAGAGAAGAACGAGGGTAAAGAGAAAGACTCACCCTGCACCAACGCCTCAATCCCCGCCTTCTTCGGCTCCACGCCAGTCTCCGGTCTCCTCATCGTCAAACTCGCCAATTCCCTCGTCCTCGCATAATACAACACCTCCTTGAACAGAATCGAGCTCAACGGCCTAGCGACCAGCAACCCTTGTCCCTCCTCGCTAGCCTCCCATTCACACCCCACCTCCTCACCCATACTGAACCCCCTCCCTTCGGCCATCCCTGCGATGGTTTGGATCGCCACGCGGTTGGCGGTTTCGCCTGTTAGGAGAATCTCACAGCCTGATGCGAGGGCCTCGCGGCGGAGGAGGGAGTGGAGGAGGGAGTGGTGGAGGGAGGAGAGGGAAGTTGGAGAGTGGGTTGAGGAGGAGAGGAAGGTGAGGAGGGAATCGAGAGGCGCGGAGGTGGGAGGAGTCGAGAAGGTAGTGGTGGAGAGGGAAGGCGAGGAGAAAGAGGTGGAGTATGTTGAGCTTGAGGAGGTGAAGATGGATTCTAGCTTGACCGAGCGGAAGGGGAAGGGAGTTTCGGCGACCAAGGCTCGAACCTCCTCGGTCCGGTCGGGCTGTCAGGCGAGACGAGATCAGTATCGTCAGGCCCCGCAGTTCGGAGCACTAGAACTCACCCCGAAGCCTGGCACGCCGCTCTCGTCGACGTAGAGAATCTCGAGCGACTCGAACGTCGGTGGTGGCTTGAACCGGGCGTTCGACTGGCTAGGATCCTCTGGCGGCTTGAAGCTATTGGTCTGAAGTAGATCCAGCAGAACCCTATGAACGGTAACAGGATCAGTCTGGGCTCAGAGCCAGCTCGGCGACAGGACTCACCGCGACGAAGCGCCTCCCGAGAAGGCGAGCATGACCTTGGACCGCGTGTTCCCCCTCTTAGCACCATTCAAAGCATCCTGCGGTCGTCCTGAACGACTCCGAGTCCTTGCACCGTCGATGCCCCTGCGGTAGGCAAAGGTGAAGTGATCGTGAAAGTGCTCCCTGCGCCGTTCGAAGCGAGCTGGGTCAGCGGGGCTAGCGTGAGATACTGCAGATGAAGCTCACCAGCAGTAGGAAGTGGTGCGAACGACGATTCCTGGTGGTAGAGAGCAGCGAACGCAGGTAGCGGCGGGGGCGACGGCAGCTGAGCGAGAGAAGGGGCGTGAGCTGTAGGAAGGTAGCAGCAGGGACAGTACGAGCTCACCTGGTAGCTCCTGTACTTCATCCGGTGCAGGTTGACCGCAGCTCATCTCTTGTAGTGATTGGACAGAGTCGAACCTGATTTGGTACTAGCGCTTAACCGCTGGGTCAAAACTGCCAAATGCCGATTAGCTTTTAATTCGCATTAGATTCTCATTAGCTTTCAAGTTGAAATGCCCCCGCCTCCTCGAACGAAGCGTGAAGTCGCTGCTCTGCACCCCACCATGACCTCCTTTCGTCCTTGCCCCGAGAAATGCACCTTTCCCTCGAAGAAGGGATGTTCAAATGAGCAGGACCGCTTTGACTACAGCAAATGGAAATGGAAACCGGTGCGTATAACACTACAACAAGCGAACGACGCGCCTCACGCCCTCTCTCTCTAGGCTTGCTCGGGCCACAGGCGGACTCGACGAGAAGCCGTAGAGCTCGAAGGCCGAGAGTACGAGTACATCTGCTATGGCGAAGGCGAAGAGCCTGATGAGCTACACGTTGACAAGAATATCGCCTTCGACGCCGAAGTGAGTCGCGTCTCCCTCCTTCAAGCTTAGCGCGCCGAATCTCACCTCTTGCGCCACAGAGCGCCTTGGAGAAGAGCTCGACACGGGAGGAACTCGAGCGTTCCCTCAAAGCGTACGCGGAGGAGTTGCGCGACGAGCTGTGGGAAGCCACTGCCTGGCGTTTCAAGTGCGCCGAACCTTCGCCGAGCCCGTTCTCCTCGCTTTGAGCTGACTTTGGTCGTCCTGCAGCAACGGAAAGTGGACCTGGAGGACATATGGTGCTAGTCAAGAGTTCTACTGCTCTCAGGACCTGAACAACCAACGACGACGCGACGGCCGAGCCCGAAAGAGGGTCACCGACAAGAAGAGGGACGGCCATCGCTCGCAGAAGTTTGCCTGCCGAGGTTCCTTCACCGTCGCCTTCCATCTCAATTCTCAATACACCAACATCCGTCTCAACCACCACTGCAGTCACCACGACTACCGAGGCTACCCCCTCCAGGCGCCGGCTCTGGAGAGGATCCGCCAGCTTTGGGAGGATCAGACAGGCGTAGAGCCTTCCGCCGCCTCCTCCATCCACGCCAAGCTCATGAGCGAGGACTTTTCGCTCGATATCACCACCGAGCAAGTCCGACACGAGCTCGGTAAGCTCAAGGCGCTCAAATTCGGCGCTCGGCCCAAGGATGAGACGGCAATGGAGGAGGCGCAGAGGCTTCTTATGCAGGTAGAGGGGTTGGAGGAAATATATTTGAGCGAGGAGGATTCCTGGAACGACTATTGGGAGGTGGTGGCGGTGGCGGTCACCGTGCCCGAGGGAGAGAAGCTCCGAGAGGCAGCAATTGAGATAGCGGTGGACGGAACCCGTGAGAGCTGTTCCCTGTAGCTCTCAAGCGTTGGTACTGATCCTAACTCAACACTTCTCTGTATTGAAGACGGCAAGATCAAGGGTTGGGAGCTCCTCGGCGTCCTTGCCGAAGACGACGGCAGCGCGTACCCCATCAGCTACCTCGCACTTCGCCCCTCGCCCAACCGCGTCAAGCTCTGGGAGGGAAAGGCGAAGCCGCCGAAGGAGTACCTCGCCTTCAAGAACACCCGCTTCGACGTCATGCGCTGTTGGTTCGGCGCTCTCAAGAACTTGGGCCTCAAGCCGAAGTTCTCGCACCTCGACAAGGACTTCTCCGAAATCTCGGCAGTACAGATGGTATGGCCCCAGACTTCGGTTCAGATCTGCCTCTGGCACATGAAGAAGGCCGTGGACCGTCGCCTAGCTCGGCCGAAGAACGAGAAGCGGACGCCTTACTACGCTCTCGACGCTCAAATGGTCATTCCTCACCTTCGCCTCGACTTTGTACCGGCTAGCGGCGCCTTTGATTACACCGCCCGACACTCCAACTACGTTATTCGCTCCAACTTTGCCGCCTACCGCTCCCTCGGCCCCTCCTCCGTACCCTTTCCTCCCTCTTCCTCGGCGTTTCCGCCTCCTCATCCAACCACTGGCCCTCGTCCTCCACCCAACTTCACCACCCAAATCCCACCTCTCTCATCCAAACCTCCTGCGATCCATCTCTCTGGCGTCTACACCGACGGGGACCCCTCCTCGGCGCCGACGGGGTCGGGTGGGCCTTTGACGAGAGAGGGCGGCAGTGCAGGGTACGCCAGGAAGGAGCTCGATGATAGTGTGATTTTGGAAGACTGGGATGAGGAGCTGAGGGAGTGGGGAGAGCAAGAAGAGGGGGAGGAAGCGGCGGGAGAAGAAGGGGATGGATGGGACTTTCCAATGACGGCGACGGAGGAGCGAGCGGCCAAGGAGGCAGCAGCGAGAAAGACTGCAAAGTTGAAGGAATCGGTCAGTCATGAGCTACATTGATGAGCGAAGCTGACTCCTCCGCTCCTCCCCCTGACAGTCCTCGGTCATCTGCCCCCAAGCCATCCGCGGCAGGATAGTGACCCTCATGCAGATCCATACTGCACAACATCCTCTTATACCCTTCCCTCTCAACGGCTACCTCACCGCCAACGCCATCTACTTACGTGCAGCGGCCGAAATGTACGACTTCTGCGAGGCCGAGGATCTAGCGGAGGCGTGGGCGTACTTGTGGGAACATTGGTACCGACCCGCGCGGTGGATCCTATGGGCGAGATCGAGTTGTGCCGAGATTTCGTTTTGGAGGACGACGATGGGGATTGAGCGGCACTGGAGGCTGATCAAGGCCGAGCTGAAGGGCCAGCTGATCTCGGTGGGAGGAGCGATGGTACATCTTGCGAAGAAGACTGTACCGGGGTAAGCGAGATTGATCAGACTGTGCTTGTGAGAAGATCGCGCTGATGAGCAACTCACTTTAACAGTCTGTACGCCAAGCTTCGTCGAACTCGGCTCGGCACCTCTCGACAGGATTGGCGCCTCGGGCAGCCGCGCTGGCGACAAGAGTTTAAGGCGCTGTACGACCGAGTATGGGAGGACGAGGAAAAAGCGAAGAAGGCGGTGAGGAAGCAAAGAGGTCAGCCCGAGCTCGAGGAAGATGAGGAGGTGGAAGCGAGCGAGGCCGAGTCCGAGAGCTCGGTAGCTTCGGAGGACATCGACTTGGATCCGCCTCCGAAGAAGTTGTCAAAAGCGCCGCAGAGTCGACCACCTCGCCCGACTAGATCCCTCACTCCCACCCTCTCCCTCGCCGAGATCGCCAGGCTCGACCAACAACCCCTCGATGTACCCTCCCTCCGCGCTTCTCACCTCGCCCGAACCCTCCTCGACCTTTCCATCGAACCCACATCGACCCTCGACCCTTCACTCTCCACCTATGACGCCATCACCGCCGCCGAAGCCAACCTCCCTGAGCCGAAGGAGCTCACCTACGGTACCGACCCTGCCCAAGGAGTTTGCACCTGCAAATCCTTCCTCCTCTCTCGCTTCCTCATCTGTAAACACCTCATCCGCCTGCATACTCGCCACTCCCGTCCTCCGCTCTACTTCAAGGTCGTCAAGTGTCAGCGCCGAGGTCGTCGCTACGTCGTCCCGCCGTCGGCAATCGAGGTAGAGCGCTTACTCAAAGGGAACCGCTCTCTCCTCAACAACAGCGCCACCGTCCAGCAGCTCCGAGATGGTGTGGCCGATCTTGAAGCGGTCGACGGGGCGGGAGCCGAGCTCCAAGAGCCGGCGGTCGAAGCTCGTCGTTGGCGCGGCGAGGGCGTGGAGGGAGGGGGCGGTGGAGGAAGTGCTGGAAGATTAGTGGCTGGTCGAGTAGTAGTGCATGAGGAGGGGGAGGGTCGGAGAGCACCTGCAGAGGGAGCAGTCGGTCAGCGCTGTTCCTCGATCACCGGCGTGCTCCACGATACTCACCGTTTCTCTCACCACAGGTCAGCCCTCAAGCTCAACGTTCGTCTCGCCATCCGACCCCACCACCTCCGACAACGAAGAGCAGTATCAGCAGCGCGACGAGCAGCGACGGCGCCTCCTCAAGAGGTTCCGAC
>MWVB01000151.1:0-12863 GCA_003054985.1 Leucosporidium scottii
CTTCGAACGACGGTCCTATTCGCCCTAGCGCCCCCTCCCTGGTTCCCTACATGCTCTCCCGTCACTCTTAAGCGTAGAAGTCAAAACTCAGTCACAGTTACAAGCGCTACTGATGCTCTACGGGGACCCCGCCCCCCCGCCTGCCTCCCCCCTCGCCTCTGCTTCTCCCTCTCGCCCCCAAGTCTCCTCGCCCCGTCTCAGAGGCAGGAGATTCAGGGCGCTGAGCGAGAGGAGGCGAGGGGAAAAGAAAGCGGGAAGAGAGAGGCGGATGGCGAGCTCGAATGATGTTCTGGAAGCGAAGGAGAGCGGTCAGTCTCGGTCGACGCCGCGAAGTCGGCCAAGTGGAGAGCTCACCTCGACTTGGTCTCTGTGCAGCTGTAGCGAAAGTCAGCTCCAAGCGTTAGTGGTGAGTAAAGCCGTCAGTCGAGTCGAGTCGTGTATCACTCCAGTAGCGAAGGGTGAGGAGCAAGATCTCGGTCGAAGAGCCCCGCCCGGCTTGGTCGGAGTCGAAGTCAAGGCGAAGTCAAGTCGCGTCAGTGCTTGCTAATGACGCCTGTGGGAGCAAAGGAGAGAGTAGCGCTGCTTCTGACCAGCGCGTAGCGAAGTGCTCACCCTCGACCTCGCCCGTCGCCGTGGCTGCTCTCGACCTGTCAACTCGACCGAGTGAGCGAAGACGAAGAGGCGACGACTCACCTGCGCGAGTCATGACGATGGAGTGGATGACAGCGCCGTCCTCGTGGTCATCGAGCGAAGCTGGCCGAGTGAATCGAGCACTTGGGGCTGGCCTCCCGCCCGAGGCTCATGAGCCCGAGTCCGAACGGCCGAGGAGACGAGAGTCCACAAAGGCAAGCCAGAGCACGAATCGACTGTAGATGTCAGCTCGCGAAATCGAGCGAACCACGCACCTGTCACCGTACAGGAGAGATGAACTCGAAGTCGGCCGTCTTGACGCGCTTGAAGTTGCTCGATGCGCTCGTTGTGCTCCTGGGAAGGTCGAGAGAAGTGTCAGTTATCACAGCTACCGCCCGCTATCCCTGCCACCAAGCTGCAAGCGTCCCATCCCGTCGTTTCCTAACTCCGCTCGCGCGCCTCAGCGCGTCCTTCTGAGCTCAGCTCTCTCCCTCAGTGAACTGCCCCTGCGCCGTTCGTGAAGCAGTACAGCGTGTAGGTAGAGCACTCGACACTCACTGTGCATCGCTTGAAGACCTGTTCGATGAGAGAGAGAGAAAAAAGAGGTGGCGTCAGCTCGTCGTCAAGCTGGAGTCTCCCAGCCGGGAAGAGCAAAGGTGCGCTGTAGTGAGCTCACCTTGACCATGGACACGTCTCAAGGTTACACAGAAGACAGCACTGGTGCCTGCAGAGCGATAGAAAGTCAGCGTCGGCACGGAGAGTGAGACGAGACTGGGAGAGACGCGCTGACTTGGAACGCTGTAGGGGTGCAGCACCGCGCTTTAGGAGACTAATGAGGTGGCTCAGTAGTACACCGCATGCACTGTAGCTCGTCTGAGCTGCTGCAGCGCCAGAAACAAGCAGTAAGCAAGAACGAGGTGAACGGAGGAGGGAAAGCTGCCGAGCGGACTTGGCTGGCACCTGTCGAGACGGAGAAAGTACTGAGAAAGTCGAGCGGACGGGTCGTCCAGCAAGTGCTAATGAGTGGCTTCGGTGCTCTCGACTCCTTTGCTTCTACTCATCGAATGTCTCTGCAGGCAATTTCCTCTCCCTCCACTCAATCGCCGAGGCTCGGCTGAGGTCGTTTCTGGGTGGAGGTAGAGCCTCAGCCTCAGCGCCGCAGGCAAAGGCTTGGCTGTAAAAGCCGCCTGCTCCTGGCGCATGGCGTCCAAATTTCCAAACCGTATGCTGTATCACTCAGCACCTTCGGCGAACTTGAATCATGCTTCAAGTTAGATCCGGGCGTAAGAGGCCAGAGAGCTGTACTCGTTCAAGATGAACAAGGGCTCAATTTCTATACACCCTAGTAGCTTTCTGTACGTCAAGTGAGCTTGCAGAGGGCCTCGCAAGCGCGGCAGAGTCTGCGGAGCCTGCGCCGAGCACTTCGCCCGACGGCTAGAATTACAGAGCTTGATTCATCATTTCACATTTATCACACCTTTGTAGAGAAAACCATATGTACGACATGGAAGTAGGCAGCCTGTTTTAAAACTCATTCCAGGCGTGGGTCACCACCCGTAGCCCCTCGGCGAGCGCTTTCAGATGTTTGGACGGGCGGCTCAGACAAGTATCACCGTGTATGAGGGTGCGATCTGTACCTTGAGATCACTTCACTCTGTACGTACGCTTGAGCGAGCAGTACAGAGACTTAGAGAGGGCGCAAATGCCTTACAAGCCTTCGCCGAGGTTGACTGTTCGTCAGGTGTGAGCCTGCGTTTATCCGACGTGCAACAGCAATAAAAAAGCGGGGGAAACACTGTGAGAAACTTGTACAAGCTTTCTATACCGTTGATCAAGCGTAGACGTTCCTATAACGAAACCTAACGCTTTCTAAACGGTGCGCGAACAGTTCGGTGAGGCTTGACGGTTTTCCAACCATTCACTAACGCTTACGAAACGACGGCTCGAATCAAAATCGTTTCCAATAGTATCATTACAAAGGCTTGACCACTGTCCCACCGTGGCAGGGCGTGAAAGAAAAGGGGGGCATCCTCATGATGTCGGCGAAGGGTTCGGGGGAGTCTGAGATTCGCTGTAGTCTCGGTCAGGGGTTGGGAGCTGATCGGAGTTTCGTTTTTGGTGCTGGAGCGTACTGTTGTGCAGCGAACAGCTACCGGATACAGCTGAAGTGAGTCTCGATGGCCAGCTCGAGGGGCGGCTCCAATCCAGCTTGCAGCTTGGGCTCGACCACATCTCGTCTCTCGCGCTCTCGACCTACAGGAGTATTTAAAGCAACTTAGGAACACCGAAGTCGACTCCTCAGCACCCCTACTGGACTACAACTCGCCCGACTCGTCTGAGCAGCTGATTACGCGCGCCCTTCGCCTGTGAACGCAAGAAGGACACCGTCAAGATGAGCCTGCAGCGGAGCTATTCGATCCCCTCGACTCTGCCCATCCTCCCGTACGTTCGCCCCGACTTCCCAGCAGCCACTCTCCCCCATCGAGAGCTGACGACGTCCCCGTCTCCTCCCCTCCTCCCCGCGCAGGCTACCTCCCGGCCAAGTCCTGTACCCTTCGCTCGTGCTATCGGTACAACTTGCCTCCAAGCATTCCATTGCTCTCCTACAATCCGTCCTCCGTGTAGGTCTCTCACGCTGCCGGTCAACCGCCACTTCAAGTAGCCGACCCTCCGCGTCTCGCTCGCTGACGTACGCTGACTCTAACAGGAAGCAGAGCAGCAGGCCAGTGGAAAGTACATCTTCATTGGATGCGCTCCCGTCAAGCCTTCCCCTCCCGAGGGAGGAGCAGTGAGCAAGACCTCCTCCTCGCAGACAGAGCCGCCTCCGCTCGTTACTCCTCCTACCAGTGATGAGGAAGATACCAAGCCTCTCCGTGTGATCAAGCTTCCCATCAGTGTTTCGAGGGCCGACAAGCTGGGCAAGCCAGCCAAGGAGGATCTCTTTGAGTGTGAGTCCCTCCTGGCGGCCTCTCGGCGCTCTCAATCATCGCTGACCTTGTCCTCACTCACACATAGATGGCTGCGCCGCCCGAATCGTCCGCCTCGAGCGCCTCTCCACCGGCGGCTTCGTCGTCATCCTCGAAGGAATCTCCCGCATCGCCCTCTCGCTCGAGGACTACGGACCCCCCTCCCTCCCCTTCCACGAGACGACCGTCACCCTCCTCACGACCACACCCCTTCCTCCCAACTCACCCCTCCTCGCAACCCTTCAATCCATCTCCACCACCCTCCTCGCCACCCTCGCTTCCACTTCCCCCCTCTCGGCCCTCCTCAATCGCCGCCTCAAATCTCTCATCACCAACCTCAACGCCGATACCGCTCCTGCCCTCGTCGACGCCCTCATGGGTTCCATCCCTACTACCACCGCCACGGGCCTCACCTTCCAAGACAAGCTCAACATTCTCGCTGCCGTCGATGGGGAGGCCCGAGTCGAACTCGGCGTAGAGATCCTCAGTCGCTGCGACGAGAGTTTGAATCTCAAGAAGAGGATCGGGGATAAGGTGGATCAGAATTTGAGTAGGAGGCAGAGGGAGTATCTTTTGATGCAGCAGTTGCAGGCCATTAGGCAGGAGTTGGAGGAGTTGGCGGCCAAGGATGGTGGTGGGGGAGGGATCAAGATCGGTGGTGGTAGTGGAGCGAGGAAGGGTCTCCCTTCTGCTCCTGGTGGGGGAGAGGACGATGAGGACGATGAGGTGGACGATATGGCCGAGTTGGAGAAGGCGGTCAAGGCTAAGAAATGGACCGAGGAGAGCCGTAAGGTCGCGATGAAGGAGTTGAGGAGGCTCAAGAAGTCGCCGCCTCAAGGAGCTGAGCATGGTGTCATTCGTGCGTTCCTCTTTTACCTCCTTGTGTAGCCTATCGCTGACCTCGCGCCCTCCCTCTCCACAGGCAACTACCTCGACTGGCTCCTCGCCCTTCCCTGGAACGACTCGACTCCCCTCCCCCTCTCCCGCGACTTCATCACCGCCGCTCGTGACAAGCTGAACGACGACCACTACGGCCTCGACAAAGTCAAAAAACGTCTCCTCGAATGGCTCGCCGTCCTCCGTCTCAAGCAAGAGCAATGGGAGCTCGACAACCCTCCTCCCCCTGCCCCTCTCCCCACGACCGCAGCACCCGCCGCTTCCACCGAACTCGTCCTTCACGAATCCTCCGGCGGACCACCCGCCATGCCTCCTCTCGCTCCCATCCCCCCTCCCTCCTCGGCGACCACCAAGCCCCGCGACAAAGGACCCATCCTCCTCCTCTGCGGTCCACCCGGCACAGGGAAAACCTCGATAGCCCGCTCCCTAGCAGACGCCATGGGCCGCAAATTCTACCGCATCTCCCTCGGCGGCGTGCGCGACGAAGCCGAGATTCGAGGGCATCGCCGAACTTATGTTAGTGCCCTACCTGGGGCGTTGGCGCAGGCGTTGAAGGTGACGGGGGTGAACAACCCTGTCATCCTTTTGGATGAGGTGGACAAGTTGGGCGCGTCGTCGACGCACGGGGATCCAGGAGCGGCGTTGTTGGAGGTCTTGGATCCGGAGCAGAATTGGTGCTTCAAGGATCATTACTTGGATATTCCGTGAGTCGCTTCGCTCCTCTCTGGTCGTAGTCGAGAGCTGACCTCTGAGTGTCCGTCCTCTGCCCAGCCTGGACCTTTCCTCGGTGCTGTTCATCGCCACCGCCAACGACCTCAGCACCATCTCGGATCCGCTCTACGACCGGATGGAGGTCATCGAACTCTCAGGATACGTCGTGAGTATCTCTTTGCCTCTCCTCTCTTCTCCCTTCGCCCGCTGACACCTCTCGCTCTCCCCACCTCAGCACTCGGAGAAGCTCCACATCGCGAAGCGCTACCTCCTCCCCAAGCAACTCAAGGCCAACTCGCTCACCCCCACTCTTGTCCACCTCTCGGACGAAGCCCTCCTGCACCTCATCACCTCCTACACGCACGAAGCGGGCGTCCGTTCCCTTGAGCGCGAGCTCGGCGCCGTTTGTCGAGCCAAGGCCGTCGAGTATGCGGAGGCGAAGGATAGGGCGAGGGAGAAGGAGAACGTGAAGGAGGGAGAAGCCGTTAGTGAGGAGATGGTCAAGGCGGTGGGATATGTCGCTGAGGTGACGGCGGAGGATGTGGAGAGGATTTTGGGAGTGCCCAAGTATGATCGTGAGGAGTTGGAGAAGGAGAATATGGTGGGCGTTAGTACGGGATTGGCTTATCAGGTGAGTTGCGCTGTACTTGCGCTCACTTGCCCCACAAAGCTGACCTCGTCCTCTTCGCTCGCTCGCAGGGATCCGGCAACGGCGGCGTCCTTCGTAAGTCTGCCCCTTCCTCTTCTCCACTCGCTCCATAGCTCACCTCTCTGCCTCCAAAGACATTGAGTCCACCACCCTCCCCGGCCACGGCTCCCTCCACCTCACCGGTCAACTCGGCGAAGTCATCAGCGAGTCCGCCGAGCTCGCCTTTGCTTGGGTCAAATCACACGCCTACGAGCTCGGCATCTCCGAGTCGAAGGAGGAGGACGCTTTCTCCAACGTCGATGTGCATATTCATATGCCGGCGGGATCGATTCGGAAGGATGGACCGAGCGCCGGAGTCGCCATGGTCGTTGCTATGGTTTCGCTGAGTGAGCTGGCGTGACGAAGGCGAGTCGGAACGGAGCTGACGACCTCTCCCGCTTTCAGTGCGAGGCATCCCTCAGCTTCAAGGCGTCGCGATGACGGGAGAGATTACGCTTCGTGGTCTGGGTTCGTTCCCCTTTCCCCGCCCTCCTGCTCCATCTGCACCCTCGCTGACCTTCTCCCTCTCTCTTCGCAGTCACCCCCGTCGGCGGCATCAAAGAGAAGGTCCTCGGCGCCCACCGAGCCGGCATTCACACGCTTCTTCTCCCCTTTAAGAACGCCAAGGACGTGACCGCCGACTTGCCTCCCTCCATTCAAGAGGAGTGCACCTTCATCTACACTCGTACCATCTGGGATGCTCTCGAGGCGGCATTCGGCAAGGAGAGGCTCTGGGAGGGAAGAGGAGGACCGAAGGAGTTGGTTGGAGCGATCGTCGAGAGCAGGCTGTGAGGAGGGAGAAGGGACGTGTGCTTTCATCTTGTGGCTTGGAACTGGTTTTCTGTTGACTTGTGAAACAAACGAAGCGATTTATCAGTATCGATGCCAGCGGAAGAAGCGCGAGGCAGAGGCAGAGCGAAGAGCAAGCGCCTTGAAGCTCAAGATGCTTTTCGACGACGAGGCAGGGACAGCGAAAGAGAGCTGCAAGCTCTCGAAAACCTCCAAACGACTGTTCGCGCTGTTAGCCATCACCGCTGCCCTCGAAAGAATGAAGTGTGGCGCTCGTCAGAGGCAGCCCTTGCGTTTCTGATTGCACGCTCGTCTCCATCGTCCTTCGGCGTCTGTACGCTAGCTACATCTCCGTTGCCGTCTTAACCCTAGCCTGTCATTGATATAAGAGATCTCTCGTCCTTTCTCCTCCTCCTCCGAGCCTACGCCGTCGCCTCCGTCTCGGTCGCCGCTGCTGCTGCAGCTGCTGCCGCCGCCGCCAATGCCGTCGCAGCCGAGCTCTTCCTCCGAGCAGCGTTCTTCTTGGCGCTCTTGCTCTTCTCCGGCGACTTTTCCTTCTCCTCGACCTTGTCAGGCGACGAGGATTCGGGGGTATCGCCGAGCTTGAGCTTGGCCATGCCGCTGCTGAGCGCCTGCGAGTTGCCGGAGGACCCTCGTTTGCTCTTGGGTGAGCGAGGGGAGCGAGGGTGACTGCTGCTGGGAGCGGCGGTGGCGGAGAGCTTGGGGGAAGTCGCGATGGGCTGAAGAGGCGGCGAGCGGACGGGGGGAGGAAGATCCGAGGTAGTGTTGGTAGGCGAGAGAGGGATGCTGACAGTGACGGGCGAGCTGGGACGGGCCGAGTCGGCTGGAGGAGGCGAGATGGAGAAGGGGGATGTTGGGGCGGGAGTGGTGGGCGAGAGAGGCGGCGCGGTGGACGAGAGCGAGAAGGGGAGGATCTCGGGGCTTTGAGGGAGAGGGGTGGTGGGCATGGGCGAGAAGGTGGTGAAGGAAGGAGTTTGCTTGAGGGGCGTAGGAGGTTGAGTCGTGAGGAGGGGGATCGAGCGCGCCTTGATGGGCGAAGTCTCCGCCAGCGACGCAGCTGTCGTCTCCCCCTCCTTCTCCTGCTCATCCGCCTTCTTGATCTCCTCGCTCGCTCCCACTGCTTCCCCACCCTCTTTGACCGGCGAATGCACCCTCCTCACCAACTCCTCCTCATTCGGCACCTCAACCGGCATCGGCAGCTCCGCCTCCTCCTCCCGAATTTCCTCTCCATCCTCATTATGCGGCCTCGGCAGCACGACCTGAATCTCTCCAAAGAGGATTGACTCCCTCCCATCGGGGCCCATCCTCGTATGCGGTACGCTCCTCCCCCTCTGGCGATTGACGCCGAATCCAACGTCGTCCTGCGAAGGAAGGACAATCGTGCCGTTCATGAACCGTCGTCCTCGAGTTCCTCGGTCGTCCTCCTCTTCATCCTCCTCGGCGCCAGCGTCTCCAGCCTCTCCCTCGCCTTGACGTCGACTCGACGCCTCATCGCCATGCAGCGACCTCGCAGGACTCGGCAGCATCGTCGTCGATCCGGTCGTCGATCCACTCCCTCCATAATGATGCGGTAGGTACCCTCCTCCTCCTCCTCCTCCTCCTCCCGCCGCTCCTCCAACAGCAGCACCACCTCTGGACGCCCTACCATTGCCCGCATAACTCGGCGCCGGAAAGTTCCCAAACGTAATCGAGTTGGCCATGGCGATGGCTTCCCTATCCTCCTCTGGAAATATGGGAGCAGGAGCAATCGACCAATGCTGATGCGAGTGCTGCTGCTGCGAGTGATGGTACCCGAGATGCTGATTTCGGGAAGGAGGGGCGCTCGTCATTCGGGGACCGATGGGGAATCCTCCACCGCCGCTGCCGCTGCCGTAGCGGTAGGAGGAGCGACCTGGAGCGTAGGAGGTTCCGCCTAGACCGTGATTGGTGTAGTAGGAGGAGGAGCCGAGGTCGGGACTTGAGGGTGCGGTGAGCGCCGAGCGAGGCTCGACGCCGTGAGGAGGTTGTTGAGTCGATGAGGCGGAGCTGCTGCTGCTACTGTCGCCTGGTTGGTTTTGGAAGAAGCGATGGAGGTCGTAGCCCGTCGTGGTGAGCGAGTTGCCGTTGGGTGCCGACGAGGTCGAAGCGGCGCCGTCCCAAGAAACGCGACGCTCGAGGGAGGGGACGGAGGAGGAAGAGGAGGGATTTGGCGGGATGTGCTGAGATGGTCGAGAGGAGGAGGTGGCAGAGGAGGAGGAAGGCGAAGTCGAGAGCTGCTGAGGTCGACTTGAAGGAGCTGGCCTTCTTGATGCCGTAGTCGAGCTCGTCGACGCCGAAGCGGGATTGTAGGTGCTGCCTGAGGCGGTAGGGAACGGCGCCGGCGCAGTCGGGTCCCACGTATCCTCCAACGCACTCCCTTCCGGCATCCCTGCTCCCTCCCTCGCAAAGATCGTCGCATCCATCCCTCCCATGCCCAATCCCTGCCCCTGCTGCCCCTGCCCCTGACTCTGCTGCACCCCATTCATTGCCGCCCACATCCTGAAATCCTGCAGCGTCGCCTGATTGGAGCCGGGGGAGGTACCGCTGGCGGAAGGGGCGAGAGGAGGAGGATGTGGAAGGCCGAGAGCGGGGTTGGGGAACATGCGAGGTGAGGGAGCTGATCTCCGTCGGGGAGAGGCGCGGTGGTCGGTAGGAGGGTGGTGGACGAGGTAATCCTCGCGCTCTTCGCAGACGTCGTTGATGACGGCTGCTATTCGGTCGTTTGGTCGAGCCGAGAGGAGACGGTAGGCCCTCATGAACTCGCCGCGGATCTGAAGGAGGTGCAGAAGGTCAGTATGGCGAGCGAGCTTGCAAGACTGAGGTGAAGCAAGCGCGAGACGAACGGTGTAGAGGCCGTCGCGAGTGACTGTCCGAGCGACGTTGTAGTCTAGCTGAAAAGGATCCTGTGAGGTGCAGAGTCGTCAGCAGTGAAGTCGAGCGAGCAGAGTCAGAAGAGTCAGTCCTCACCTCTATGCAGAGCTTGTGCTGATCTCGTACAATGACCTCGGGGTCATAGTCCACCTGCGCCGAGAACCGAAAAGGTCAGCTCCCGCGCTTGCCCCCACTCCTCCTCGACCCCAAAGCCAAACAAAGACTCACATCCTGCAACCACCCTTTACTTTCCTTGGTCAACCACCCCGTCTCACTCCTAATCGAGATGACGGTGGAGTTGTAACCGAAATCCTTGGAGTAGTAGCGAAAGAAGTCGATGAGGAGCTCGCCGACATTATCGCCATTGGACGTTTGCCACACTCGAGGTAATGCCTCCAAGTCGTCGAAGAAGGAAATGTCGTGGCCTTCGAACTCTTGCTCTTCGAGGGGAACGGGACGGAGGGGAGGGAGTTGTTGGAGGTTGCTGTGAGGGGGAACGTTGAGGGAGCGAGGGAGCGAGGAGGAGGGTAAGCTTGTGTGTATGGTACGATGTCGACGAGATAGACCCTAGCGCGAGAGGAGGAGGAGGAAAAACGAGGACGAACGGGAGGACTGGAGGTTGCTTCACTTGAGCGAGGAAGTGAATGACGAGCAAGACGAAGCCGTAAGAGCTGAGCGTCCCTCGGTAAGGGTTGTTGATCTTTCGTCGTTTCGTCCAAACCTTGACTGTAGCCGTCCAGCGTCGAACAAGGGAGAGGAGGGAAGGCGAAAGGATGATGCGCGAAAGACGCGAAAGGGTGAGCTACGTTTCCGAGCGCCGAAGTGGAAGTAGAAACGCGACTCACGGAACAAGACCAAGGTGCGTAACCTCGTATCGACCATGGCGTAAGTTAACAGCAACCTCGTATTCTCCAACGCCAGGCGGTTCTCGAAGCCAATGTCGCAGGCCATCCCAAACGGCACCGTCGCCGTCGGAGGCATCGTGAGCTTGATGATGGGTATTCGCGCCCTCGGGAGCATTTTGACATGGAAGTTGGTTTCTGTATGAAGGCCCACTCTCATCGTCAGCGCTGTTGCTGTAGTATAGCAGTTGGAAAGTGAAGCGAAACGGACCTTGCTCGATGAGAGAACCTAGGACTTGAACCAGCTCGGAGGCGGGGCGCATGGGCGCATCCTTGGCGAGGAAGCAGCAGAGATCCATATCTGTAGCCGAGTACCTTCTAGTCAGCTCATTGCCCCCCTCGTTCCCCTTCAGCTTGGAAAGAGAGAGACTGACCCGAGTTCTTGAGGGCGAAGCCATTGGCCATGGAGCTGTAGCCCACCAAGCGGGTTAGCTCTCCTCTAAGAATCCAGCACTATCCTCAACTGAATCTCATACGCACCCAAACGGCAGCAACTTTGCCCCTGGAGAGACGCGCTCTGCCAACTTCTCCAAGTAGACTCTTGCCGACTCCTTTGCGAGATACTCGTCCGGCTGAGGGACTACAGCCGGGGCGAAAGTGTTGGTGAGGTACAGGGCCATCTCATGAGTATGAGAGTAAGCCGATGAGGTAGTGGGTAGAGCCATGTAATGCCCTGGATGCGGTGAGGAAGGCGACGAGGGGCCAGCAGCGAACGCGTTCAAGCTCGAGGAGCTGGTGGAAGGGATGGGAGTTGGAGATGTTGCTGAGGCTGAGGCTGAGGCTGTAGCTGTAGTAGTGCAGGACATGGTCGACTGCTTGGGTGGTCGTCCACTAGAAGGACGAGACGGCATCGACTACTCGAGACTAGCTCAGGCGACGCAAGAGGCGAGGAGAGAGCAACCTGTCTCGACTTTCCCTCGCTCGCGCTCGGCCTGGCTGGCTGCCTAGCTTCTCGCGCGCAAAGCTACAGCGAGCCATCCTCCTCTCTTTTATCTCACTACACAACTCCCGAGAAAGAGGTAGAATAAGATATCACTCGGTCACCTCCCCTCAACTCGCTTATCGCCCTACAGACCGAGCTCCAACCGCCAACCCGCTCCTCGGTGCCGCAGCTGCCCCCCTCCTCCAACTACCGCGAAAGGTCGAGGAAAGCTCCCTCAATACAATTCTTGATCTGTGAGGTGTTGGGGAGAAAATCAAAGGCAGTCCATCAGCGTTCGTGTTGGGAGGGGCCGATTCGGCGGCTCGGCGCAGAACGACACGACCCGAGCGGAGCGCAGAATAGGGCCAAAAACTCACCTCGCGATAGCTCACGATCAAACAACTCTGCTCATCCCTCGAAACGAGCATGATCTTCTCGTCCACTCCCGCGTCCAGCTGTTCGTCCCAAGTCCGAGAAAAGGTCGCGATCAGCTTTTGCCCACACACCTCCCTCCTGCTCCTTTCCCAGCAGAAGAAGGGTTGGAGCAAAGAAACGCACCTTGTTGAGACACATGATGACATGACTCAAATCCGTCACTGGCCGGCCATTCTCATCCACTTGATGGAAGACGAAATCGCGGAAGAGTTTGATGAGATAGCGGTCCCCCGTCTCTGCCCAACGGGGGTCGTGGTCGAATCTTGTGTGGGGGTAGTGAGAAGGAGTGCGTTGGTAGTGCGGCGATGGAGGAAAGAGAGGGAGAGGGAGGAGGGAGGAGGAGGAGGAGGGAGAAAGAAGGGGTCAGCTTGTTCGGCGGCCTCGAAGAAAGATGACAAGCAAGAAAAGATCAAGCACTCACTCTGGCCTCTCATTGATGAACCCAAACTTGGTCAACAATCGAACGAGCCTTCCATTCTCCAACTCGCGCATCAACTCGGCTTCCAGGGTATCCTCGGTGCTAATGTTGCGAAAATGGAGCGTCAGCTCCACCACCACCAAGGAGAACGAGCCAGACAACTCTGAACAAAAAAAAAAAACTCACACAAAACTAGCATTCAACTCATCCAACACCCTCGCGCCCATCAACGCCAACACCTCCTCAATCGTCTTTCTCGGGCCCGGTTTGCTCAACAAGTACAGAACGACATTCTTGAGGTCGGGCGAGTAGACGCGCGAGATGTGGTCCACTGATTTGGGGAGGTTGTGCACTGAGGTCGGGGACCCGCAGCAGAGGGTTAGGATCAGTTTGCCGAAGGAGAGGAGGTCGTCTTGCTGCTTAGTTGGTTTGAGAGTTGAGGGGGGGAGGTGTGGTGGAGGTGGAGGTGAGGGGGAGAGAGGGAGATGGCGGGATGTGAAGTGGACGAGGAGGACGGGAGGGAGGGAGAGCAAAATATCAGCTCGGCTCAACTCCCAACTAGGCTCGGGCGCTCCTCCTTCTCCCTCCCGCTCCC